>SSNS01000022.1:2573579-3143426 GCA_006937985.1 Aphyosemion australe
TCACATTTGTGTTCCCTGTGACACATTTTCAACTCTTCTTCTGCTGCCAGTCATGATTTTCTTGAGGTTTTGAGGTGTTTAAAAGGAGAACTACAGCAGCCAATAGCTGTAATTTTATTATTTCTGAACTTTGATGGTATAATCTTGTACCCTAGACCTTATTTCTGTCTTGTTTGTTTATTATAAGTCAGGTTTCATTAGAGAGTATTGTAATTTTTAAAACAAGATTTGTTTGTGTGTGTGTGGGGGGGTATTATTATTATGTAAATATTCTTTCACAGAATCATGTCCTTGCTTTGTTGTATAATTTTGCATTAAATCTCATAAATGGTTGAATCAGATTGTGCTGAACTGATTTTAGCACTAATGCACCTTTAATGAATCTGATTTATGACTGCATAAAGATACACATAATACTGGTCACAGGCCAGAGATGTGCAGCCTTAATGTGCACTAAAGTTCTCCACATCGCTTTCTGCTGACTCTGCTCACTCTCCTCGTCTCCCGTTCTACACCGTCAGTTTCTGGACAGCAGCAGTAATCTGCAATTTCTCTCAGTGTTGTTTGATTTGAGTCGGGAAATTTCTGACACTTCCCTCTCTCCGTCTCTTTTAATGCCAAACACTCACGCTGGGCTCTGCTGATGGCAGAGATGCAGAGAGAAGAAAAAACTAAAGGAAGACTGAAATGAAAATGAAAGATGCTCAGGTAGAAAGGAGGGCAAAGTTTAGTTGAAGAATGTTTTGGGTCTGGGAATAAACGCAGGAGGAAAAGCAGTGAACAAAAAGATGGAGTCCAAGGAAGGAAGTGAGCTAAGGATGAAAGGATAGAGACGCTGAGCTGTATGTTGATCCAACACTTTGTGCAGCATCACCAGCAGATAACAGTCTCCTCCCACTTTAATCTCCCCATCATCCATCAATCCCTTGGTCTGTCCTTCTACCCCCCCATCTTAAAGCCATCCACTCCTTTTCATCAGTCTGAAATCACGCTGTTTTGACGCACATTTGGAAGAAATCCAATATTGAAGTACATCCTGCTTTTCTAGATTGTGTAACGAGTGGAAACCGAAGCTGGAAAAAAAAATACCAAAAAGAAAAATTCAGGCCATCGCCCGCTTGGGAGATAGAAACTGAACTTCAGAGGAGACTGATGTTTTATTGCAAACTGTTTGCCATAAGTTGAAATTCATCAGCTACTTTGTGAACTTGCTCACAAACACGCACACAAACACACCTCAGGCGACGAGTGTATGGTCCTAATGAAGCGAGGAGAGGAGAGGCAGCTGCACAAGTGGAGTGTGAGGCCTGGAGGGAACTCACACACTTTAAGTGCTTCTGTGTGTGTGTGTGCGTGCGTGCATGCATGTGTGTGTGTGTGTGTGTGGTATGCTCTGATGAACTATATATATATATATAAAATATCTGAAACCCTTAATCTGGACCTGTCTTGTGTTATCTCCTCAGGTTGTGAAGGCTTGTTTCTATCATCCTGTAGTTCAGTGAGGCAGTGAGCTCACGGTGGATACAGCATGCATGTGTCGACTTATCCCACGATGCTCCCTGCCAGTCCAGGCCTGCTTCTCCTCAGCTTCCTCTTCCTCGCTGATGCTGACTGTGAGTGCTTCCTCTTGTTATCCTCCTCACACTGAAACACACACTAACTAATACGCAAAGGTCGAGCGCAGATCCAGCTGATAAGTTCTAAATGAAGCTGGCATAATAAACCCAGACAAATAGCCAGAGATAAAACCAGCTGCAACAGATGTTGAGGACCAAACAGGGTCATGACCTGCACATCATTTAGTCTGTCTGGAAAAATTTAAAGAGACAACAGCAGTCGAGACAAGATAAAATACACAGAACTAATGCAGTTTCTGCTTTATTTATAAAAATAAGAGCAAACAGGCTGTAGAGTTCAATAAACATGTTCAAAGCTTTTATGGACCATGTTTTAGAACTGGACCCATGGGGATGGAAGTAAACTAAATGCAATATAGTGCATAACATTAAACTTTATTATTACACATATAATGTGTACATAATTTAAAATTACACAGATAATTGCAGTAAATGCAAATTATTTTGCACTTGAAATCCACTGCAGCATAAATATTTTTTAATAATATCCTACCCTGCAGACCCATGTATATAAAAGCAAATATGTACTCAGATTATTATATTCCTCCTGTGTAAGGACACACCTAACTCATGGTTTGATAACAACAACAACAAATAGAAACAAAATTCTAGTTTTGTCCCACGTTAAATTGAAACTAACTCTCCCATAATAATAGCCCCCATTAAAGTAGCTGGAAATGTAAAGCAAGGCCTGACTGAGCTGGTGTCTTCACCAATAAAACTAAAATTCCCGTTATTTCATTTTTTATTCCAATCTGAACTTGAACAGTGTCCTGCAATCATGCATCAATCAGAATGTGATCAGTTTCTGACAAGTTCCCCTCTCTTTTTGAGTCATTAAAACTAAATTAAACTGTTTTTAAACATAGAGTTTGCTTCAGTTAATATGACCTGGATTTGATGGAAAATGATCCCCCAATGTGAAAATACGAAACAAATAAAAACTCAAACCAAACATCTCTGCTCCCAAAGTTGGGATCAGGGCCTTGAAACCTTGAATTTTAGCATCTTGAGATGATCTTACAATTACATCAAACTGATTTCTAATAGAACATTTTAACAGTAAATAAAGAATATTAGCCAACATTAGCTGATGGTCAGTTTTATTTAACCTTTCATGCATGTTTGTAGTTCAACCAGTTGGTCTTTGCTGTTTTAATTTTATGGGTCAGAAGCTAAAAATGTTTGGAACCACTGCTCTAAATTATAGTGACAAGTTAGAACAAGTCAGTGTTTCATAGCTGTGTGGGAATGATTACCTAAGTCTGAGCGATGTGATGGACCGCTTAATCGCACTTTTTTCAAGTTTTGATTTGCAAAAAAAATTTTAAACTTAACAAATGTAAACGTAAGTTAAATATTTATGTAATTAATCATGTGTCCCTAGTTAAAATATATAAAATCTACAGTGATGATATGAGTTTAACTTAATATTCAGTCATTTTAAAGCTTGTTTGTGTCCAACACAAAATGTTAAGACTCCTGAAACGAACACACAATTAAAATGACCTGGTTTTGACTCACAAAGCACTCCACACACACACACACACACATATATATATATATATATATATATATATATATGCATGTGCGTTCATGTGTGTTTTTCGTGCGTGTGTTTGTGTGTGTGTTCCTGTCTATATATGAGAGTGTGTACGTGTGCGTTTTGATCTGACGCCAGCTGTTTTGGTCCATCGCAGTATTACTTGGCAGGGATAGATGGGCCGCATATGGCAAATCAGATAATTTTCCTCCTGCGTGTGTGATTCCGTTAATACCGTGTGTTTCTGATCCCCGAGGCCGGTCCTTGTCCAAAGCGTGTCTCAAGTAAGTTCACATGCCCGTACGCATGTCGGTTTAGAGCCTTGTTCTGGTTTTCATTAGGACATTAATAAAATGCAAACAGGCACAGTGTAAAATCAGCATTTAGTTCAAGGCTGCATGATATTAATATATGTTATTAGTTTTGAACATCAAAATGATGACAATAGTTAAAAATTCCACTTTTTCTTAACTTTTCTGTCTTCACAGAATTCTACAGGAGCTTTAGCAAGTCAGTCACATCAGTCCATTAGTCAAAGATGTTGTTACAAGTCAGAGCATGAATGCATGGCACTATAAATATATCAGACAGTGACTTACTGTGGTCAGCTGTTATACTAATATTGCTCACATTAATTCTACAACGAGGTCACATCTTCTATAGATCATGCAGACCTAATTTAGCTCAACAACTGCTGGACAGATCAAACTTACGGCTTTAGAAGATGCACAAATGTAACCTTATTATCAGATGGCTAACCACAGTTAAACGAAGGTCAGACTTTAACATTATCTAGTTAAAAGCCCGTTAAATTCATTTATGAAATATTTCCTGCTTCAAAATCCAGATGTTCTAAATAACACCTGATCATTTTTGTTTCATATCTCTACCCATCTTTGCGTGGGATCAATTTATGATGCAGCTCTGGGTTGTGTGCTACCTGAATTCTCTCGACTAAATGGTCGATTGGGCCCCATTTTCATGGACTTCTCCTTGACAGTCGCTATTTGTATTCTGACAATGACTTCCTGTTGCAGCTAGGGAGTCTTACAGCAGAGGGAGGTTCTGGTCTGTAAGGACCTGAACCTCCACCCTGAGGGTAGAGTATCAAACAGTCCGTGACCAGGGTGAGAGGGGTCAGCTGTTATCCGACCTGAGCGTCTCAGAACCCTGGAGGTGTGCAGTTTATGTATTGATGTGAGGTTGCATCCTATCGCCTATTCTTCACCTTTTTGACAACACGTTGCAGTCTTTGCTTGTCCCTGGAAGTGGCCGTCACGTACCACACAGTGATGGAGGAGGTGAGAATTGACTCGATGATGCCTAAGACGATGTTAGGCGCGTTTTGTTGGAGCGAGCGTAGGCGGAGCTTCACTGAAACAGACTGTTTCATTTCCAGGTACAAATTCAGGCTGAGAAAAATAACTCATATTTAAGTTGGTGAAGGTTCTCGGGTAATCCAAAGGGGTTCAAATGAAGGCAACTGGACTTCTTTGGTTTCTTGAAGACTGGTTTCTTTCACTTCTCATCGGAGAAGCTTTGTCAATTCTGGCTGGAATATGGGAGAGTCAAGCTTATATCTTATTCCCAGACAGTTTCATTCTAGCTCACACCCTCCTGCATCTAATCAATACGACTCCCACACAATAGAGGCTAATAATTCATCGGGAGGTAGGGAGGAGGGGTATTCATAGGTAGTTTCTGCTCATTAAGCAACAACAGACAGCTACAGTTTATAAGCTTGATCCTCCCATATTCTAGTCAGAATTGACAAAACTTTTCGTCGGAGAAGTGAATTGTCTTTAAGAAACCAAAGAAGTCCAGTTGCCTTTACTCAAACCCCTTTGAAACCCATATTTAATGACATTTCAATAGTGCCAACGGTAATATTTTACCATATATTGTGCGTACCTTTGCTCTCACAAGTTTACAATAGCATGATCTGGCTCCTTTAAAAGAAAAAAACAAAACAACAGAAAATTACTCTTAGAGAAATGTAGGGTTCGGTTGGATCTAAGAGCTGGCTGTAGTGAAAATGTGGCCTCATTGACCTCTTCAGTGAAGACCAAAAAGAAATAAACATAAATACAAATCACAAGAAACAAAGCACCAAGGTTTTCTCATAGGAAAAAGTCACAGCAAAGGAGTCATCCAGGACGAGCACGTTATAGGAGCTGTTTTTGAAGACGTTTTGCTTCTCACCAGAGGAGGAAGTGAGAAAACCCTGTGGATTAGAAATGAAAAAGTAAAATAGAAAGTTTAGCTTAAAAACTGGAAAACCCAGTTTAATTCGCTTAGACGTACAGATCTCTGCAAAATCATCCACTTCCCAATTCCTGCCAGATTTTCTTACTCTTTTTTTTTGTGTTTAGTACTAAATGGTTACAGTTCAATGTTCCCTGTACTATTTTTTATGTATCGTGAGACAAAAATCAAATTATGGCACAAAAAAAACATTTTACAGTCAGTTTGATGATTCATAAAAGATACATTTAAATCAAACCAAAGCTTTGTTAGTTTGCTGCTTTGATCCTGAAGACACTCAGTGGATTTCTTTGTGTTCAACAAAGATTCCCTTGCCAGCTTGTCAGTTTGAATATTGGCAAGACGATCTGAACCTTGTTTGTATGCATTTGAAACAAATAAACCAGATATCAAAGTAAAAAGAGAAGTATGGGGATATTTAAAGGGATAGTGTGGATTTGAGAGAAGATAGTAATTCAAACCTTAAACTGACAGAAGTGATCCCCGCTCAGATATCTGTAACGTGATATTCAGTAGGATTCAGATCAGAGGTTTCTTGTTCCACGAGTGTAAATAAATCTGATGAAAATGCGGCATATACAGGATGATCTGTTCGCCCCGTAGGAAAACGCAGCGTTAGCTCCAAGCCTGTGGTGGTGCGTTACTGATCACATATCATCACCGCGCGCCCTGCAAAGCACGCTTGAGGCAGCCATTTCCATGTGGGAATGTTTTAAAATCTCACAGAATCGCAGAGCCCAGTGAAATCACACACACACACACCTATCTTGTTTTGCTTTCAACCTCCTGCCCTCTTGTCCTGTGTGTGAGTTCCCGGGTCAGCCACTAACAGCCCAGTCATCCATCAGAACGATGATGCTCCCCAGGCCTCCTCTGAGATTCAGGAGAGCATCATAGATGCAGAAAAAAACAGGGTGGAAAGGATTCACAGCCTGTCTTCTCTGTCTATATATTTCTTTTTCCTCCTCCCTCATCTTATTTGCTGTGACTTTCTCCATTGCTCTTTTCTCTGCCTTTTCTCAGCATATCCATATAATCTGCCGAGATGGAAGGGACACGGGCTTTAAGGGAAGAGGGGAGGGAGGTCGTTCTTTTCTCCTTTTATCTCTCTGTGTGCGACGTTCTCTGCCTCTTTTAATATCAACAGAGGGGAATCAGAGATTTGAATGTTGGGAATTGAAACCGAGACTGTCGGTTCGCTGACAGCTTTGCTGCTCATCACGTCCGCCTGTTTTGAAAAAAGGGAACGCACTTGGAAAATTGCCTTCAGTTGCCCTTATTTTCATTCAAACTAACACTAAATGAATTGCTCACATGAAATAGAGGCTGCTGTTTAGCTGCTTTATGAATATGTTACACACTGAACTGAGGTGCAAGCAGATGAAGCGGCATTGAGTAATGCTTGCATAACTTCACCATATGGTCATTCTGCAAGCAGTGCATGGCATTTTCCTTCTTTTCCCTTCAAATTTTCCAGTTTTCCTGCTACTTCCCACTTCTCCCTCACCACCTTTTGTTTGTTTCTCAGAGTGGTTCTCTGCGCGTGCGTGCTCATGACATGTATCTGGTGGATTAAGAGTAATGCCCTGATCCTGTTGCAAACTAGGCCACTGCTCCGCATACGCAGCTAGTCGCACGGTGGAAGAAACAGCATCTCTTAACATGTCGTTCAGGAGATGAAGGGAAACAACACAACACTTTTCATCTGACCCTTGTTTTCCCTTAAAACCAGGAAACCCTCAAAGTGCAGCTAGCATGTAACATTAGTTCTGACTGAAATGCAATCCCTTTGCATGTGCAGCACCACAACACAAAAAAAGCTTACAGGGGATGATGTATTGCTGAGTTGCATCCCTGTTCTTTAGTGAGCAAACTATACCTTCTGAGTCTGGAGAAGAGTCATCATCATCATCATCAACAACTTTATTATTAAAGCACTTTTCATCGACCAGAGGTCGAACCAAAGAGCTGTGCACCGCATAAAAATTAAAACAATAATGAACCCGAGAGCCAACAGAGATATACATAAAAACAAATTAGAGGAAGAGATATAGATAAAACAACAGAATAAAACAGGATAAAAACACCAACATTATCTAAAAATAAAGCAAAGTGTGATGAGAGAACACCATAGAATAAAAATGGGTCTTCATCCGACTCTTAAAGTGGTCCTTCACTCATATTTTTAATACATTCATATTATAATACAGTCGTATTCTAAGGAAAAAAAGCTCTGGTGCGCTTGTTTCAGCATGGAGAATTCAGCCAGAGGAGAAAGTAGCTTCAGACGACAGGATTTGGAATCTTATTTCCTGATATTCAGACATCTCACCTCTGATTGGCTAATAGCAACACAACTCTACCACTGACTGTGTTTGCTCTGCAACGTTGATGTTTTATTGCCACAAATAACACAAGCCTGGAGGAGTTCTGCTGTGTGGTGGAGTTGCTAATGCTAACAGCTAGCTTCTACTAGCCGAGACGTTCTCTGCTGTTTCCTGGACGCTAAACCAACGACAGCCTTCCCTGTCATGAGTCTAGATGTGCGAGTCCATGAATGTTAAGTGACAGTGTGACGTAGATCTGTCAGGATTTTCAAATCCTGGAGTTTCATCGTCTATTTTCTATCAGAAGCTAATGCAGGAGATAGGTGTAGGAGGCTATTTTCATGTTCAGCCTGCATGATAAACTCAGAGTGACCGATCATTTTCCAAAATAATAAGTAACAAATGGTTTCTCAGTGAAAGACCTCTATAAAAACCAGCAGTGAAGGTGCTTGTCTAATCTCTAGGATCTGATAATAAGAGAATCAGTGTCCACTGACTAGATTTAGAAAGTTCTTAACGAGCAGCTTTGCTGACAGACTCGAATGTTAAAATCTCCTATTATTAAAATGTGATCATAGCATGGCATAAACTCCCCCAAGAGCTCAGCAAATTCATTTTAAAAAGACTTATTGTACTTAGGGGGCTGATTAATTAATGCCACCAACGACACAGGGGACGGACCTAGTTCCCACAAGCAAAGTTCAAACTTTATGCCGTATCCCAGGGAAGAGATGTGAGCAGCTGAAACGAGATTTAAAAATAGTCAAAAGTCCCCCACCTCTCCCAGCTACCCTAGGGACATTAAAAAAGGTACAGTGGTTTAGGATTGCACCTGAGGAGGTAATGTGAGACCCTTTACCCTCGGCTTGCATCACATCATTTATATACTTTAAATGCAGCAGATTTCCAGGTTCTATTTACTAAAAATGCGACCTTTTCATGCATGACATATGAGGCGTGACTAGAAACATGGGGCTAGATTATGTGGTGACTGATTGAGCTGTCAACATTCAGCCTGATTGCCAGCCCTGCATGCCCTTTGGACTGACTGGAATCCTAAATGTGGTTGGCTTGAGCTTGTTCAGCGATGGCATGATAGCACACCATCACCAAAGGCACCACAGAGTTGTTTTATTGACCCGTGCATGTGTAAATTTATTTATACATGTTTGTTTTATGTGTACACGCAGGGAAGCATGTGTAGTGCTCAGTGTGGGTGAGATTAGATGGAGATCAGCATGTAGAGTTACGTAAGGCTCATGGTCCCCTGTCGCTGACGGATGAGGTAATGTGAGGATTCACTGGGATGGGATTAAGAAACAAGAACTGTGAGGTAAACGGTTTCTGACCTGCGACTCGGTTAAAGATCTGGAAGAAAATTAGGAGATTTTTCTTGGCTAGATTGCATTTTCATTCTATGATTGATTGATATTGCTTGAGTCATTGAAAGAGCAAGAGAAAGTTGTAACCTTGATACAAAATGCCAACACGTCGACACATGTCAGCAGCTTGGTGCATGATGGAGACACTGGATGATTTCCACTCATCGTAGGAAAGAGCGAGTGACCAGAGGCCAGACCAGACTATATCTCAGACACAGTTACTGTTAAATGTATAAAATTAATATTTCGCTTATTTTAACAAAAATATAATGTAGTGTATAATGTATGATCTGAAAATGTACAGCAATGTTTTTTCTTTTGGTGGCTTTTTGAGCAGATCTTATCATTTTTGAAGGTTTGAAGGTTTTCTGTGATTTTTCTTTTTAGTTACGTTCAGTGCAGGATTTTTTTTCTCTTCCTTTGTGTCCATTGCCTTTCTCACTTCCCTTCGCCGTGAGTCACCGTTCACTCCTGTGCTCCATCTGCCTGCATTTCCTGCATAAATGCTCTTCAGATTGCTCAGAAGATCATCAGAGCCATTGGTTATGAATGAATTCAAACACTATCAATTATCTATACTAGCAAATAATCTGGTCCATAACTTTTTTTTCTGATTTGGAAACCCTCTTCCCCCAGTTCTTTTTTATTTCCAATGTATTTGTGTTTGTGAGTTTGTTTTATAAGCTTTAAGCCTTTTCCCAATCTACATGCAGTCAGTGGGATTATTCGTGACCCAGAGGTCTTTTTTGCATGTCTTGGATGTTTTGCATCCCATGTTGCTAATATTAATATGTCGGTAGTATTCTTGATTTGCTTGTGTGTTTTTATTTGTCTGTCTGTCTTAAGTTGAATTTAATTCTGAGGTGATTCAGCCATATTTTTTTTACAATATACAATATTATATTATATAATATTTTATATATATTAAATGTATAATTTCTATATTAAAAGTCATTTTAAATTGAGTTCTATTCATCAACCATTCAGCAGGTCTAATATTTCTCTACTGAAAGTGACAGAAATTGGTCATCACATCAATACACATGACGTTTCTATTGAGTTTTTACTGGTAAAGTGGCTTAGCCCATTTTTACTATTGATGTTTATAACATAGTGTTTATATAGGTCATAAAACTGGTACAATTATAACCATATAACCAACCATGTATAATTGTTTGTGACCCACTGAGTCCTATAAATGATCTCTAACTGAGTGTGAAGCTCAGGTAAGGCTGGGTCGATCGGGAACAGAGACGTTCTTCTGCTGAAGTTTCTCACTTTGTGCACCCACAGAACCGAGCAGCAGTAGCATAGCTGTGCACCCAACTGTGAGTAACAGAATGTGATTACCTTAGCTTAGCATTAGCTTAGCAGGTGCACTGGTCTGTGAAGGGGCCCGGGTTGGCGTTAGCTTAGCTCGAACGTAGCAGAGCACTAGTGTGTAACTAATGCACTGGGACCAGTGCTGAGAAAAGCCTCTGTTCATCTTCATGGGAAGCCAGCTCTGACCCAGTAAAGTTGTGTACCCAGTGGGTAGCCCATGTGTTTCTAATGACCTGTGCATAAAAGAGGATCCTATTTGATTAATTCCTCCCCTTGTGTTTCTAGCAAATTAACCCTGATTAACTTGGCACTAGCCAGAGCCCACGGCTGCTATGGTGATTGTTGCTCTAATTGGACACGCATTATTACTGTGAGCAATGAAAAATGCATTTTATCCTCTGCTATTGCATCAGTGTATCGTCATAGTGATAATGTCACGGTGACATCAGCTGGAGGTGGTACAGAAGACTTGCACTGATTGAATAAAGAGACAAATGCAAGTCCGACAAGACTTCACGATAAACCAAGCCATTTACTGGTGGAGACGCTGCACAGATAAACACCTAAACTTTCTGAAAGCTGAATAACGACTCACATTAATGGAAACTTTCATCAAATGTTAGCCTGCTCTTTTGTGCATAATTCAATTTTCTATGCTGCAATCGCCCGTTTTGCCAAATGTTTTCAAATTAACGCGTATGTGTTCTGCAGAGGGATGATAGCTCTTTGTGTTTATTGGAGCCAGCAATCCAATTTCATTACCAGCACGAAAGCGAGCAGCTGATAATTTGCTCTTAATGTGTCGGTTTGATGTTAATGTGTTTTAAGTTACGGTCCTGGCCAGCTGCCCACCCATTCTCCAGGCTCGCTGTGATGGGCCTGGTTAGGTCCACTATTGGCCTCGTTCCTCAACTTGCCTGAAAGGCCTAATTCAGTTGTTGTTTGGGGGAATCATCTGCCAAATGCACACAGCCACATGCAATACTGTAACACAAGATTTTTTTCTTTTATCTGTAAGCACTGTTAGTTATTTGATACTGGCTGAAACGCTGCAACATAAACATTCACCAGATTCTTTTCAAATGTCCAACAGAAGTTCACCTAAAGCTATTTGTACGCATAACAATGTGCATATAGCACAGATTCACAAGCACAGAGGAGTATCTGGTGTATTAGCATGGAGGAGGTGTGTGGTTATATGGTTTAGTGTTTGGATCTGCCATTAGCTGTCAAAAACTACTTGATGTCCTTTGTTCAATTCATTTGAGACTTCATTTGCAAAAACAGATAAAAGCATTTTTGATCAAAATCACCAAATTTTATTTTGACTGACATCACCTAAAGTAAACATTAAAAAGATTCATTTCTCCAAAAAGGAAATAAAGGAGGTTTTTGGTTTTGTAAATGTATTCTGGTCAGAAAGGTCAAAACTTGCTACATTTTTTTCTGAGAGAAGCAGCAGAAATAGCCTAACATCTGCACTTTTTTTTTTTTTAGCTTTAGCTGTTTTCCAATAAAAATAAAACTATACTGTGGGATTATGGTAGATAATCTGCTGCGTCTCCCAGTTCCTTTTTGCTGCTTTGTTACTTTGATGGTTGCGCTATCAGACAAAGTGGTTGATTTTTGGGCAGTTGAAACCACAGCTTTTGGTTTGATTTGGTTAGTTTCAAAAGGCCTTTCTGCTATTTTTTTGTATCAGACCAGCTACAGTAAGTGAAAAAGCCTTAGATCACATAATTTGACACTGCATCTTGATAGTTCAGCTAAAAGAGCCAAAACAACTCTCTGCTGTTTTTTTAATCAATGAACAAAATATAGAACAGAGTAATTATTACTCATCACTCTCTCATCTTCTTAATCGCTTTTCCTCAGTAAGGTCGTAGTGAGCTGGTGCCTGTCATCACCCTGGACAGGTCACTCACACCTAGGGACAAAGTCAGCCTAACATGCATGTTTTTGGCCTGTGGGATGAAACGCTCTCATGCACGAGAAGAACATGTTAACTTTAAGCTGCAGCCAGGATTGGAACCTGCAACCTTCTCGCTGCAAGACAAATCAATCTATCAACTATCAACTGCTATCAACTTTGCCACCATGCAACCCCATAATTAACAATAAATAGATACATTTGATCATTTATATACTAAACTTTATTCATTGGCAGTTTCTATAAAGACATGATCTACATTAAGGGCTAACATTCTTTGATAAAAGACAGACTACCAGCCTGCTAGATATTTAAGCTAATATCATCTTAAGTTGAGTAATGATGGAGTGATTTGGATCAAATCTAAAATAAAAATCATCATACATGAGTGATCAAAGTTGGAGCCATTTTTTGTTTGCTAATGTCAGTTAGCTGTGGCGGCCATCATGAATGGGGTCAAGTTAGTAAGTTGTAGATGTTTGAGAATGTTATTTTAAAAGTTCCATGCTCACTATCCATGACAGACTCATTATTACCCAGCAATAATGGACAAAAAATATTAGCATCGTGGCTGCATGGTGGTGCAGTTGGTGGTATTGTTGCCTCGCAAGAAGGTCACAGGTTCTATTGGTTTGTGGTTAATTGCTGAGTGAGTGTCGGTATGCATGTTTGAGCGATTGAACGACTCAAAACACATCTGACTTACATCTTTCCTACTTGAACAGTTCGTTTCTCTGACTTGCCCATCAAAGGTTTCTACAGTTTCCCATTCTTGACACATTATAAACATAAATCCTTCTCCCTGAGGGCTTGTGCTAGCATCTGTTCCTACAAACTTGACTTCTTTTGAGTGTCCCTCTCGGTTCAGACACCATCTGGCAGCAGCAGCAGCATGTCCCTGTAGTCTCCTCCTGCCATTAGTCCCCTTTAGTCTCACAGTTTGTCTTTTCAGAGATCCAATACAGTGATTTGTCTATCAGACAATCACAGTTCATTTAGGGATGATAGCTACATTCCTTCTGGTGAATAAATGTTACATGTAACAGGATTAGGATCACTTTGTAGCTGTGCAGTTGCGTCAGTAACCCTGATTTTTGAGCTTTCTAAGGGCATGCCTGGTGCTTTTTAAAAATCTAAAAAAAACTACGGATATGGGTTTTCCCCTCACTGTCACACACCTTCGGACAAAACTCGAAAGTTGTGTTGAGATGGGAGCTGGCTGCATAATCCCTGCCATCTGTTGAGTAGATCAGATCATAATGACGTTTATGTAGGCCACCCTCCTTTCCAACCCCCACCACCACCACCCCACACACACACACACACACACACATGGAGACATCCCAAGAAAAAGACTGATACTGTTTAATTCCACCTAAATCTCTCTCTGTGGACCTCTTAGGAGCATCTCCTCACTTCAGTCTTAAATCATCTTTAAGGAGTAGGAGACTATGACGCTGAAAGCACAAATGCTACAAACTATCCTCCAAATATGACATCTGTTTTATTTTACAGCTATAAAATGACAAACTAAAAAGTTCATTTTCTCTCCTTGTTGTATTTTTTTATCTTTAGCCCGTTGTCCTTTGGCCCAAATGCTAGAGCTTATCCTACCAAGCGCACAATCAAAAAATCTCTGATGATCAGAGCAGAAGACCAAACAGTTAGGACATCTAGAGGGAATAAAGGAAAAAAAAATGAGGAAAGCAGAAGGAGAACAGAGCGGATTAATTCAGAGAAGAGGCAGTGGAGTGAAAGAAATGGAGGAAAAAAGGGGGGAATCATGACGATGAGGGTAAGCGGGATGGCTGCTAAAGAGAGGGGAGGAAAGATATTTAGGAGAGTTAGTATGGAGCATACGGTTGAACCCCTTCTCACCACCTACATCCTCCTTCATAAAGTCAGTGAATGTGACAGGAAGACTTATGTAACACCCCAGAGATGGAAGGAGGAGATGGAGAATGAGCAACAAGGAGGAGGAGGAGGAGGAAAAAACGAAGGTGGAGGAGAGCAGCTGCAAAACAGGAGGAAGAAGTTATTTGGTGGCAAAGAATTAGGAGAGATAAAGGGGCAAAGTAGAAGACAGAGAGAACCTTAGAGAGTAAAACAGGAGATGTATGAAGGGGCTGGAGAGATAAAGAGAATGGAGAGATAAAAAAAAGCAATTGAAAGATCTAGCAAGCCTGTTAGCATGGCTCTGCTGGCTTTACACTTTTCATTTGTTTTGTGGGGGAGAGATTAGTAAGAGGATTAAGAGAGAGATTCCCTCGCTCCTCATTCTTTTTCCTTCCCTCAGCCTTTCTGCCTCACTCCAATGGGCGCGCACACACACACACACACACACTTATACTGTAATATTGTGCGCGTGAAGCTTGTCTTCATGCATGTTCAACACATCAGAGCCTCAAGCACACATTAAACTTCCTCATCTGTTAATCCACAAAGTAATATTTTTTCCTGCTAGATCAATTAGAAAATGTCCAGAAACAAAAGAGCAATATTGGATTTATTCATATTTAATGTACAAGAAGGCAGCAAACGGATGATAAAATGTTGATATTTTAGGAACTTATGAAAGGATTTTTATTGTTTCATATCCAAGGATTAATCACTTCAAACAGGGGTTTAAATATTACTGTTTCATTAATAGAACCACTCTTAGGGCTCTCCTGTCCCTACAACCAAAGCCAAGAGCGGTGTTTGGATTCTCGGGAACAAGTCGATCCCATTCAGGTTCAGGGTCCACTTTTATGTGGTTTTTATTAAATGTTTCTCTAGACTGTATTTACCCTAAGTTTGGAACCTTGGGGGTCTCGCCTCTGCTTTTTGCAGACGAGAGTCTCACCTGGGAAAAGGTGAATCGCTCCCTCGGGATTGGGTGTGAGTCCCTGCCTGAGGCAAAAGAGGAAAAGTGCCTTGGTGTCTAAATAATGGTGGCGGTATGGTGAAGTGACAACTGTGACAACTAGTGGGACTGACCAGCTCAGTGGCCTAGTGGTTTGAGTGTCCGCCCTGAGACTGGGAGATCAGGGTTCAAATCCCGGTCGGGTCATACCAAAGACTTTGAAAAAATGGGACCCAATTCCTCCCTGCTTGACACTCAGCATTAAAGGGTTGGACAAATGGTTCCCGAGCGCGTCTGTGTCTGCAGCTCACCGCTCCCCCAGGGGATGGGTCAAATGCGGAGAACAAATTTCACACACACCAGTGTGTGTGACAACTAGTGGGACTTTAACTTAAGTGAGAAGTGGACTAACGGTTTGGTCGACAGTAATGAGGGCGTTGCTCCTGTCTGTTACGGTAAGAAGGAGCTGAGCTGAAACTCTGAATTTGCTGGTCCACCTACGTTCCAACTATCAGCTATGGTCCAGAGATTCGGTACTTAAAGAACAAAATCCTGGACACAAATTGCTGAAACCAGATTCATGCATATGTTGCCAGGCTCAGCCTTATGTTGCCAGGCTCAGCCTTAGAGAAGCCCAGGAGAGAAGCTGCTGTTAGCATCATGAGGAGTCAGCTAAGGTGGTTCAGGCATCTCTTGAACTCATTAGAGGGATTATAAATCCTGTCTGACTTGGGAACCTCCAGGAAGAGTTGGAGAACACCAGGGAGATGGAAGCCCATTGATGATGACCTGATAACTCTTCAACTTGACCTTGGATAAATAGAAAATAATCTTGGATGGATGGATGGATGGATGGATGGATGGATGGATGGATGGATGGATGGATGGATGGATGGATGGATGGATGGATGGATGGATGGATGGATGGATGGATGGATGGATGGATGGATGGATGGATGGATTTCCTACAGGTGTTTTGACGTGATGTTGAAACCAAAGTGAGTTTTGTTTATTCTGACTCAGACTCGCGTACACACACCCTCCTGTTCCCATAAAGGTGCACTTTGTTATAAATGCACCTAAAACTGGACGCTAAGTAAAATTTGTTTGTGTTAATTTCTCATCCTGTGTTTCTCTCATCCTTCACATCTGGTTTACACTCCATCTCGCTCTCGCTCTCTTTCTCTGCTGCTCATCCTCTGTCGCTGTTCTTCTAATTTCTCCTTACTCTTTCTTTTCCTCTCCTGCTCTGAATGGCTTAGCTTTTCTCCCCTTCTCACTCCCTCCTTTTAAACAGCAAAAAGCAATTTCTCTCCCTTTGTCAGGGTGGTTGGCGGTAAGCCCTTAAGTAGGGATTTTCTGGTTTGGCTGGAATGCCATTAGGCGAGCTGGTGGTGACGTGCCGTGACTGACGTGTCGAATCTTTTTGATGTTGTGATGTCACAATCCAGCGGAGGCCGGGGTTATGATATTGTTGGCATCCCCAGAACGAGGGGCTTTAGTGGTCATGTCAGAAGTAAGTCTTTATAAATCCTTTATGGCACAGAAATATTAAGCCTCTTTGGTGATACAGGGACAGAGGGAAATACGTGATGGAGTATGCACACTCATACGGCAAAGAAGAGTCACACACAGACACAATGCCACCCACCTGTGTGTCTAAACTCAGATGTGCTGTAGGTGTACAAATACTCCAGGATGTGGAGCACACAGGCTCAAAACAATGGTGTCGTTCAGAAAATAATGCACACGGCTTTATTTAAACTGCAGAAGAAACTTGTGTGTGTGTGCGTGCGTGCGTGCGTGCGCGCGCGCGCGCGCGCGTGCGTGCGTGCGTGCGTGCGTGCGTGCGTGCGTGCGTGTGTGTGCATGCGTGAGTGTGTGTTAAACTGTGACAATTGTAGTAGTTGTCAATGGAATGGTTTTTAATTGGAGATACATACAGACAGTATATGTGTCTTGCTGGTGTTTGACTTCTGAATCTATTTCTCCACATAGCACCACCAAAATTCACCCGGACCCCAGAGAACCAGACAGGTGTGCAGGGGGGCGTGGCCTCCTTTGTGTGCCAGGCCTCGGGGGATCCACAACCCAAGATCGTCTGGAATAAAAAAGGCAAAAAAGTCAGCAACCAGAGATTTGAGGTACGACACTGTGAGGGTAATGTCCAAACAACAGTTTGGTGACTTCAGTCATGGTTGCTGGAAGCTCATTGGTCACTTTACGGTTTACAGTAGTCTTTATCTGAAACGGAGCTGAACATCGTGGCTAATGACTTGACAAAAGAAAATTTGCAAGATGGTCTCAAGATCCCAACTTAACCATGACATCATACATGACCCTTTCACATACAAAATAAACTTAACTGAATTTGTATATTTACCTGTAAAATATAACAATTCAGTATAAAGCAAACTGAAAATCTGCATATTTTCTTGCAACTTTGTGTCTCCAACACTGAGTTTGTCCAAAAATAAAAGAATCAGCAATACTGTTACAATTTACTTCTGCTTAAAGCAACAGTAAATAAGTTGCCTGCTTCTCTGTCCTCTTGATGGAAAGCAGAATTACATCACGCTGTAGCTATAGTGCTAACAACGAGCTAACACTAACATGAGCCAACTGATACTAAATAAGCCACAAAGTAAAAAGATCCACACTGTTGGACAGGAGCAACAAAGCCAGGTCATCATCAGTCTGTGATTTTGTAGCCTCCTTTAGCTCCTTCAGACGAGTGTAGGCCGCGCCAATGTTCTCTCAGGTTTTAGCTCTTTGTTATTTCAAAGACATTACTCCTCTTACTTTTATTTCCATGCAGCCATGATGCAGATGAAAAAAAGGATTATTCTTCTTCTTCTTCTTCTTGTGCTTTTTATTGATGCTTGGCAAACTGAAAAAGCTAACTGCTAGCCTTTATATTAGCTACCGGCACAGTAAACAGCTAATGCCACTAGCCTTTATTGCTATTGCCATAAAGTAGGTAGAGACCTCTCACCAAATGGTAAATGTCCTGTATCTCCATAGTGCTTTTTAGGCTTCTACAACCCCCCAAGGACCTTCACAGCACAGTCATTCATCCATTCACACACACATTCACACCCTGATAGTGATGAGCTACAATGTAGCCACAGCTGCCCTGGGGCACACTGATGGAGGTGAGGCTGCAAAGCACTGATGCCATCGGCCCCTCCGACCACCACCAGTAGACAATGTGGGTTAAGTGTCTTGCCTAAGGACACAACAACTGCAACAGACAGGGCTCGAACCTGCAACCCTCCGGTTATGGAGCGGGCACTTAACTCCCTCTGCCACCGTCACCCTAATGTTCCTACCCGAACCATAAGTCCAGTTTCTGGTCAGCAGAGGGAAGTTGAGAGGGATGAGAAGTTGCTTGAGTTTCTGGCTCAAGAATCACTGAAACCAGTTTGAAAGCAAAAGCGTAAAGTATTAAAAACTCTTTAGTATTTTTGTACCTTAAGCAGTAGACCAGCATGAGAGAGGTTTATTTACCTTTATAATCAAATCTGCGTTTGATTATATTTTATTTGTTTATCACAATCAATTTATGTATGAAAGCAAAAACAAATGTCACACAGGCGTTTGTAATGCTACATGCTCCACCCCTTTTAATATGTCCAATAATGACCTGGGCTACAGTTTGTAGGACACCATCAACCTTATTCGTTTCCTGAAGGCTCTAACCTTTGATTTATTTCCTCGCATCATGAGTCACTGTGTGATGGAGACGGTGAATCCGCCTCCGTCAGTTTCATCCTGAGCCCAAGATGCTTCTCCACTTTAATAAGTGGACATTCCTCCCAGGTTTAAGTTCATCTGTCCGTCTTCCTGTTTGTGATTAAATCACTCAAGGTGGTTTTTTTATTTTTAATCCAAAAATATATGAGCCCAGGCTACTGTATGATCTTCACTGTTGTTGTGGGACTGTTTTATTGGATTTCAGTCAGCGGGAAGCCTTCCCAGAATTTGGAATCCTGATCAATTATATGTGCTTATTAAACTTATGCAAGAGCAGTTGTAATAATGCATCATCTAATATATATTTAAAAATAACACTGGTATTGTTTATCAAAAAAGAGCATAAAAATAATTACCTCCCATGTCTACCTAGAAAAAGTCCTTCACCTGAGTGTTTGACTCATGCTTCTGTTGTTTTCATGTTTTCATTCACAGAACATGTTGACTCTACCTAGAACTAGATAAAGGGCTTAAAAAGATGTTTTCTGAAAATGATTTGTCATAGATCTGCAAACTCCTTTTTGACATTTGAATCATGTCATTATTTAATAAAAGTAAGAGAAATATTCAATTCTCTTAACAGGTAATAGAGTTTGACGATGGATCCGGTTCGGTTCTAAGGATCCAGCCTCTGAGGACTCCCAGAGACGAAGCCATTTATGAATGTCACGCTTCAAACTCAGCAGGAGAGATCACTGCGTCGACTAGACTCACTGTTTTACGAGGTCTGTATGCTCTGCGGGGGTGAACTTTAAAGGTGCATGAAGTAAGAATGACATCCTGTGGTCAATTTTGGGTACTGCAGTCCATGTTTCAAAACAAACGAGTCCCCTCTCAGCCACCTGCTCCTCTTCATCAGTTTCATGGCGGTTGCCATTTACAGACCAGCGTCAGAAGATTCTAGATGACGAGTGAAGACGAGTCATACATGATAAGTAGATAAATACATTTCACTGAAATACCAAGTTGTTGGTAATTGAAATAGCTTGAGATATTTTTAGAGCAGACAACTACTAAATCACTTTTAGCAATGATAGCTCAACGTTAGCCTTTAGCCTTTTTAACCTGATATTAGAGTAAAACTAAAAGGATGCCCTGTCTTCTTAAAAAGAAGTTAAAAGAAATAAGTTCTGTGCCACTCCTGTTTTTTGCCGGTCGGTGTTGAATTACAAATGCTGGTGCAACAGGGTTTGCCAGTGCAGACTTGACTGGAAGAAAGGAGGTGGGACAGATGGTAAACAATTACGTACCTCTTTGGCCTTTTTATAAGGAGAAAAACTGGGGGGGGGGGGGTCCTTTTTGGTCTTTAAGCTCATGACTAAGTTTTGGGTTGTAATGTTTTTCCCAACCTACTGGTGCTGGAGAGAGCCCACCGGTCTCCCGTACCTGGATCTGAGCATGGAAAATATGCAAAGCCATTCATGAATTTTCTTCATTCTCAGCAGAAAGAAGCGTGTTCATAAGAATGTTTCAGAGATCTGATACTTTATTGATACCTTGGCTCTACAATTTCAAATAAACTTGCAGTTTTCAACGTGAAGTGAGCACTTTAACTGAAAGGACTGCAGTTTGTCTGTAATACGTGCTCAGTGCTTTTCAGAGGACAGGCCTACGCTGTTGGGTAACCTAAAGGGGAGCGACTTCCATCCCTCATGGACGTCTTAAAAGTGCTTTGCAAACATTTATTTTTAGTAACACTTTACAATAAGGGTCCTTTATTAATGTATTTAGAGCATTATTGAGCATTAATAAACTATTAAATAAAGTATAAAAGACTGCTTAACCATATTATGTAATGAATTACTAAGCAGACACACTCCCTGGCCCTTTGTCCTAACCTTAAGGACACTTAATAGTTAACAACAACGTTGATAAAGGGACTCTTTATTTATTAGTGCTTAATAATTGTTCAAAATGCAATGGTTTTGGAACCCTGGATGTTCAGATTATTCTGGTAAACTCTGCAGTGTTGAAATGTTTTGGTGACAAATAATGGGATTTAATCATAGAATTGGTTGCATTAATATTAATATTTGTTTTATTTTGCATCAGGGTTGCATTCTTTACATTTTGACAGCACTAAATCTATATTTGAAGCTGTGAGCCTGGACTCATTGCATTGAGACTTGAGTGTCAACATGACTCCATTAATGCAAATAGTGATTTTTGTGTTGGTAGAGTCCATTAGGAGAGCATTATGTACTGCTAGTTTGAAGCTCCAGAGTGTCTTAGAGAGCGCAGTTGCTCAGCTGTGGATAATCACATCACCTGTCTTTGCAGGGAAATGTTCATGAGAAAAAAAGGCATGCTGTTTTACCATCTTCTTACTTTCTTTCTGTCCTGTCTCTCTGAGGAGTATAACTTCTCCATTCTCATCATGTTTTTTCTCCAAGCCTTATACTCTTAACTCTTCATTCTTCTCTTTTTTATACACATTCCTTCTTTTCTCCACCTCTTCCTCTGTCTCTCCACATGCTCTTGGGTCCACTGCACAGCAACCCCTAAATTATTCACATCAGACCACTCTTTGCATCTTCTGCACTGTTCCTCTCCATCCATCTAGAGTTTTTCTTGTCTCTTGTGGTTCTCTTTGCATGTGTACGGGTGTGCATGTATTTGTCTGTCTCTGTAAAACACGAGTGCATGGAGGCATACTCAACTTGTGTGTCTGCATCCCGTGTGTTCTCCTGTGCATGTGTCCTTGCATCCATTTTTGATCTCCCTGCCTCTCTCTCTCTCTCTCTCTCTCTCTCTCTCTCTCTCTCTCTCTCTCTCTCTCTCTCTCTCTCTCTCTCTCTCTCTCTACTTCTTCAATTTCTAATTCACATGGTCGCCTGTCTCTTTCTTTTTCAACTACATAGCTGCTCAAGCGCAAATTCAAAACACAAATGCAATAACACACACACACACACACACACACACACATGCATGTCCTCAGTGGAAGACAGTCGGTCTTTATGTAGTGATTAGCCTCTTTCTGTTTCTCTGAGGAGTCATTGTGTTGTGGATGAATAAGAGGCCACCTGGGAGCAGCTAATAGTCCCTGATAGACTGTCAGTCTAAATGTCAGTAACAAAGTACACACACTCAAATACAAAACGTGTGCACCCATACAGCTTCGCACACGGGCCCTCAGACACACACACTTGTGTCAGTCATGTGTCCTACAGTCCCCCGTGGCTCTGTAAAGACACAGCTCTAGTGACTGACTGGCTGACAGGAGGGATCTGGTGTAAAGGTCAGCTGGCTTAATTACTGATGATTAGAACCAGACTAATTGAAATCTTGGCTCCCGGTAAATGACTGTGATTGGCAATGGCTGAAATAATAATGAAGCTTGGAGCAATTAAATGCTTAAAAACCCATTGCACAGTTTGGTACTGTATAATTCAAAGTTCTGTAAAAGTTCACATATACATAAGTGGGTGTTTGATGAGTACTTCAGTCTAAAGAAAAGATGTTTTGAAAGCATTATAATAATAATAATTATTATTATTATTATTATTATTATTATTATTATTATTATTATTATTATTATTAATAATAATAATAATAATAGCAATTATTTTTTATTATTATTATTATTATTATTATTAATAATAGCAATTATTTATTATTATTATTATTATTATAACAACAATAATAATAATAATAATATGTGTGTTAGCAAAGCATTTGGTGACACTGCTCTATTGAAGCATGCACACTTGTCTGGTGAGGCTTTAACACTTTTAAACCTTTAGTTTACACATTTTTTTTTATCTCAGCTAAGGATGCATAATGCTGCATTAGCATCAGGCTGTGAGATTGTAATTCAGACAGGGTTACCAACTGACCTTTAAAATCTGGAATTATTCAGTATTTTAAAACTAAAACATGCTTGCTAAATTTACAAGGAGCACACTTTGGTTTACAATTTTGAAAACCCAGAGGAAATATGTTCTTTGATGATAAATGAAACAGATAAATCAAGGCTCCTGTTATGTTTCATATCAATGCAAGCAGGGAATCCATCTCTGACTCATCATAGATGAGTCATGTGACCTATGAACAATGGAGAGATTTACACCTGAAAATTACACAAGTTTTTAAATCAGAAAGGTTCCTATAAGCATTGTTCATAAGAAATAAAACAACCTTCACAAAGCACATAAGAATATAAAAACTTATTTATGAGACAAATTTAATATTAGAGATTGCAATATTGTTAATAACATATATAAGAAATATATTTAAAATAAAGAAAAATTAGTATATAACATTTATAATATTTTAGTGGAGGAAAAGTTTTCCTTCGATTACAATTGTATTTTTTTATTCTACAGTGCACCTTGGACAAAATAATTAAAGCTTCTTTTATTTTTAATCATGAGAAAAAGATAATAGAATTGTTTGTAGACCCCTTCACCACCATCTCCACCACAAATCTGGCTAAGTTTGTCTGTTTGTTAAAGCAGTTGCCCTCAAAATAGATCAATAAAGATGTGGTCCTTGTGTTTTCTAACCTAGGGTTTGGATTACTTTATATCCTTCCAATTGCTGTGTATAATTTGTGACAATAATAAACATTCTTATTCAGATTCAACACTGATCTTTCAGGTGATGTTTATTATGAAAACATCAGCTGTCTACTTACACGTTCATTTTTACTCAATGTTCTTATTTAATCTAATTGTCTGACTTCCCTTTTTGAATTGAACTGAATTAAGTTGAATTACAATAAAATGTGTCAAAAACCAGTTCATAAAAGTTCCTATTCACAGTTAAACATTAATTAGCTTATGAATGAAGTCTTCAGAGGTTTGGAGTCTGTTTCCTTCCCAACGACGACTCTTTGTGTTCATGTAGCTAAACTCTTAATAAAAGCACATGAGTTTAAATATGTCAGATAAAAACTGGGACTGAACAGCAGCTCATTAAAACCACAATAACTTTCAAAGACGTTTGGCTCATTTCTGCTCTGTTAAAGTTATGAAACTTGAAGCCAATAATCTGTTGAAACCACATTGTTTTCAGCAACATTCACCTGATTGATCACTCAAAAAGCACCTCAGACGATGTCTCGAGCACTTTATCTCTCTGTTGTACCGTTAGCTCTGCAGCTAGCAGCAGCTACCTGCCAGAGAGCTCACATGCAGCTAGCACCCAGATCTCTCCATTCTTTGCCAACAGAAACCAAAGTGTCTCCTAAAAGCAAGAACTTTATACCTTTTTGTTATATTGAATAAACGTGCAAGGATGTTATTTACAGATTATATGCTTAAAGGCTCGATAAACCTTTTTCATGTGTTTGCATTAATTAGAAAAAATGGTTATAGGGACATATGACTAAACTGACTTAATTGTATGTGGAAAACTATTATTGCAATGGACAGTGTTGTGTTAGAATTGAACAGAAAGGTATTTATGATATTTTAATCTTTTTTTTCTATTTAACCCCTGAGTCAGCCATAAATAAGTGAAGTAGGTTTGAAGATGTAAACATATGTCTGTGATACAAAGGTCAACACGTTTCCTTCGTTCCTGTGACTCAAAGAGCGGACTTGACTTGTAGTCTTCCTGGCAGATGATGAAACCTTGCCAGCGTTGTGTGTGGATTACATTATCAGTGATATATAAAGAGCTTGGGGTTTTCACACAGCAGTTCCCATGGTTGGGAGTCCAGGCTGCTCTGTGAGCTTTGAAATCATCCGTTTTGCCTAAAGTGGAAATGGTGAAACAAGAGCACATCCAAATGAAACGCTGTGATGATTGTGAGGCTCAGCCAACAGTGGAGTGTAGGGTTACACATCTGCCCTGACCTCGGGAGGTGTGTGTGTGCATGTGTGTGTGTGTTCAGCCCCACTGTCTCGTGTATGCACACCTACACACAGCTGCAGCTTTGTGGCCCGAACTCTGGTGATGTAGCGTGTCTGCATGATAGATCGTGGAGGAATGGTGAGGTGTGTGTGCGTGCACTATTGAGCCTTTAACACTCTGACATCAATTCACACCAGATCAATAGTGAGTTTCCAATAATAGACTGAGTGCTAATCAGCTAGTGTCTGTGCACCTGCATGCACAGTTTCCATCAGGGTGGACGTACGCTTCGTGTGTGTTTGAGTTTTCAAGATTTCTAAGATTAGATTAATATTTGCAACTCTTGATATTGTTTATGTGTGTAGAGAAGTGGCAGAGAGATGCCTGATCTCAGGGAGTAGCATTCTAACAGCACCTTTTCAGCGCAGCGTCCCACCCCAGGTAGATGAAATAGAATGCATTATTCCTGCCTACAAGGGGCTGGCTTTGAAGTAAGTGTTTGCATAATGAAAGCGGAGAGAATCAGGATTGTTATGCCGTATAAGTCCCTCGTGCTTCTTCTCCCTCCCTTTCTCTTGTTCCCTCCTGTTTTCCTTTCTGCCACTCTCTTTGTCCCAGTCCGTCTTCCTCCCCACCACCACCACCACTACTACTCTTTCTTGCACTTTTGCCCTTCGTCGCCACATTTTCTCCCCTTCCGACACACTCCCCCTCACAAACACCTTCTCGTCTTGTTTTCTTAGTTTGTTATTATATCCATGTTTCCATTTGTCAGCCGTCGTGATTGATTGAAACCGGAGCTGTTAAAAGGCCACACACGCTCCCGTTGATGCCGGCGTCTCACGACCCGTCGGCTACGGTTCGATGAGCTACCACCAGAATTAGCATCTCCTTGGTGAGGTTCAGCGCTAGGATTTCCCGTTAATGAGGTTGTGTGTGGTGGAGAGGGATAAAGTCACAGGGGATTCTGGGTAAAAAAAATAAATAAAAGAGATGTGAGGGATTAAAATAAACTGCCTTCTAGATCAAATACGGCTCAAACATGCAGGAACACTCACTCCGTGCTCATCTCACTTTCCTTACTGTGTCAGTCTTTTTATCCACTTTAGTGTGGATGACTCGGGAATCTGAGATTTTTACGTGCTCTTCCAAACACTTGAACAATGTTATGAATTTGGTTTCTAAAACTGGTTAGATTTGTACTTATTTGAATCTAAATCTGGGTATTGTATTTTTTCTTTTTGACTGACATCCACCATCTTTGATCTCCAAACTCGTTAAATCTCTGTCCCCTCCCTGCTCGTAAATCTCCCCCCTCAGGTGAACAAAGTCGAACCTTTGATTTTCTGCATCACCGTGGAATGACTCTTCATGTTTGATTTAATTGCCACTGATGTCTCTGAATTCACATGTGATTTACCGTCCCTAAAGAGAGCAGGTCCCAGTGGACACGTCTTTATTGGACTTACCTATTTGATATTATGCAGGAGCTGAGCCTCCACAGAGGGATGTGTGAAATAGACAGAGCTCCTTAAAGTGCAGCTCATTTGCCACACATTCCCAGCAGAATAGAGAATTGATTTTCACTTGATGTTTTATTCGGACAGCAGTTGCCTAAAGCTTTAGTGAGACTGTCAAATAGTGTGAAATGGTACTTATTCTGTTTGACCTCGGTTTCAGGTTCTTCAAATGTCTCACTTCTTGTCCCAAACCTATAAAAATATTCAGATATAAATTTAGCCTTCGATGCAGAGTCCCTTAAACCTGGACTACAGCATCCAGTGTGGTTTGAAACCGTACAATGCAGCTTGCCTGGAAGAGTTTGAAAGAGAACAGCCCTAGTTCCTGATCACAACTTGCGGCTTTTTTCTCCTCATCTACTAAAAAGAAGGGATTATGAATCCCAGTTTCCAGCTTCCGCTCTTTAACCGGGAAGTGAGTAAAACATGACTAAGTTAACTGAATTAATTTTATTAATTTTGATTTACTATTGTTGTTGATGATTTTGTGCTGGTTGCTGCTCCTGCCAAATGTTATGCAAAATAAATTTACAAAACTAGATAAAGTATTTTAGTGTGTGGTCAATCCATGATGGTAAAGCATTAGGAGATTGTGTCAAAATAATTAGAAGGTTTTTATCGGTTGTCTTAACCAAGTTTATCAAAACAGTACCCTTGTAGCTATTTTTTCCAAGTTTCAGAAATGATCCTAGGTCAGTGTCAAGCGCCAGAATAACGGGGGGACCTACAGTTAATGGGCGTGGCCGTGTAAGTAATACCCCTCAGGGGGTCACTTTACAGAGGAGGCATGGTAAGACGCAGTCTGTAGGCAGGACCTAGGCGTGTCCCCTCATCACCAGCTTAAATAAAATCCTTGGCAGTTCCTGAGTTGGGTAAGACTCATCAGGTCTGGGGATTTTTGGACCCTAAAGACGGAGAGCTGGTCTCAAGAAATATTCGGTTCTGAACCGGGGAGGACTCGGGTACGATTCAACACGCCCAAAAGGTGGCTCTCACAAGAGTAATGCCTTCTTCTGCAGATGGTCTGTTCCTTTCACCATGCATGCAGAGACAAAATGTTTTGACTAAAAAAATAGGTGATTTTTTTTCCAAATCAAAATGGAAAGTAAGACTAAGCAATGGTGCCATTTGTGCAAATTCATTCAAATCCCTAAAACAAACAGGCAAAGTTTGAAATAAATTCAGCAACTAAATTAGGCTTCAGATATTTAACTTGCATCGTCTACATTTAAAACTGCCATCTAACAGGCCGAGACATACAGCAGATCTCTGCCTTACCAGGGTCAAGTAATAACTTGTGTGTTTCGTCTTTTCCAGAGGACCAACTGCCCCCAGGGTTTCCCACCATTGATATGGGCCCCCAGCTCAAAGTGGTGGAGCGTTCACGGACCGCCACCATGCTCTGTGCTGCAAGCGGCAACCCTGACCCAGAAATTACCTGGTTCAAAGATTTCCTGCCAGTCAACACGTCCAATAATAACGGGCGGATCAAGCAGCTCCGCTCAGGTAACCACTCACCTTATACCTTTCTTCTTCTCCCCACACTTTGCTTTTACCCCTCCTTCTACCCTCTCTCTAGCTCCATCTTGTCCTCCAAACCCATTCTTTTTTATTTTCTCCTTGTTCTTACCCTCATACCCCTTCCTTATGGCTCCTACCCTTCTCCTGCCATGGTCACCGCTTGTGTTTTTCAGCTGCCGTTCTCTGCTGCTGCTGCTGCTGCTGTATTATGAGTCGGCTGTTAATGGTTGCCAACCCCTCGAAACTCTTCGAGACCTGTTTAAGCTAACTTTTCTCCAGACACTCTGAGGACTTCCTGTTCATATCACCATCACAAAAAGCTGAACAGTAACTTTCCACAAATCAAACTCAACAAATGTATCTGAGCACCACCGGTGCGCTACATGTATCTATTCCAAACGATTTGTCTTGTGTCACATTAAACAGAAAACCTAGGTGATGGTGGCATGTGCGTAAGGAATAGCCTCTGATGTATCCCACTGCTGTGACTAAACTCTTAAATAACCTGTTTTTTCCTCATCTCTTTGCAAAGTCCTTCTAGCTTTATCGTGAAATTGACTTTCTGAAACTGTATTCACGTTCTTTTTAAAGGAACCGCATTGACAGACAAATTCCATTGAAAACCAGTCAGTTGCTGTTGGTAGCCACAGTAGTGTCTTGTCCTAAAGCCCCTCCCTGCTCCGTCCTCCCCTCTGCCTCCAGGGATCGACTCTGTACCCAAATTCCCCTTTTTCATGTGATTGGAGACCCAACTTTCTGGCTTCATTATGGAGAACAACCTCTTTGTTTCTGTCCCTGTTTTGTGTTATTATTATGATTATTTAGCATACCCTCCAACTCCCTTGCTAATTATGTTTTTTTTTTATTGTTTACTATAAAAAACAGTTGAACTACCACATTTAGTGTTAAAAATGGAGTGTACTAGTTTCTTGTTCATGATGAATACAAAATAGTCTGTTTGAATGATTCTAAATACTGAAGTTATGTGGAGTTCCAGTACTTTTTCAAGATGTTTCAACTAAGTCAACACATGTGTGAAACCAATGGTCCGATTATAATGCCATGTCTATGCTGTTCTTTTCTCTTTGTATCTTTTTAACCACAGAGTCCTTTGGTAAGTGCTTCTGTTCCGAGGCCCACACCCTCACTGTCCACTCTTCTACTTACTGCTCACTAATGTTGCTACTCTTGCTGCTACTGCTCACCTGTACACCTATGACTGAAGTGTTATTAAAATGCATGGCATGCATTTTACTAACAGTGAAGCACAAAATAACAATACGAGCCTCAGATGTACATTTACACACATCTTTAATCCATTCTGGTTAAAAGGATGGATAGACATATGCACAAGGACAATACACAAGTTCTAACACACACACACACACGCTAATCTCTGTCACCCTAGAGGTAGCTGGCCTCACCCTCACCTGTGCACCTGCAGATTTTCCACACCCAAAGAGTTATAATTTGCTCCTCACACTCACCCATATTACTTTTCCACTCGTTCACTTATTCAATTATTCTTTCCTTCACTCACTCTATCATCCACTCACCCACTTAATCTCCCCACTCTGTTGTATCGAGTTACCGGTCAATAAGCTAGACTGCAGATAGGTGCGTTGGCCTCTGGTGGAGCCGGAGTGGAAATCAATCAGCCATGGCCTGGTTTTCAGACTACCAGGCATTAACTGTGATATGTAGTACGCAAATATTCATGAACCAGGTTACTTTCTGGTGTAGTAGTGTAGGAGGGGTCTAGCTAGGTGTTCAGTTTATAATAGAAATGTGAAAGATCTTAGCTAAGTTCAGTAGTCAAGTCAAAAATCCACTTTTCAGTGCTAACATTTGGGCTTTGATAAATATTTGATTTAAAGCAAAGACGCAATAAATTCTGCCTTTAGCTACACTTATAGAGATTATATCTGTGGTATAAAGGTGTGCTTATGTCAGTGTTGTTTCTAAATGATAAAGATGGCATTCAAACAGAATTCACTTAATGTCAGTGTCAGTGAAAAAAGTAATTAAAATATTTAAATGTTTTGAAAATCGTAAACAATGTTAAATTGTATAATTGCTATTTTTAAGAATATTATTTTTTATTAGAATTAGTGCTAGTAGTGGGAATGCTGTTATTATCACATTATTAATACCTTGTGTTGTGGAGGTTCAATTTTCAACTATCTACTGTAAACAAAGTGAATCAACAATTAAAAAAGTATTTTGATGAGTTTTAGTAACTGGTTAATGTGGGTTTGAGAAGTAAACAACTAGCAAAAAAATGAGCAATGAACTGGACCAGGTTTGATGCTACGCTTTGCACATAACAGGCAGTCCCTTGTGATGACACAAGAATAAAGTCAGGTATTTTCAGACAGAAAAAGCAATAGTTTTGTCCTAGTACCCGGGCAGAAATGTGAGTGCAAGCTTAGATGAGCTGGTCAGTGATTTTCTGTCACATAGTGGCTTAAAAAACTTTTTTGAGATGTTGTCATGAAACTCTACAGTCTTCACACTTCACAATACCCGCTAACTCTTATTGTTCTAAATGAATAGAAAACAAGCTGGATTAACATCCCACTTTATTTTCTCTTGTATAAAGGTATAAATACACAAACACACACTATATATATATATATATATATATATACTTATTTTTTGGAGCTGACAGTATAGGTAATTTTTAATGGACTAATGGTGGTCATAATGACTCATCCAAGGCTCCTCTATACAATTCGTGTAACAAAGTTTAATGGCGAATATGGAATTAGAATCAAAATGAGAGTTAGATGAACAATTTAACTCAGATTTGATTAGATTTAATCTAAATAGATTTCATTAAAATGAGAGCTTTTTGTTAAATTTAATATTCACCAGTCGTGAGGGGCATTGAAAGCCTGCAACACTAGTAAATAAATAACAAATATGGTTAATAAATGGGGGGTGGGGGGTAACTCACATAACAGTACTGAAAGGTGGATTTTTGTTTTTTAAGCACACATCATTTGTTACATTAACACTTTATGTAAATAGCAGGATTACATTTTTAGATTTTTATCTATATGGAGGTTAGGTGCAGTTTAAAATTCAGGGCACATAGCCAGAGTCTACCACTCAACCTGTTAAGAGACCACTTCCACCTCCTAAAGTCACATCTGCCCTGCTGCAAGTCAATGAAGCCAATCAATAACCAATCCCCTTATAGCTGTGTCACTGTCTATCACTCTATCTAAGATCTGCTTTTCTCTTCTCAGGCTTATTCTATCTATATTTATTCTGTCTTTTTCTTTTATTCATCTACCTTATCTCACTTCCTAAGGATCTGTATTTTAAGTCTTCCTCTCTAATTTGATTCTTCTCCTCAACAAGTTACCTCCCTCCCCCAGTCCCTCCCTCCCTCCCTCCCTTACCCCCATCTCCTTTTGTGGTACTAACATTTTCTTCTTCTTCTCCTTCTCTAATCTCGTGCATTCATTGCCCACTCAGGTGGCACGCCCATACGAGGTAAGACTGCTGGGAGGAACCAACATGACACAGTGGCCTGATTCCTTTTCAACCGTTGCTTCCTGCTTGTCCTGCAGATCTGGAAAGCAGTTCTCGGTGGGTTCATTAGCAGAGTTTAAGACTCTGCCATATTGATAACACTCACCACACTGCTTCAGATCTGCAGCAGGTACAAGAGGAGGAATGGAGTTGAGCAAAAAGTTCATTATATTATAACTATCACCTACCCTCTCCTCATATTTCATTCTGATTTTATTTTCATCTCAGCCTCAACACTAATATTTATAATATGTGTCCATTGCTTCCCCACTCGTCATATTATAATCTCTCTTTTGGACCCATCCATTTAAAACCCCTTGTCATTCCGACCACCCGCCTGCTGGCTGGCTGTGTATGAGTGGGTGCTCATGTAACATCGTTGGAAATCATCATGTGATGTGACTGATGCAAAATGTTCAACAATATGGTGACAACACCTGGAACAATCAAAGCCAACAGCAGTCCAAATAACAATAATAATACTGAGGTGCCTCACCTGGAAGCTTGTTCATAGTCATAAGTTATTAATTGTAATTCTGAACACTTTTATTATGAAGAATTGAGCAAAGCTAAATTTGTGCTGCAAGTCTTTAATAATATTATTTTTAAGTCCTAAAATATCACTAAAGCTAATGTAAAGAGGCAGATTTAATCTAACTAGAGAAACATCTTAGTAGACCTGCTGAGTACAGGCCCATGTCAGAAAATAATAATTTATATGCTGCTGGAATGAAATTTGGACCAGGACTTGATAAAGTACCATACGGTTTACACTGTACGTTTTCTTTAGTTTAAAAATGTTGTGCACAATTCTAGCAAAACTACCCACAAGATCCCACTGGACAGAAAAATGTTAACATTAATAAAACATCAAAATGCAGAGAAAGAAGGTTTTTTACTTGGATAAGGCCAACATAAATAGAAACTATTGATTGTGAGGGTTGGTTGGTTGGTTGGTTGGTTGGTTGGTTGGTTGGTTGGTTGGTTGGTTGGTTGGTTGGTTGGTTGGTTGGTTGGTTGGTTGGTTGGTTGGTGGCTGGGTTGGTGGGCTGGTTTGTTGGTTTGTTGGTGGGTTGGTTAGTGGGTTAGTGGGTTGGTGGGTGGCTGGGTTGGTCGGTCGGTCGGTCGGTGGGTCGGTCGGTCGGTCGGTGGCTGGGTTGGTGGCTGGGTTTGTTGTTTGGTGGGTTGGTTAGTGGGTTGGTGGCTGGGTTGATTGGTTGGTTGGTTGGTTGGTTGGTGGCTGGGTTGGTGGCTGGGTTTGTTGTTTGGTGGGTTGGTTAGTGGGTTGGTGGGTGGGTTGGTTGGTTGGTTGGTTGGTTGGTTGGTTGGTTGGTTGGTTGGTTGGTTGGTTGGTTGGTTGGTTGGTTGGTTGGTTGGTTGGTTGGTTGGTTGGCTTTTTGCATTTGTTATGCTTGAATGCAACTGTAGTTCAGCACATGATCAAAATTTAAAGAAGGCAGGCTCAGGACAAAGTGAAACAGGTGTAGAACAATGGGTTAAACATCTTCTGATTATTAGTAGAAATGTGCCACACTGGTAGCTACGTCACCTTATGAATAACTTCCCACCTGAAGCCTATGTGGGATCAGCAAAATGCACTTCTTACAACTATCAAGAGTAAAACCTTGCCAGCTACTGTTATTATGAACATCTGTTGACAAAAACTCGACTGATAGACTTTTTGTTAATTGTTCTAAAATCTTAGAGTGATTTTGAATGCTAATGGGAGGAAACGAGTGTTGAACTTCAAAATAAAATAAATTCCATATGGTTCTATAGCGTTAGTCTGGGTACTCTATGGGATGGGAAGGTTGTATAGGCAAATTGTCCCGGAATGGAAAGGGGTTAAAACCATTAAACCTTTTTTTCCTCATTATTTTCCCGTCTAAAGCATGGTGTGTGAAAGAATTTTGGTTGATTTCTCTGTTGTTTAGTTTGAGGTGATAAAGCATCCTCACATCTATTTCGACTGGTTTTGTTTTTTTGAGTGACCTGATTTTTTTTCTTCATTATCTCTTTTTGTTTTTTATTCTGAGGGTCTTGACCTGAACTTGACCTGGCCTCTCCCTCTACCTTGTCTATATTTGCCCAATCAAACGTCCTAGTTTTGTTTTCCCTCCCAGCTGTTATTCACTCTGCCTGAACTGTCCAGATGGCGAAGACACACAACATTAGTGTGCTCACGCTCGCTCAAAAACAACATACAGACACACACACACATTTCTTCATGGCTTTTTACCATCACTTTCTTTATTTTTTCTCCTCCATTATCAATAAAAAGCCCCAAACAACCACTTTTTTGATAAAGTTTTTTCTGGGCGCTTTTTTTTTGCCTTACCACGCCATCTTTAAAGAACCTCTGGTTGACTTTTTTGACAGTTTTTCTATTTTCAGGGAGCGAGAAAGCATCAGTCCCTTCCCAAGGCTTTGCGTATGTCGTTCTTTTTTTTTTTTCATCTGTTGGCCTTGATGGAGCTCGATTAATGTATTTACCTCCCTCCTGGGCGTGTTTCAAACTGACATCACACTCCTGATCCCTTTGGTGGATCCGCAAGGGTTGCTGATCTCTTATTGCCATGGCAATCTCTTTGTCGCATCTTATCCTTGAAAACTGATTTACTCTGATATAACTGCATCTCAATTTTCAGCAGAGATTTTTTTTCTATAAATACTGTATTTGTGACTGGATTTTTCCATATTTTGGCTATCTTGTTTATGTGTTTCTGTCTGCATGAAGACAACATTCTCCGTTTTTGTGGGCTTTGTACCTCTTTTTTGTATTTTAGTTATCTTTGATTTTTTTGAATCAGGGTGTGACCCTTGTTTTGGGCAAATTCCTACTGGGCAGTGGTAGAACCTTTTAAACAACACATCTAGCTTTCTTTATAGGCCTCCTTAAAAAGAGTTGACTTTATTTTACTTAAACCTCTATCAGAATCATTTATTTCCCTGATGTTTTTTTTTGCCATTGTTTACTAATTTAGCCAGTTACCTGTCTTCCACTTCTGTATAATTTCTTTTTTCCCTCTCTATCTGTGACTCTCCCTTGCCTGTCTGTCCTCTACTCTTTCTCTCCATCCATCCAGGTGCCCTCCAGATAGAGATGAGTGAGGAGACCGACCAGGGGAAGTACGAGTGTGTTGCCACCAACAGTGATGGGACACGCTATTCCACCCCAGCAAACCTGTATGTCAGAGGTGAGATAGAGCAAACACATATTAAACTCATTTATATATCTATTTTGTTGTTGTCATTATTAATTATTATAACAGAACTTTGATTTGTTGCCCTTAAACACCAGACTGTGTCTTTCTGGCTGCACTTTTTCTATATCAATCATAAACAAGGAAACTTATTGCAATATAAACTGCTATGAACACTGTGTAACTGGCCCCATTATGACTAGTTATTAACTAACCTGTCTAATCAAAATTATTCTCTATTTCTGATTCTTATGTTGGATGTTTTTTGTTTTTGTTTTTTTGCATTCATATACAAATTTAAATCACCCATACACTTTTCTTTTTAACAAAGGTTATTGTCATCTGTGTTGACTGATGAAGATATGCTGCTGTTGTTGGTTACCTACAATGCACCTACAAATGTTCAAGGTGCAAACAAACAAACAAAAACACAATTTATCTGAAAAAAGGGCTAAAATTGAGTTCTAAAGAGGATGATTTATTAGACAAGACTAACTTAAAGGTTTATGGTAAAAATAAAAAGCATTACTTTTTTATGATATCTCACTATTTGACCAACATTTAACAATTTAGCTAGTTTGAAGTATTTTTTCTGTGTTTTTAAACAAAAATGTATTGTGTCGTTTTTAAATTTGATATTGAATGTTTGCATCAACTACATATCCTGAAGTTAAAGGCTAGCAAACTCTAACAGAGTTTAATAAAGAGAGCCCACCTTTTAAAAGACAAATATGATATTACAGAATGTAAGATTAGCTTTAAAAACAATTGCAAAGACAAAAAAAGTGTTAATATTAGGGGTGGGAATTTAACGCGTTAATTATGATTAATTAATTAGAAAAAAATAACGAGTTAAACAAATGCCCAATTGGGGGATGTTGAAGTTTAGCAGCAAGATACACGCCCTAAATATCAATCTAGTCAAGCTGCACCTCTAAAGAAAGCTCAGAACCTTGGCTACAAGACCTTGTAAACCTTGTTTATGTGCTCCAAACACAACTAGAACTACAATCAAATGAGTGATCAGAAATCTCTCCATGTGTTTTTGCCTTCATTTGTGTCTCTAATGATGCTAAATCAAATCAAATTGCACACACATTCTATCAACCCATTATTATTATTATTATTATTATTATTATTATTATTATTATTATTATTATTATTATTATTATTATTATAAAGACAATACCATTATCAAAATGTACTTAAAATAGTAATGTACTTTTAGGTCTGTCCTATTTTTGCCAGTGATATACATTTTTTTTTTTTCTCCTGTTTTGAATTGAAATACAATTTAGAAGCATTTTTTAGAAATTAAAAGAGCTTGTGTTTACAATAATAATGTCAATGACTATTGTTTTATTCTCTGTCTCATTATTTTTAATTTAAAAAAATTGCTTTCGGGGCAAATTTTCTTGAACGAATAAAATGCGATCAATCAAGATTAATTAATTACAAAGCCTCTAATTAATTAGATAAATTTTTTTTTATTGAGTCCCTCCCCTAGTTAATAGTCTTGTACATAATACCAACGCATCAGCTAGAAACCTAGATGTGTAGTTATTACATCTCACGTGTTGTTCCCCCTCCAATAATAGTGTTGTTATGGTTACACACCCCACACGTCCAGATTAGATTGATTTTCATATCAGTTTTAAGGTTTTGGGGGTTTTTTCACCCTCTTATCTGTTAGCGAGTTATGGTGGCTAACTAGATAGCTTGTTAGCTTTGCACTCAGACAGAGGTGTAATTTGTAAACCTGCAGATAGTTATACAAATAACTCATGTGTCACAAAGTGTCTTGTGGTGTCTTGTGGTGTGTGTTCCCTGTTAGGTCAAGGGTAATTGGAAGTGGTTTTAGCCATGAAAATAAATGTGATTGTGAAGAACAGCAGCTGTTGCTTTAGCTTTGCTGCAATATGGATGAACATGTACAAACATCCACCACACCAAACGATCCGGTAAAACTCTCCCACACTGATTTACATACACATCTATGGTTTATTTGTTGCCATTAGGCCTGCAGTATTTCATGTTCGTTTAGCTTCAGACTCATAAAACAGTCTTCTTTAAAGACGCCAGCTGGGCTCATTTTTTACTCTCAAGCCGTTAATCTCCATGCCCCGCTGTCTTAGCCTTTAGACCTCAGAGAAAATCCAAATCATTGTCCAGTTAAGACGTGTGTTTCTCTCCAAATCTGATAGACATCTCGTTTCTCCAGGCGCTGCCTCCCTCTGGACGCACTCATTCCAACCAAATGTTTGAATCTTGAAGACATTTTTATTCCCAGAGCTTTTTGCTCTTTTGCCTGCCTGCCCTGTCTAGAAAAAAATGGGGTTTAAACAGTCTAGCATGCTTTTCCAACGCTAACATTTCTCTTGGGCATATGAAAGGAGAAGACACACTATTGGTTGCACATATGCGACTTCGTCATTCGCTGTGGAAATACACATATAACAAAGAACCGAGAAGCAGACAAACAGCACAGCAGCAGTGATGTGTGTCTAACAGTGCTTGCAAGGCCGGCGAAATCTTGCAGCGCTGCTCAGTGAGTGTTTGACAGGCAGTCTGTGGAGACAGCTGGCAATGGAGGCTGCCTTAAACTGGAAGGCTTTTTACCAATATCAACCAAGGCCTGTGTTTATGTTATCTCTTTTCTCTCCTCGTTGCTTTCTTTCCTCGTTCCTCTCTGTTCTTTTCTGGCTCTCGCTCCGTCTCTTGCCTCCTTGTTCTAACTTTTTTCCTCTCCCTGTCTTTCTGATATTTCTCGTCTTTTTCTGCCTCCCCGCTGTGCTCTGTCCTGCCTCCCACTGCAGAACTTCGAGAAGGTTGGTACAGTAACTGTGTGGCTTTTTTGAGTTTTTGGTTAAATTTCTGTGTCTTGTTTGCTTTTCATGCAGTGCTGAATGTTTATACTTGCTTTGCCGCTTCGTATGTTCCATTTATAATGTGAATATTGTATACTTTATACATATTGTATGTGCCTTCTACGTGTGCACGTGTATTTGTTATAACTTTTTTTTGTATCTTTGAGATTCATTTCATGAAATATCTAACAGTTCTTGCTTTAAAATTGCATTAATAAAACATTTTGATATAACATTCACCGGAGCCGGGATGTACAGCTTGCAGTCTAATCTGAACGCTGTAAAACTCACTTCCCATCCTGTATTATTCCGACCCTAATTGTTTTCTGATTTTTCTTCTCAAATTGTTAAATTCTAAGCACGTTTCTCCTCTTGCCCTCCTGCTCTCATTTAAATCGCTCCAGTGCGCCGCGTCCCCCCTCGCTTCTCCATTCCCCCAGCTGACAGCGAAATCATGCCAGGGGGGAACGTCAACATCACCTGCGTGGCGGTCGGCTCGCCCATGCCGTACGTGAAGTGGATGCTGGGAGCAGAAGACCTGACGCCTGAGGATGATATGCCCATTGGTCGCAACGTTCTGGAGCTGACGGATGTCCGCCAGTCCAACAACTACACCTGTGTGGCCATGTCGACACTCGGAGTGATCGAGGCAGTGGCACAGATCACTGTGAAAGGTGGGTTCCAGAGGTGGACCACGATTAAAGAACAAGGGGGAAGGTTTAACTTTAGTCTTGTGTGACTAAAGGTAGGATTGTTGTGTATTTTTCAAAGGACAGAATTATAAAAGAAATAAGAAATATAAAATACCCTCTAGTGGTTGGCTGCAGTGTCAGTTTTAAGTCCCTCCTCCAAGTAAATTATTTGGACGTTGTCCCAAATTCACTGAGAAATCGTTTTTTCTTGTTATTTTTGAAATCTGAGTTTAACATGCAGGCTAAACGTTTCCTGCATAAGCCGCTGATAGAAAATAGACCGAGAAACGCTTGGATTAGAAAAAGCCACACACTGAAAATTAGCATGCATGGACTCTTCCATCTTAGCTCACAATGAGGAAGGCTGTTGTTGGTTTAGCGTCCAGGAAACAGCAGTACCTCACGACTAGTAGAAGCTAACCGTTAGCATTAGCAACTCTACCACACAGCAGAACTCCTTCAGGCTTGTGTTATTTGTGGCGATAAAACATCAATTTTGCAAAATGAATGGAGGCAGTGGTAGAGTCGTGTTGCTGTTAGCCAATCAGAGGCAAGATATCTGAATATCAGGAAATCTTGCCATCTCCTGCTCCCCGCTCCTCTGGCTAACTTATAAAACAGGAGCGTGAGAGCTTTTTCTCCAGAGATCGACTCACAAGGCATTCATCTATACGAGAGACCACTGCAAATGTGTTAGAAAAACGAGTGAACTTGATCTTTAAAATAATTTGTCTCAGGTCCTGACTCCTACTGCTTTGGGTAGTTCTTACCTTGCTGCTCTATGTTCAAATAATCATTTTAAAAATCGTTGCTTATAAAATGCATATTTGATGGTAAATGTCAAAATAGTTTTTTTACTTTTCTTATTAATTGTGTGCTCTTTAGACATTTTTTTGGGGTGGCTGAGGTCCAACAATGATTTTATTTTCCCCTCCAGCCATATTTGCCATTTGAATAAATCTCTTTGGTTGTTTTGGTTTTAATTTATATTCAAAATGGAAAATTAAAATAGTCTTCGAAGCAACAGATAATAAGGTCCTGCATCTGGCTGGATTTTTTTTTTCCAGCGCTCTGGTAAAACTGATTTTGTTCATAATTGTCTTTCACTACTTTTAATTATTGTGTGGAGATTATGTTCACGTAATCGTTGTAATCCTCTGAAAAAGCAGAAAACAAGCAAATTCTATTATTCAGGAGATCTGCAGCATGCATTTTTGTGATGGATGACACTTTATTATTTTATTATTTTTGTCTTCCCGCCAGCCTTGCCGAAGGCTCCTGGGATCCCAGTGGTGACGGAGAGAACTGCAACAAGCATCACTCTCACCTGGGATTCTGGAAACCCTGAACCCGTCTCTTACTACATCATACAGGTGTGACCTCACACACTAACTAACAATACTGCTACAGAGCAGGATACACACGATAAAATAACAAAAGATTGTCAAAGAAAAGAGTTTTTAACAGCCCAGTAAGTACATCTGCGAGAGAAAAGCTACCTGATGGTTATGAACTCTGAAATTTTGAATTTGTTCAAATAAAGTATCATAGGGTGGTGTAGCTCCAACTTAAATGTAGGAACAAAAAGAAGAGAATTTCTATATGTGCATACAGAATACCAGAAGACATTCCTTATACACATTCAGAATGACCTTCCTCTCCTTTCCATCTCTTGCCTACTGCAGCATCGTCAGAAAGGCTCAGAGGACCCTTATAAAGAGATTGATGGCATTGCCACAACGCGCTACAGCGTAGGCGGCCTCAGCCCTTACTCTCACTATGACTTTCGGGTGGCGGCTGTCAACTCCATCGGCCAGGGCCCCTCCAGCGAGGTGGTGGAGGCTCGCACAGCTGAGCAGGCCCCCTCCTCGCCTCCTCGACAGGTCAGGATAATGATTCAAATTGACTACATTGAAATAAGTGACATAAATTTGAGGTTATCCTTTACTTTCTGCAGGTCATCGGTCGAATGCTGAGTGCCACAACGGCAATGATACATTGGGATGAGCCAGAGGAACCTAATGGACAGGTAGTTGGTTACAGAGTGTACTACACCTCTGACAACACGCTACCAGTCAACCAGGTATGTGTTTTTGTCTGCATGGCTTCTTTTCATCCATTTTCATCTCCAGTGTCTCCATGTGCAAAGCATGGATTTGTTTCCAGTCGATCTGATTTGTTGTGTGACTGTGTGGCGCAGTGGGACAAGCAAATGGTGCGCAGCGCCAACTTCATCACCATCCAGGATCTGACTCCTAACAAGACCTATTACATCCGAGTGCTGGCGTTCACCTCTGTAGGAGATGGACCCTTATCTCAGGACCTCCAGATCATAGCCAAGACTGGAGGTAAAATAAAAGAAACCAAATTAAATCCTTAAAAAAGACCCTCCCCCATCTTTCTTAAAAACATTTACTGTTTCTGAATTGAATTAATTATTTAGTGTGACTTGTCTTTATTTCTGTAGTTCCATCCCAGCCTTTAGACTTTAAAGGTGAAGCAAAGTCTGAGACGAGTATCCTGCTGTCCTGGATGGCCCCCTCAACCCAGGGAGGTCCAGACAGCCAGATCACTGGGTACGAACTGGTTTATCGAAGGATTGATGACACGGAGGAGGTAAAGATGAATGGATTTGTAGTTGAATGTTGGATCATTATTTAATGGATGGTTGGATGAATGACAACAAAACAAAGGCTTGATTTAGTTACTTTCTGTTTCTGCATCTCTTCAGAGGAAAGTGAGCTTTGAGCCCACCACCTCCTACCTGCTGAAGAACCTGAAGCCTTTCTCCACCTACACTTTCCAACTGGCTGCCAAGAGCAAAAATGGAATTGGGGCGTACACCAATGAAGTGTCCATTGACACTCCACAGACACGTAGGTGTACCCAGGCACACTGCTGGGAGTGATTGTGTGTGTGTGAGTGTATGTGTGCATGAGTATGTGTGTGTGTGTGTGCGTGCGTGTGTGCGTTGGTGTTTGAGAGAAAGAGGAAAACAAGTTTCACTTTTGGCAATGCAAGAACTGAAAACCAGATAATATCCCCAAATACATGTTGGGTTAAATCTCAACGTCATTAATTTGTCTTCCAGACTGAATTTTTCATGAGGTTTTTGTTGCATTGTCAAAGAGCCATCAGAAAAAGACCAAAACAGACCTCAAGATTGATGTTTCAACAAATATATTCATATCTTGTAAATGTATCCAGAACCTAACCTCAGACTAAACCCACATCCCTTTTACCCCTGAACCCTTTGGACAGGAAGTGAAGTCTCAAGTGTTTAAAATATTCCTTTGTAAAATTGGACACCCTTTAAGAAAGCTATTATGGCATCAGTTGTCTTCGACTTTTAAAAATGCCTAAACATGTCCATAAATGTCATGTAGTTGGTTATCTATCTTGCAAGAAATTCTAAACATTTCTTTTCATGGTGGTTAAGGAAGATTAACAATAATTTCCAGTGCATTAATGCTAGACATTGCATTGGTCATTTGACAATAAAATATTTTTTGTAAAGAAGAAAAACAATATTAATTTCACTTTCTGGTGCCTGTTAAGTGGTAACAACAACAGTTACATGTTGGAATACACCAGATGTGTTATGGAACACAATAGAAAATGGTCTCAAGATAGATACAGTAACAAAATACCTTAATAATAATATAAATGGCCACTAAGACAAAACTGAAATTTAAAAAATGTGCAGGAGCTTCAAGGAACTCATAGGAAGCAAGTTGCTGCAGGTGGACAGCAGTGGTCAGCAACAGGAAGGTCTGGGGCCTCATTTACGCCGAGTTTGGAACAGATGCCGATCAGAATGCGTGCAGCTTCTGCAAAGACCAGAAATCATTGAGTCCAATCAGAGCATTCACACCAGCTGCATTGCGGATCCATATGCAGCGCTGCAGACTCTTTCAACGTAGCTTCTATTTCTTCCAGACGCCACATGTTGATTGTCATGAAGTCCAGGTTATTTCCAATTAAAACCCATGTTGCATTATTCTGTCTGGCTTCTTTAGTTATTATTAATGATAGAATTATCAGTTCACAGTGTTAACAGTAGTTCATAGAACAAGAAGACAAGTGTGGCTATTTTGTACCAGCTCCTCGCGTACTTGTTATCATGTGACCTTGCATGAACTCATGAGCAACTTTCCAGAGACGACATGCACGCGATCCACAGTCGGTCTAAATGGCCGTCTGTCAGGAAGCAGCACAGATTCCTGTCTGCATCCATTCAGTTCTCAGTGTGAATGAGGTTAGAGAAAACTGAGGAGTACATGTGCTGGGGTTAGAGCAGCTGGGCAATTACACAAATGGGAAACTGGTGTGAGAGGATGATCCGGAAAACAATGAAAAAGTGACACAGTGAGTAAAAAAATCCAAATTAAATACAGGAAAAAAGGAACTTAATGAAACAATTAAAAGAGAAAATGCAATCATGACTAAACAGCCAGAAAGCTCAAAAAGTAGAGGCATGGGGAAGGGGGAAATTGGGATTTGATACAAATGCTCTTTATGTTGTCAAAATAATTATTTGCTGCTGTTTTTTTACCCACTCTAGTCATTTTTCCACTGTGGCAAGATGTGTTTTGCTTCTGAAGGCTGCTAAGAGCCTCTCCAGTATTTAATTGGGTGGTACAAGTCAAAGTAGCATCCGTGTAAATGTCCTAAACCAATTTTATCATAAAACATTGTAGTTTTAATCTTGTGGCTGACTGATGTTCATTTTAAAAATGGCAGCAAAACTTTATTTATTGGACATCAATCTGAGGTCTGTCAGAGATTCAGTCCAAACAAGGTAAGAAGTCAGACACTTGCAGATAGACATGAGACGTCCATCATGGATGACAGAGGCTTCAGTAAACTGTAAGGACAAGTAAGTGATGGGCAGCTACTTTTGTGTTATTTAAAGCTCTAGTCGGTGTTTTGTGTTGCATTTCTTTAAAGTCATTCACTTCTTGTCATTATTTCAAACATACCAAACAGATTGGACACCCATCATTCAGTATCTTTGTTCAGCTTTCTTGTTTCGAGCCACAAGATCATTTTTCACACATTAAGAGTTTCTGTTCTCCAGTGTTTTGTTTTCATTTTATGTTTCTTTGTCTTTTGTTCTCTTGTTTCTCATCCGATCAATTTCATCCCCATTATTTCACGGCACACCCAACTTCCTGACCTCCCCATCCACCAATAAACCACTTGTACACTCAACCAAATAACATTTAACCCCCAAACAACCAACCCCCCGTGTTGTGCTTCCACAAAACTGGCCGATCAGTTCCTTCAGCACCTCCCCAGGACATCACATGCACCAGTCCCAGTTCTACCAGCATCCTGGTAAGTTGGGCTCCACCACCCCTGGAGTTTCAGAATGGCGTCATAGCGGGATACTCTATTCAGTACTCCACTACAGCGGGCAACAAAACATCTAAAAGAATTGATGAAATTCCCCCTGGAAGTTCTTCGTTTCTCCTGGAAAATCTTGAGAAATGGACTGAGTATGGCATAACGGTTCAAGCACGCACAGAAGCTGGAGATGGACCAGAAAGTTTACAGCTGCTTATCCGCACCGAGGAAGATGGTATGTTGCAAAAAGAAAATTTTAAAACCTATGCCTCTCTTAGGATGGTCCACCCAACTAACCACGCTACCTCAACCCTATTAATATAAAATCAACCACCCTAAATAACAACCAGCCTGCTGACCTGGTGAGACTTTTTACCCTCTTAATGAATTTTTAAGAATGATCTTTTTGCATCTTCCAATTTTGAAACCCTTCAAAATCACCAAAAAAACCTCCATCGGGATTTTTCCTTACCCTCACCACTGTCTTCTGTTGACTAAAGCTGCCCTTTTTTCCTCCAGCTGCTCCTATTTTACCTGCATTTTGCCCATCGGTCTCCTAAAGTCCCCCCCCCCCTATAGATTCTGCTGTTTGAAGATCATAGACGCCCGCCCATACTAACTCACTAACAAGCATGAACAGCTAGTTTCTCCTTGACTTTGTTTTTTCTTGCAGATCCTTGAAAAATTTAAATCTTACAAAAGTAGTTTGATTATTTAATTCTTGAATTTTTTTGCTACTTTGAAGAATTTTTCTGATTTTTGATGCTTTGATACAAATGCTTGATTTTCTTTTAGCCTGTAACTTTTTTATGAACGTACCGTTCTTTAGAGTGCTTGTACAGAAGTCATTCAGAAAGCCAAAGGTTCTTTTTTTCCTGTTTTTTTCTTCTTTTTAGGAGAAGTGTAGTTCTTGGCAGCCCATGAGAGGTTTTTCTTGATAACAGTGTTTTCTCGTTGACTGACTGCCACCTTTTATCTGCCTCTGGCAACAAATCCTTTGCCCTCTTCCATTATTACCTCTCTCTACATTTGCCTCCTATACTTCACTGCTTTTTTCCCTTCCATGTTTTTTCTTCCAAGCACTCTCATTTTGAACTATTCTGACTTTTTCTCAGATGTTAGAACACTTTAGGACTTTTTGCAGGTTGTATTTTTACATTTTTCTCAGCTTTTGGGTATTTTTTCTTTTCTCTGCCCGCTTATTTTTGATAAGACAGAATTTCACTAAAGTGAAAGCTTTTACTTGAGAGTTTTGAATGGCCATCATCTGTGACCCCTGACCTCTATTCCAACATGCATTTTTAGTTCCAAGTGGTCCTCCGCGATTGGTTGAAGCAGAGACAGTGAATTCCTCGGCTGTTAGGGTGAAATGGAGAGCACCGGCACCCGAACTACAGCACGGTCAGATCCGAGGCTATCAAGTCCACTATGTGAGGACGAACTATGGAGAACCTCATGGCCAACCCCTCATCAAAGACATCCTCGTTGATGACGCTCAGGTAGGACTTGTGATGTGACTTTAACACAAACATTAAACTGTGTTGCTACCAAGTTAATGAGAGTAAAAGAAAACCCTGAGAAATGTTTTGTATCATTATTTGCGAACAGATTTGAACTGCAGGTTTCTACCGTTGTTAAGAAATGAAGTGTTCAACCTGTTTTATATATTATATTTTAAATGAAACATCATAGTTTACCCACATCTCTCTGATTATCCTATTCCTGTTCTTTTTTTCCTGTCTTCTGTAACACTCCATCAGTGGGAACACAGTAACTCAGTCGAATATGTGAGTATACATTTTGTCAACCACAAATCCCAAATATGAAAAACGTAAACATGATATACATAATGTGTATACTGTTCTGCTGTTGCAATTTAGTTTCAGGCTGAAAAAAGGATGAAAATATCAGTTTTAGGCTTTTGATGGAGATCAACCTTAGGAGGCTTGTCCACCCAACACGTTCCAGTGCAGAACCAGAGCTAGCTTAGCACCAACTCTTCCCATTTGCACCACTAATAGCTTTGGTGTTAGCAACAGAGCCAATGAAAAGGTTATGATCACCTTTTTGTAATCTCTGAGTCTGGACGAAATACATACATAATAAGTCTAACAAGACTTAGATGAGCTCATATTTCTGCTATCAGTTTTTTTTTTATCAGCCGTCACATAAAATGTGTCAGAGCTGCTTTCAAAGTCAGTGTTTTGATTTGAATTAGTAAGCACATCTTAAATGGTATTTATAATTATTATCATTTCTTTTAATATCACCAGATGTTTGTGAATCCCTCATGAAATGTTGTTTCTATGGAAGTTGAACAAATACTAAATGAAGAGTGTCTGCAGTCACTGACTGCTGTTTAAAACATAGTTCATAAAAAAAGACCAGTGCAATTAAGATATCCGTCTGCAGGAATAGAAAGACCTGCTTATGATTGGTGTAGATACAGGTCCTCCCTGAACAGGAATTCAGAACACTCCAGAGGGAGGATCAGATGTTTATTAGAGGAGACAATTTAAAGACTAAATTAAAAACCAGCTCTGCCCTGGTCTGGCACTGGAACCTCTTTGGTGGAATTTTTGTGTAAATAAACAGGATTTTATGTTGAAAATAGCACCTTTGAGCTCTTTAAAATTTGTCAAAACACAGATTACATTTCCAAACTTTTTCATTAGAGTTTTCTTGTCCAAGCTCAACCATTACGGAACCCATATGACTGAGCCTTCTGTTCTTTAGGAGGTCGTGCTTGGAGACCTGACAGCTGATACGGCCTACTCTGTGTCTGTGGGAGCTTACACTGCCAAGGGTGATGGTGCTCGCAGTAAACCTGTAACTGTGTGCACCGCCCTGCCTCGTAAGTGCTTCTATCCTAAATACAGCACACACATCTCAAGTATATTCATTAGTAATGTTGTTCAGCATCAATAATAATCATTAGAGTCCATTAAATTATTGTTCAGTGAAAGGTTAGTCAATATATCAAACTGTTATGTTTGAGAGGATGAATAACGTGATTTGTAATTACCTTCTTTCTTTTCATTCTTCTTCTAGTCCCAGAAAAGCCAAAACTGCTGGTCAGTGCAGCTGAATCGGGTACTGCTGTGCTCCAGTGGTACCCCCCTCCGAACCCCCCCACCCCTCTCCTGGGGTACCGCCTCACCTTTGGCCGTGTTGACGTTCTTCCCTTCACAGTAGTCGAATTTCCCACTAAGGAAACTCGCTACACAGCTCAAGACATCCATAAGGGAGCTAATTACGTGTTCAGACTCTCTGCTCGGAACAAAATGGGCTACGGAGAAGAGACCCTAAAGGAGGTGACCACTCCAGAGGATGCTCCCACCGGATACCCAGAGAATATTGCCTTAGAACAGGCCTCTGACACCTCTCTACAACTGGCTTGGAAATCAGTCCCACTGATTGAGCAAAATGGGAAAGTTGTAAAGTACTCGGTGCTGTATAAGGATATAAACAGTCGAGGAAATGCCTCAGAGGTTGTGGTGCCCGCTCCAGGGTCCAGTGTGTTGCTGGAGGGTCTGAGTGCCGACACTGTGTATGATGTCAGGGTGTGTGCGTTCACAGCTGTCGGTCCTGGGCCGTACAGCCCCGGTGTCCAGTTTAGGACGCAGCGGCTGGACCAAGGTAGGATCACGCTCATATTTTAACCCATCGTCATTACTCAGGATGCAAGAACCACCCTCTTACAGCACACATGGTGCTAATTCCCACATGCACACAGTCATGGACATGGAACATGTAGGGACTGCATCATAAGTGTCCTTTGTCATTGTCTTGTCACTGTAGCCTTAGACCCAGTCTGTTCAAGGTAAGAGTCATGGGTCTGGGCCAGTATCTCTATCCAATCATGGTGTCTGTAGCTAGCTTGAGTCTGGTCCTAGAGAACGAAACAGGTAAGACTGATGTGTTTTATCCTGCTGTAAAAACAAGGGAACCTGTGGGGGAAACCTTCATCTTCTATCCTTTGTTTTATGTTTTCTGTGCTATAGTTTTTGCCACAAACTTCAGAGTAAAGGCAGCCATGAAAAACTCAGTTCTGCTCTCTTGGGAGATACGAGACAAGAACCCTGCCCAGCCGTTCACTGTAAGTCATTTTTATGGTAATGAATTTAAATTTAATATTTGCACTCATCTCTAACTCCAGTTTCATAGCACAAAGCAAAAAGAGGGAAAAATAAAGTTTTTTATTTCACTTTGACATAAATGTAAAATAGTTTTATCAACCGAATAAAAACAGGCGGTTGTCAACTGTAGAATGCAATGATTATGGATTGTGTATTGTCATCGGAAAAAAACAAGACTATATTAAAAACTGCAACTGAAAACAACATCAAATCAAAGAAATAAACCTCAGTCTCCTGGGTATAAATCCTCTGGCCCACCTGCCTCAGATGGATTTTATGGGTTTTTCTTATGTTTGAAGTGTAAATAACTCCACTCACCTAATATGAAGGCAGCGCCAATGGAAAACAATGGAAAAATACACAATTTCTTGTTGACACTTTACTTTTATTGTGGAAATGTATTAATTATTCAATTATATGACTAATTGTAGATTTTTTTTCAGTGACTCACTTGGTATCATCATTCCAAGTCAGAGAGAATAGAATCTTTGCACAGAGACATTTGATTTTCGACTTGATATTCATTGCTAAAACAATTCTTTGTTGTTTCATTCAAGCAGCAAAATAGATGTAATCCTCTATGGTTAAACATGGCAATCTACATGTATGTTCTCAGATCCTTTATGGGAAGGGCCAGTCTGTGGAGGTAGATGGCAAACAGACCCAGAAGCTGATAACAGGCTTGGATCCGGACACCCAGTATTCTTTCCTGCTCACCAACCGGGCAAACAGTGCTGGCGGTCTGCAGCACCGCGTCACCGCTGTGACGGCCCCGGACATCCTGAAAACCAAACCTGTCATCGTGGGAAAGACCAACGCAGATGGGATGGTGACTGTTCAGCTGCCGACTGTTCAGACAACTGCGAAAGTCAGGTGAGTGATGAGTCACAGAATGAGATAAGGACTTTTAATGTGCAGATTGTGGGTTTGTTGGACTGCTGACTGGTTTCATTTATTAGTGCATCAGAAGGGTTTCTTCAAAGGCTGCAAAACAAATCTAGGCACACCTACCACCTACTGTAGTCTGTACTCTCTACCTAAAAACAAACCTAGCTACCAAACAGGAGCATCACTACAAGTTCAAAGCACAGGATGAGTCAGTTGAGTGCCGCTTATATTTTCCTTGAAGCCATTTTTTGGTAGTCTGTTTCATGAGAAGTTTTTATGGGATTTTTTTCCTCCCAAATAGCATTTTTTTTCTATCAGTTCCCAAGATTCATCATACCTTGATGTTTAAATACATCATGGTAAAAAGAAAGTGCACACTCTATCAGTTTTTGAGTTGAAGTATCAGAACACAAAAAAAGTGATCTGGACTTTACAAGGTTCTAAAATCACTTCAATTCAAATCAAATCAAATATACAAAAACACTAATTTAAACATAAAATAAATCTAGAATAGAAAAAGAAAACAGTAAAAAAATGACTAAGTTCATCCTTAGCTTCCACAATTAGAACTTAAGTTTCCCATTTCTCCCTCCTGCTGGTTGAAAGTGGAATTACAACTGTCGTAAACAGCCCTGCCTCCACCTGCTGTAACAATGAGGTAACGCTGACACGAGCCACAAAATATAAATATCAATACTGTTGGACAAAAAAATATTATTATTTACAAGTCCAGTAGCAACAAAGCCAGGTCATCATCAGTCCGTTATGTCCTAACTTATATTAGCTCCCAAACGAGTGTATGCTCACTGATGTTCACTCTGGTTTTAGCTCTTTCCTTCACCTCTAAAGTCATTACTCTGTTACTTTTACTTCCGGGCTCCGCAATGAAACCAACAAAAAGAGCGAACTTCTTCTTTTTCTTCTTCTTCTTCTTCTTCTTCTTCTTCTTCTTCTTCTTCTTCTGCTTTTTATTGACAGTTTGGCAAACTGAAAAAGCTAACTGCTAGCTTCGTATGAGCTACCAACACAGTAAACATCTATTGCCATAAAGCAGGTAGCGATCTCCCACTAGTGTTCCTACCTGAGCCACAAAACTATTAAGTGCAGTTCAATGTGAAGCTGCTTAAGTTTCTGGCTCAAGAACCACTGAAACTAGTTTAAAAGCAAACGCTTAAAGTGTTAAAAACTCTTTACTTTAGTGTTGTTTTAAGAGGAAGAGTAGCTACCATTAGCTGCTGATCAAATGTATTGATTAACTGATCATCATTGTGAAACCTTTTGGCAGTTTGCTGGTATGGAGCATAAAGGTGTGTGTTAACACCAGGAGGAAATGAGCAGTGACCTTCGAGAAGCAACTGTTGCTGCCCGTCAACCTGGGAAGCATCAAAGTTTGTTTCTACTATTAATAGAATCCTTCATTCTACAGCGAGTAACATTGCTCACTGGAGGGAAACATTTAAGAAAGCTACCAATTTTCCCAAAAATGGAAGTTTTATGGGGCACGCTTAAAAGTGAGGCTGTCTCTGACAGCTGAAGCTTGGACCAAACTGGGTCATAAAAAAAGGACAATGATCCCAAACGCAGCAGCAAACTACAACAAAATGACTGATAAAGAAAATAAAGGTGTTGCAATGCTCCAGTCTGAGTGAAATGATGCTGGGACCTTGAGGGATCAGAGCAGTCAGAAATGTCTGCAAACCTCAAGGCGCTAAAGCAACATTTTAAAGATGAGTGGGCCAAAATTCCTCCACAGTGATGTGACAGAGTGAACCCTAACCCTGAGGAGCAGAATGTGAACACTTCAAGATTGCTGCTTAATGTGGTTCTACAAGCTATTGGATTATGAGCTGGAATTAGTTTTTCAAACACAACTTTGTTATTTTTGACTCAGTCTTGGACTCATGAATAATTATATGGCAGATTCTGTTATTGGCGTTGTACACTTGAGGTTAGATTTGAATAATTTTAGAACCTGATGTGGACCAGATCATTTTATTATAAAACCACACAACTATTGGGGGGTTAGCACCTAAAACAATTTACATGCATGTTAGGTTCTCAATGTTCTTGACACAAATTTTGCATTGTGGGACTTTAAACCACACACACACACACACACACCTATAAGTGTGTAGAATATTTTCAGAATCCGCTCTACAAAGTCAAGATTTTTTTACTTTCTTACTCTCACTTTTTCCAGTCAGCTGTCCTCAGCTGCATATTTACCATCCAGACTTGACAGTAACTATATTCTAAAATAATTTCATCCAGGAGAATTAATCAAATAGTGAATGAAGTGTCAGAATGCTGGACTTTTTCTCAGAGACTTAAACATTGGAAAAACTGAATTTGTGGTCCATGTCCGTAGGCCTGATTCCCGTTCATGCTGTGTTTTAGGGGTTACTATGTGGTCGTAGTGCCGCTGAAGAAGCAAAGAGGAGGAAAGTTTCTGAATCCCTGGAATGAGCCAGACCAGATGAACCTGGATGAGGTGAGAAAATATAAAAAGCAAACATTTCAAAGTCGTACAAATGCCTTTGTGGTCTTTAAAGTCTCATCTCTTCCAGCTAAGTGTGTATCTTTAATCTCATTTTTGTGATAAAAGACAACCAGGCTAAAGTCAAACAATACCTCCATGCACCACTTCCATCTAAATCCACCTCCTGGCTTTTTCTACAGACGTAATCACCTCGTTACACAGTTCTGAAAGCACATTCGTGTGTGAGATTGGTTAAATAGACTTTTTATGGCTCCCGCTGTATAAATGGATAAATGCTGCAGCAACTCAGTTGATGAAGATAAATGTGCTTTTTGTGAAAAGCCCTGTGAAGCCGATTGTTCCTTCCACGATGAGAGCTTTTATGTGGGTTCAATTGTTAAAAACCTCTGACTGATTGTACAATTAAATTTACTATATCAAGGAAATTCACTTCCTGAATTTCACAGATGATGCACTTTGTTTGAACATGCTCTATTTCTGCTGAAAATGACACCTTACGTCCATTTCTATCTCTTTCATTATCCTGTTTTCTCCTCCCACCCTTCTCTTTTCCATCTAACCATCATCTGCTCACCTCCACTTCAGCTCCTTAAAGAGATCAACAGGACCAGCGTCAGCCGGGCGCTTCGCATCCGAAGACAGGCCAGCCAATCAGATCCCAGAGCCTATGTCACAGCTCACTTTAAGACCCTCCCCCTGGAGTTCACGTTAGGTGATGGTCGAAACTACGGTGACTTCCGCAACCGTCCTCTCCTGGGTGGACAGGAGTACGTCTTCTTTGTGCTTGCACTTCTTGACCTCTCTGAAAATGTGAGTGAGCACCAAGTTGGTTGAGAAGTGTCTCTAATGTCTGTTTTAAATGTTAAAATGCATAAAACACTTTTTTTCCCTTGTTTTTACAGACAATGTACTCTACTAGCCCTTATTCTGACCCCGTGACCTCATCGGATGTGGATCCTCAGCCGATTATTGATGAGGAGGAGGGGCTGTTGTGGGTGGTGGGTCCTGTTCTGGCCGTGATCTTCATCGTCTGCATCGTCATCGCCATTCTGCTTTTCAAAAGGTGAGGGTAGGATGATGGAGATCAATGAGAACGTTTCATTAGATCTTTGGACGGGCTCAAACTTAACATTAGTGTTGTACATGGATATGGGTGAAATATGCTGTACAACTTGGGACCGTGTCTAAAAAAGGTTGGCCCTTAAAGGAGTCATCACCTATAATACCGTGGATATCTACGTCCTTTTATAGTCTTTTAGAGCATTAAATTAAATTGTATTGGAAAAATAAATTTAAAATGTGCTTTTTTGATCCTTTTTATGTAAAGGGCATATTTTCTCGCGAGATCACACGCGATATTTCAGCTGTCTCAGACGCGCGCAGGACTGAGGGGCGTGTTGATTGGTGGAAGGAAGCAGGAAGCAGCTTCAGCGTCTTGCTCTAAAACAACAAAAGTTATAACTGAACCTGACCTGGCAGTGACCTACGGGATCTAACCGTGTATGTACGAGCCCGAGCCTCGCCTCGTGCGTAATGGCGTCCTCGCTTGTTGTTGAGTTGGGACAAAGCAAGGTAACAGCCAGGCATCGGCTCTTATGCTGTTGTGAAGATGGAATACACAAACCGATCGGAGTTTTGTTTCCCATAACACGGATTATAACATGAGTCGTCAACGGTAAGACATAATTTATGCGTTTCACGTTATGAAATGAGCTTTGTTGTGCTGGTTTGTTCGCTGCTGGTTCATATTTGTTTATATTCTGCCTTTGTGTCGGCATATAGGCAAATCTCGTTTTGAATGCGCATGCTCGTGGGGTGTATGTGAGCTGGTTGAAGAAGGCAAGATTAAACAAACGCTTCAATGTTAAATATCAGCTTCTCAGCCAGTGAAAAATCATTAGGAAGCCATTATAGACATTTTTTCAAGTGGAAAAGTGAAAATTTCAGGTGATGACTCCTTTAACTAAATTTAAGTTGGCCAAAATCAAGTTGGCTTGGCTGAAAATGAGTTTGACACCACTGGTTTACATTTTTCAGGACTAACAAAATCCTCAGGTCTTGAAATTTTCATAGCAGTTTATGCAAACATAACTTTATGAACCTTTTTTACACCAGAGGCTCATTTCAGCAGAACAATTATGAGATCTCCGCTTACATTTTGCTGCTTGTGATATTTACACTTGTAAATAAATAAATAAATAAATAAAATGATTTACAAAGTAATGCTGCACAAAGTGGAGTGAAATTACTGGAGCTCTTTTAAGATGGCTGCAGAAGTTTTGTCATATCAGTGCTCAGACTAGCCATTAGCATGTCAGTCCCATTGGACATAAACAATCCCTCTGAACAGATGTTACAGCGGTAATTAGTAGTGATTATTTTTTGTCTTTAAAGCAGAAACATACTATAATGTGCAGCGAGCAACATTTGAGCGCCTAAGAGATAATATTATCAGCCATTAGCATCACTCATGCTAATTATCTAGTCCTCTGGCTACAGGTTTGCTAATGCATATCACTGATAATGAGCCACATCAGATTACTACCTTGATGATAATAATCAGATATTCATCAAATGTGTCCAAATATTTACGTCTCACTAAGTTCCACCTCCTCTGGGTTATTAGCTGAAAGTGTGTGAAAGAGAATTCAAAAGAGACTTTTTTTATTCTTGCGTTTACATCTTCTGTTCATTTTTATGTCCACTGGTTTTATTTTGTCTAACAGAGAAACTGATTAGTTTATGTGTGAAGAAGAAAAAGCGATGAGTTCAGCATTGCTTTGGTCTCTGATGGCCCTTTGATCGGACACTAATGGTATTCATCCTTGTCTGTTCTTTTATCTCCTCGTCTCCTCGTCTGGATCCAGCAAACCTGACAGGTAAACAAGAGCTCCTTATTACCATTTCCTCTGGCCTACGGGGGCATTTTTCTTGAAAAGCCTCTTCAATGAACACTTTACAAAATAGACTGAAGTAATGCTGCTTGGACCAACTATGTATTAAGAGTGCACGAGCACAATAGCACTCTTTAACAGGTTTGGTTTCAGTTAAAGCTTTGGGGAAAGGTAGCAGCCATGACGTCAGTGTTGGATCATTTAGATTTAACTCAGATGGGAGCAGCTCTAGATGAGGTTTTTCACTATTGCTGAATAAAAAGGCAAGAATAGGTGAGTTTGAGTTTCCGGCAGTGATAAAAGCAGAAACCCAGCATCGGTTTTAAGTCAATGAGACGCTTATTTGCATTTAAAAAGGCTGAAAATGAGAGAAAATTCCTGATAATTACATCATTTGTTAGTTTGAATAAAACCCAACTCCATTCAGAGTCAGATATTAATCAGTGAGCACCTGCTGGCTATTGTGAGCCCTTGAAGGCTTATCTCTGGGCTTCTGGTTCAGTCATCAGATAGCTGGATGGCAAACATCAGGGGCAAGACTTAAATGTCTGTAGAACAGTGATAAAAGTCTTTGTCAGACTTGAGCTGATGGTTTGGAGATTGGATTATGACCGGTGGGTTCTACCACCCTTTGCTCTGCACACATCCTTTACCATTAAAGCCAATTCAAACACAACACGCTGGTCGATACAACAGGGACAAGACATGTTTATAGAGCGTACTCTCTGAATGTCATGCCAGGTGTTTTTAAGGACTTCACATTGAGGTGAATTGTGTCTGTTGTTTTAGGAAAAGGGCCGAGGCGGAGGGAAGGAAAGGCAGTTTTCCCTGCAGCAAAGCCATGTCCTCCCACCATCCCACAGATCCCGTGGAGCTCCGGAGGATCAATTTCCAGACTCCAGGTAGAAATGAAAACATCCTGCCAGGCTAGCATATGTAGTCTGTATTAGTCGTGCTGATGAGGTTAACCGTGTCGTTTCCCTTTTCCAGCTTACCGTGTTTCAGTGTACCGCGGTTATCGGCGTTTGTCAAGTTAGTTGGTCTTAGTCAGCTACAAATTCCTTCCTTTCCTTCTTCCTGTTCTCGTCCTTTCTATTTTCATTCTAACCCTCCGCTCCATGCTGGATGAAGCTGCATCAATTGACAACATTTCACCAGCACCACTTACTTCAAAATCACAAGAAAATCATTTTTAATTTATAACCGGCTGCGCCTTTGCCTTTTTCTGTTTTCGTACCCTCACCAGCGGAGTTCACATACTCCGAGGACATGTTTTTGTGTCTCGGTAGCTTTTTGAACTCACACATTGTTCTCTCCGGTCCATCTGGAGAGAAAATAGTCACTTAACAACAAGAAAAACCCACTTCCATTTGCTTCCTGCGTTGACCATGGGCCGGACACTAAACAACACCTCCATAGAGACTTCCTGCTTTTAACATTTTCCTCCAAAAGAGTTCAGCAGTGTGCTATCAGTTTCTGATTTTTTTTCCTGTGCTCTGCAGGCATGGCCAGTCATCCACCCGTCCCCATCTCTGAGTTGGCAGATCACACTGAGCGCCTGAAGGCAAATGACAATCTCAAGTTTTCTCAAGAGTACGAGGTAAGAATCCTGATTATCTGCCTCTGACTCGGAAAATTTATCCGATTTTGTTGCAGGCACTTGTCTTTATCAGCAACGTGTCATTTTTTAATTTCAGAACAGCCTGCTTTTGACGTCGCATTTTGTTTTGTCGACTTCATACAAGATAAAACGCTTTCTCCTCACTTTTACTGTCTTGTCGTTATCTTTGCACATATGAAAGGGAAATTTAAATTTCAAGCTCAAAGACAGTTTGCTTTCAGCCAGATGGCTATCAAGCTCTCGTTTCTACGCTCTGGTGGAGACAGAGAAAATAGAAATCACGAAGCTCCCACAGAGGGGGGGGGGGCCAAGAGATACAGGGAACCAACGTTTTCTACACACACACACAATCTTAATTAGTTTCCTTCAACTTGCAGCTCCGTTAATACGGAGCAATAATGGCGTCAACGGTGAGCCCGGACTTGGTGTGCTGAACTGTGGAGCTCAATAATGAAAAGCACACAGATCAGCAGAAATATCTCAAAACACGCTGGCTTTTTTAGTAACAAGAGCTGGCATTACAATGAGCTCCACAGAGAGCTGTTAAACGGGTAAAAATGTTTTCTTTTGCGTACAAAAAAAGAAAAGAAATCAGTGCCGACCAAAGGGCCTGTGGGTGAAGACGGAGACGAACGGCTCTAATTGGCTACCGCAGGACAGAGACAGATTGTGTGTGACAGATGTATGGAGGAAAACAAGGAGAGATTAAGCAAAAAGTGGAAAAACAAAACGAGGGTATTTTACGGGAGAAAAGCGTTGGTAAAAAGGGACGAGGCTGTGAGGGAGAGAGGCTGTGTGCGATTGTGGTTATCGTTGGAACCATTCCGCCGGGCCTCACATTCCCTCTGCATGACTGTGCGCTTTGTTCGGTTCTGAACCCTCATGAAGGAACGAGGGAGATGGAGGGAAGAGGGACGGAGGGGAAGAGGCAGGCCAGAAATGACTGTGGTGTGATAATCAGACACACTCGATGCTGGCAGCACGGAGAGAGCCGTCTTAAACCTAGCCATACACATCCACACACTTATCCAGCACCACTCCTGTCCATTTTCCCCACAAAACCATAATTATGTGTCGTAAAATATTCAAAATTGCTAAATTTCTCTGGCTCTCCCTTCTTTGTGCCTCTCCATTGACAGCCCTGTAATGACCTCATGTCTGCCTCTCCCAGCTAACAGCAACGGTTACACTGTAATTACCCTCCAGGAGCTTAATGGTCCCACACAACCATCCTCTTCCACCAGTGGAAATTTATTGTGCTTTTATCATCTTTCCCTAGTAGGTAGTCTCTCTGGTGGAAGTGGAAAGTCTTTCTTGAAATAGGATATCATAAGTACCCATGTTCCTGTCTGCTATCAGTAATGCGGCGCTAATCTTTAATTTGTAGTCGGTTTTTAATAGCAGCTTGTAGATCTGGAGCTGTTGGACAGTGTTAGCAAGGCAAAAGGTCTTAAATCTTTTGCATGTGCAGGTTTCTGCAACTGGAAGGTAAATTTCTCACTTCACAATTTCCACAAAAAGTCTGTTTTACATTGAATTGTGCAGAAATTTGAAAAAGCATTCATCACCTTTTACCTCAGGAAAGTATCAACCAGTCAAAACATTTAGTTTAGATTTTTTGATTATCATCAGGGTTAGGCATCAAGCATCGATTGGAACCAGAACTAACTGTCAGTTTTTCCTGGAATTGTTTGAATTTTTTAATTCCTATTCCTAGTTTCAATGCCAAGTCCGCCAACTGGAAGAAGAAGCCGCCAAATACCAACGAAGAAGAATTTGCTGGAAGTTTTTGTGTTACCACGCAATTATGCACCGGCAGCATAGTGTAACATTTTGGACACGTCCCAGAAGCAAAGGGACGCTAGCATTACGTTTCAAGTATATTTTTTACGAGCTAGGCTTCCAAAACACGTCAAACTCTGCAGTTTAGATGGGGCCACACAAAAAGTCAAACACAAAATCAGGGTAAAACATCTGGAAACTTTCAAAATAAAAGTCACGTGCAGATAAACGTACGTCATACGTCAAGTTCACATCTGGTGGAAAAGAAGCTTTACAGTTGTCTGCATGAACGCGACCATCAGAAGGCTGAGCAAATAACAAGAAAAATAATTAAGGTCATCTTTCTAGATGAGCAGCCTTTCTCAAATAAATAAATCTAACAATAACAATAATAATGACTCTCTCAACATCCAACGTTGTGAGATTATTTTATGCTTTTCTGCACTATTTAGTCTGTTGAGAGTTTTTAAAGTCTGTTAGATTTTTACTGATAGCAGGTTTTTTTAACTATTTCGTTGCTGCTTCGTGCAGTATGTTGGTGTAGATACTCAGTCATCCTGGACGTGATCATCTTGAGAGTTTTAACTGAAAACAGCTGGTCTTTCCTGGTTATCTTGATGATGTTTTGCCTCTCATCCAAGAGGCTCCTTCATTTGTAAACATTGGGTTGTGAGTAGGAGGCTGAGACAATGTGGGCAGAAATAAACACACTGATTGTGCTGCAAGTCTTTTTGTTTATTTTTCTCTTGAAAAAGTGAAAACATGTTTTTGTCTAAGTTAATGTGATGTCATTGCTGCTTTTTTTCCCAGATTATGTAGTCTGTAGCACTCATTAAAACTACAAAGAAAATGTATGACCAATCCATGTGATCGGTATCGGTGATCAGCAGCAAAATACCTGATTGGAGCATCCCTATAGTGGCTTCACTTTAGAAAGTTCAAAGAATTAAAATTCGTGGAGAAGTTCTGACTATTTCATCAAGGAAGATTAGCTATGCTATGATTAGCTGGCTCATTTAAAACATGTAAAGTTTTTGTAGAGAGACGTTGGGTGGATTTAGCACCAGAGATGCGCCAGAGAAAAACTACAAAGATGGCGTTGGCTCTTAAATTTGAAAATGCTTTGGCATCAACTTTGAACGATTTAGACTTGAGTTTTTTTTTTAATACTTAAGTCATTTATTTAGAAAAATAATATATTTGCTTCTTCTTCTGTTTCTTCTTCTTTAACGGTGTATGGTGGACTGCCATGTTGACAGATTTCTGTAACGAGGAATACGCCACGTTTTACACTGCTCTGATTGGTCCTAGCAGTGTCCAATTGCATGTTGAGATAATTTGAAAGACAACTGTAGATTCCACCCACGACAGGGTGGTATCAATGGCTCATGGAATGACTACATGTACACAGCTCAAAAAAATAAATGCAACACTTCAACAACACAATGTAACTCCAAGTCAATCACACTTCTGTGAAATCAAACTGTCCACTTAGGAAGCAACACTGATTGACAATCAGTTTCACCTGCTGTTGTGCAAATGGAATAGACAACAGGTGGAAATTATAGGCGATTAGCAGGACATCCCCAATAAAGGAGTGGTTTTGCAGATGGTGACCACAGACCACTTCTCAGCTCCTCTGCTTTCTGGCTGATGTTTTGGTCACTTTTGAATGCTGGCGGTGCTTTCACTCTAGTGGTAGCATGAGACAGAGTCTACAACCCACACAAGTGACTCAGGTAGTGCAGCTCATCCAGGATGGCACATCAATGAGAGCTGTGGCAAGAAGGCTTGCTGTGTCTGTCAGCGTAGTGTCCAGAGCATGGAGGCGCTACCAGGAGACAGGCCAGTACATCAGGAGATGTGGAGGAGGCCGTAGGAGGGCAACAACCCAACCCAACATCGTGTAGGACGTTTGGCATTTGCCAGAGAACACCAAGATTGGCAAATTTGCCACTGGAACCCTGTGCTAGCAGGTTCACACTGAGCATGACATGACAGAGTCTAGAGACACCATGGAGAACGTTCTGCTGCCTGCAACATCCTCCAGCATGACCGTTTTGGCGGTGGGTCAGAAATGCAGTGGGGTGGCATTTCTTTGGGGGGCTGCCCTCCATGTGCTCACCAGTGGTAGCCTGAATGCCATTAGGTACTGAGATGAGATCCTCAGACCCCTTGTGAGACCTGCAATGCTAGACCTCATGTGGCTGGAGTGTGTCAGCAGTTCCTGCAAGATGAAGGCACTGATGCTATGGACTGGCCCGCCCTTTCCCCAGACCTGAATCCAATTGAGCACATCTGGGACATCATGTCTCACTCCGTCCACCAACGCCACGTTGCACCACAGACTGTCCAGAAGTTGGTGGATGCTTTAGTTCAGGTCTGGGAGGAGATCCCTCAGGAGACCATCCACCACCTCATCAGGAGCATACCCAGGCGTTATACAGACACGTGGAGGCCACACACACTACTGAGCCTCATTTTGACTTGTTTTAAGGAGATTATATCAAAGTTGGACCAGCCTGTAGTGTGTTTTCACTTTAGTTTTGAGTGTGACTCCAAATCCAGAAATCCATGGGTTGATAAATTTGATTTCCATTGATAAGTTTTGTGTGATTTTGTTGTCAGCACATTCAACTATGTAAAGAACAAAGTATTTAATAAGAATAATTCATTCACTCAGATTTACGATGTCTTTTGTGTTTTAGCAGTGTATAGGCCTATTACACATATATATGGCTTGCCAGGCACCTAAAACTTTACATTTCTATTGTGACTATGGAGATGTCAAATTTCATCTTTCATTTTCAGGCTTCATTTTGGTTACCATTTAGAAATTACAGCTTTTTTCTTCCAAACAAATTTCCAAGGATTGTTGCACTGTATTAAATCACGCTTAAGGTTTAGAAGAAGGGCTTCAAATAGTGACAGTGATGTTTCTAAACAGCATTTTTACCTAATGGGAGCTTTTTCCCTATTTTACATCATATATTTTGTGGCCAGCTGTCAGTGTTGAACTCTACTGGAGTTTCCATTTGAAACCCGCAGATTTTAATAATACCAAAACATGTCTAACTTTTCGTTATTTGCTCTGTCTTTTCTCTCCTGCAGTCTGTTGATCCGGGTCAGCAGTTCACATGGGAGAACTCCAACTTGGAGGTCAACAAGCCAAAGAACCGCTATGCTAACGTCATTGCTTATGATCACTCGAGGGTTATTCTTTCCAGCATTGAGGGTAAAACACATTTTCACTGTTTTGTTCTATTTTTTTATTATTAATCTCTGTACGGGAGGGTGTACTTGATATAAAATTTTAAAGAGCTAATATCATTTTTTTGTAATGTCCATAGTTGTTGAAATGTTATAACTTGGATTCAGTTAGAAACTTGATGAGATATGTTGTTTTGGGAGTTGGGTTTGGGAGCTGGGTGAATTATAGATTAGGAACTTCAGTGCAAGAAAAGGGTGGAGGGTAAAATTCACTGGGTCAGTTATTTCTTAAGTCTCAGGGCGCATGGTGGGGATAGGTCTTTGCTTCTGTTTAAACCTTTTTTGTATTAGCTAATATTGATTAACTGGAGTGAACATTTTAAATTAAGTTTTCACCAAATAAGGTAATCCATTGTAGATACACATTCAATAGTTACAGGTGAAACTGGAAAAATTAGAATATGTTGCAAAAGTTAATTCAGTATTGAAACTAATGCATGAGACAGACTCATTCCATGCAGAGCCAGATATTTCAGCCTTTATTTGTTATAATTGTGACGATTATGGCTACAGCTGATGAAAACCCCACATTCAGGATCTCAGTCAGTTAGAATTATAATATATTGAAATCAATGGATTTTGGCATGATATTCTAATTTTTTGAGTTTCACTGTTACTTTAGGAAAATATAATCATGATTCATCCATTCAAACATGCTAACAGACAAACAAAATGCACCCTCCTTTTTGCCTTTTGGCAGAAGGCTATCAGTGTGTTTTATGGTGCAAGAAACAGAATAAAAAAAAACATGATCAAATGATAGACATGGAGAAGTATAGCAGAGTGCAGCCCATGTTGATGTGGAGTCGGATCTCTCACCGTTCTGTCAGCGCGGTTCTTTCCGCCTCACACGCTGACATCCTGGCGTTCTGTCTGTGCCAGAGCCAGAGGCTGCTACTGATGATGATGACGATGATGATGGTGGTGGTGGTGGTGGTACTGAAGCAGCTGTGTACACCGAGGGAACTGCTATCAGCCATCAATCTCACACAGTCCTGGCTTCAACACCCCATCTGGAACTCCATTAAATCTCCAGCTACATTATCCCGGTGTCTAAACTGTATTTTTGTTCCAGATAGGGCAGTGATTTCTGATCTTCTTACCTGCACAGAATGCACCCAGAACCTAAAGTTATTTCTGGAAAACTATGAGCTCTTGTGCCCTGAAGTGCTGCACACAACAACTCTGCATCATAAAAACCAAACTAACAAAAACTAATACCTAGTAGAGTCTGGTGAAAAACATAAACTTAGGTGCAGTGCTCACAATACCTACAATTTCTTCTCATTTTCTCTCATTTTCAGCATTTATGTGTTCTAAAATATAACGAATCAACAATAACCTTTAAAAAATGCAATTCCACAAATAATAAGTGTTTTGTGAACAACCAGCCAGTGACTCTTGAGCCAGCCAATGAGACGAAAACACATTTTCTAACAATACAAAAAATGTTTTTTATAAACATACCATGAATAAAAACAACAATTTCAGGATTCTATCAGATTTCCACCATGGTGCCACATTTCACGACACGTGAGGACATCAGTTATGATAACACGTTATTTAGACTGCTCTGGGTGCTTATTTCCCTGCATTAGGTCCATTTAAACAACCTAAAATGAGAGAGGAATGAAAAAAAACAGTCTCAGTTCTGTTCTTGTTGTACATTTCGAAGCACACTCACCCACCTCAGCTGGGAAAGACCTGAGGCAAAACAACCGGCTGCTCCGTTGTGCGGAGAGGGAGGCAGTGGGAGGCCAGGCCCAAACAGATGAGCCTTATCTGGGCAGAGCATGTGTGAGGAGCCCTTCCACCCCCGCCTGTCCTGCAGCCCTGTCTGTCTGTCTTTCAGCTTAGAAAACATATACGCTCAAATGCACAATCATATTACACATTTACCGGCTCATGCACTCACACACACTCACACACACACACAATGCTGTGCTGTAAAATTTAAAACAGAATGTGCATAAGCAGATATGCACTTTTCTGCTCCCAGTTTCCTTCACACATTCATGAAGACACATACACTGCCAAGCCAGTGCAGCCACCAAGAGAACTGGAGTGGTGTGTGTGTGTGTGTGTGTGTGTGTGTGTGTGTGTGTGTGTGTGTGTGTGTGTGTGTGTGTGTGTGTGTGTGTGTGTGTGTGTGTGTGTGCGTGTGCATGTGCGTGTGTGTGTGTGTGTTATCTGCGTGCTTCTTCTGTTGCAGTCCCTTGCAATAAAGTTGAAGCACATCAAAGCTCAGAGGCGAGCTGTCTTTAAAAGACTCATGCGGTTGATAAACATATGTTTGTAGCTTGTCTTACTGTCCGTCCCCAACCCATTGGAACCGCTTTGTGCAAATCCCCCCCTTACACTTCTCTTTCATTTAAAAGGAATGGTGTGTGTGATGGTGGATCGGGATGTTATCTTACAGCTGCACGGGTCTGAGTCACGCTCAGACCCCTCAAGAGAATCAGCTGCAACAGTTTCCCTCTCTGGGAATTCTACTGTTTGCTCATTGATTTCCGTCTTTTTGAATGTAAACGCATATCAGAAGACTCAAAAAGGTCCCACCTCAGCAGAATAGGGTCATGGCTCAATGTTCACTTGTATGTCTTTGGCGTTTTTGGTGTGTCTGCGTGCATGTTTGAGCTGTGCCTCAGTGATTTTTGGGATTATGGTATTAGGCCCTAGATGAGCAGGCCTGATCCTAAACCAAACTCACACAGACAGTCTCCCACATCACACTCGTCACACACAATCCCCTCCAGAACAGGCAGCCGAGTCTTCCACAGAGACGGCCTTACAGTCATATTGCCATTGTAAGCGACACATCCAGTGGAGACTCCGATTAGTCCCGTGATCGTCTTAGCATGCATTATAAAACAAGACGAGGGAACAATCCCAACACCAGAGGACACTGTGAAAGATTAAGCTCCCGACCGTGACCTCAGATGATTCTCGGCCTTTATTATTTTGACATAAACCTTCTGTCAAAGCAGGAGAATTTAAATAATCCATTTCCTTTTCATCATTGTATACCAGAATAAATATATGAGAGTGAAATTGCTTTTGTGCAGTCAAATCCTTTGTCTTTCTGTTTCTTACTTCACAAGATCCAATTGTTGTCTAATTGTTCAGGCGTACCTGGCAGTGACTACATCAACGCAAACTACATTGATGGCTACCGCCGCCAGAACGCCTACATCGCCACTCAGGGTCCCCTTCCTGAGACGTTTGGGGATTTCTGGAGGATGGTGTGGGAGCAGCACACGGCCAACATCGTCATGATGACCAAACTGGAGGAGAAGTCACGGGTAAGACGGAATAAAGCTGGAGTTCAAAAACAGCAAAGATGGGGATAGAATATAAACAGCTTGCCAAAACCATGACTGGAAATTCAAAGAAAGAAAAGGTCAAAGGAGTATAAGAAGGATAGTGTAGAGGAGGCGGATCATTATAGGGACAATAGAAATGGTTAGCACATGCCTCAACACAAACACACACAAAGAAAGAAAGAGATAAATGGTGCGCTGAGCCTTCTAAGACTAGAGTGATGAATGGTAGCATTAGGACCTGGAGAGGGCAAACGGTGCTACTCTAGAGGGAAAGTAGGCAAGGAAAATCATGGAAGTAAGTCTCTAGATGTCTCATTGTTTAGGTTTTTTAATGTTTATGAAATGAGCCGAAAATAATGCTATTAACTGTTAATTGTGCTGAGAACTATTTTGTTCAAGAGCTCAAAAGTAAAAGCAGCTCCGTGCAGCAGATCACAATAGAGAGGAGTAGAATGGAGTCTATTGGTGAGCGAGGCCCAGGGGGATTACAGACACAGCTAAACTGGGGTTGGTAATGAATTAGAAAGTCATTTGGTTTCCAGGCATTTTGCTGTTAACTGAATGTACGCTTGAGTGGAAATCCAGTGTAATGAGGATGTCATGTAAGAATGAAATGAACAAGAATGGCCTGAGGTATAACTCATGATTAAGTGCTAACCAATTATATCCAAAAATCCTTTTCAGAAGACGATCCTTTCTTCCCATCTATGCTTCTTTTTTCCTATTAACTTGTGCCTTGTGTTAAAACTGTTTCCTTCTCAACCTTTTCCAACCGTCTCTGTTGTGTCTCTCCGACCCTCAGATGCCCTCTTATTTCTTCTCTAAGGCAAGACCTCTCTTTCACTCCTTTTCTAACCCCTGTGTAAATGCAACTTTACCTCACATGATTCCCCCCTTTCCGTTTTACCCTCTGTTCCATGTTTCTTTCCTGCTGTTTCCCAATTTTTATGAGTAGCAGCCAGTGCGTTGAGCAAGGCTGTAGACTTGTTTCCACTTTAGCAAAGGGCACTCATAGTTGACTCGGTCTCAGATGGGTTTTATTGTTACCACTGCAGTTCAGAGACAGTTTACATAAAATTACACAATTTGCATGCCCACATCACAGTTATGTCCCCAGCTTTATGAGCTTATAGCAATGCAGAGCTTCTGTTTTGAAATGTTTCAGATCAACAAATACATTTCAACATCAGACACAGTAAACCTTAGTAAATATGAAATACAGTTTTCAAATGATAATTTCATTTATTAAAGGAAAACTGCTATCCAAACCAACTTGGTTCTGTGTAAAAACATTATTGCTACACTTGTTTAATCATGAATTAATTGTGATTATTCACAAACCCCAGTTTGATCTCACTAGCAACAACCAGGTCTAATTACAAATGATTTTTAATTGAACCTGTTTGAAAACATGAAGTAGGTCTCAAAAGCAACATATCATGGATGTAAATACAAATATCAAGAGCAAAAGAACCCAGAACAACATCTAAAGAGTTCTAAGGTGAAAATCTCTGATGTTCAGAAAATATCTTGATGATCCCCGACACTTTTAGGAAAATAGACTAACAAGACAAAGTAGGAACTAAACCTGTGTTTTAGAAACATCATACCACTGGTCGAACATGGTGGTGGTAGTGTGATGGTCTGGGGTTAGGGTCATTCTCAGATATCACAAATGCTACAGATGAGATGACACAACCAGTTATTATGTTGAAGGGTCATATCAGGGTTCGAATTACACACAAATCTTTGGGGGAGCTAAACTAAACGAGTCCCTGGCTCAGTCCTCATAAGAGCGTTGGGGGGGGACTGAAGCAAGTTGGTTTTGACTGTTTAACGTTTAATAAAGGTGCCAGTAAACACGGTACGCTTGAAAGAAGTTCTGATGTGCTGAGAGTTCATATCAAGAATGTAATATCAATAGAAACGGGATCATTTTAGCCACACCACCCCCCTGATGTGTCAGTTGGGGGCTTTTGGGGGAGCCGGGCTCCCTTTGGCCCCCCATAACTCAAACCCTGGGTCATTTTCTGCATACGACCAATCTGGTTTGGGAGCTTTTTTACCTTAACAAATAAATCATCATTTGAAAACTGCATTTTTAAATCTAACGTTCATTATCTTTGTCTTATATTGGAATTTGATTGCTGATCTTAAATATTTTAGTGTGGCCACAAGGCAAAAACAGAAGCATTCTGTAGGGGACCATCTACTGTTGTTTTTTTATATCATATGCAGCCATTCACAAAAAGTTGGTTTCTTTAGTTTTATTTCCCTATCTTTCTTGAAGAGTTTAAACTATTTATTATGAAACTTCATCGGTGAACTCTTCATCACAGCAACACGAAGATGCAATTAAAGCTTTCTATAGAACATATTTGATATTTTTTCTCACTGCTGCACCTCTCTAACTGCTGTTTAAATTAGTAGTCTGCTTCTCATTTGAGAAATTAATTTGATCTCGTTTAACACCTCTCAACGTTATACTATTATGTGTTTACCCATTAACAACGCAGATGATCACAGATGGTCCCGCTGTGGGATCCATGCCAGGATCCTTCCTTTTAGCACAAATCAAACCACAGTCACGCTGTTGGCCCATAAATCAGCGGTTAATACAGTCTTCACACCAGGCAGGTTTTTTCTACAATCCTCTGTAGTCGTCTGGCAGTGAGCAGCCCCCCTACGTGGACAGCCATTTCTGTCCCTGCAGTGTCTCAAGGTCTGGTGGGAAAACAGCCGTTGGAAAGCTGTAATTACAGCCCGAACGTCCCGGGCCAAAATGCATAATCCTCAGTCTGGAGCAGTGGAATGCGGAGCAAGCTGAGCTGAGCTCCCTGCTGTCTTTGATGTGAGGGCTAGAGGGATCAGCACATAGCGTTTGGTTTGGCCTGGTTCTGCCAAGGCCCTCCTCTCCTTTTTCATTTCCTCTGGGATTTTTTTTCTTCCTCCTGCATGGCCTCTGAGTCTGGGCTGGTAAACTACAAACATGACTACCCTATACTTGGGAATTTGAGGTGTTTTGATGCTTGTGGATGATGGGACTTGGTGTTATGTGAGATCTTCACTACTGATATTTGTAAGGCTGAGAAGTGGAGGACATGCAGCCTGATCTTCAGGATTTCTTTAAACACAGTAGTGAGTTGATGAATTCACCAAAGTAAAAGCTGTTGAGTTTGAAAGTCCTTTTAATTTCTCTACCTGTCACTTTTCACTTCACACTCTCACCTAAACCTTCTTAGACTGAGCAAACATGTTCGACCAACACCTGCACTGTTCTTCACTGATCTACTTTATCACTTTCTTTCTGTTTTGCTTCTTTATATGCACACATGCACCCTCCTCTGCTCTTTTCTACCTTTTTAACCACCATGTGCACACACTAGTACCTCACAGTGTCTCTTCTTCTCCCTTGTAGGTGAAGTGTGATCAGTACTGGCCGACACGAGGCACAGAGACATACGGCCTGATCCAGGTCACTCTGCTGGACACAGTGGAGCTGGCCACGTATTCAATGAGGACCTTCGCTCTTTACAAGGTAACATTTATCTGTAATGTCTCAGTTTTTATCTGCCTTTTGCTGCTGTCTCTAGACTGCTTTTATGATGTAAAGCCTGTTGAAGCTGCATGTGCTCACTCAACAAACTATCCAGTCACGTTGCAGTGATGTCATACTTCCACAATCACAGTGAAAGTGCAGGAAAGGGCATTAAATAGGCCCTGCTGGTGTCTTTCTGCACCAGTTCAGCTTATATAACCTACAGTCTTTTTATTTAGGCCCAACATAAACTGGGATGCTGCAACCCTGTTAATCATGACATTCAAGAGCTTGTGCCACTGTACTTTGGTTGTAATCCATGATTATAGTCAGTTTGAATCAGGATGACAAAGTGAAACATAATTAACTTATAACTGGTCATTTTGGTGTAAAATTAGTACACACAATACCTGTTGGACGTATCTTTATTATGCTGCAACATTTTTCAAATAGATCATGCTACCTGAGCACCAGCATGCAACCTCAACATTAAGTATAAACACACACAGTTATTGGTGTAGTGCTGAATCTGTCATGTTCAGGAGAACTGGACCCAAGGATTCAGCCAACAATAAATAAAAGTTTTATTTATCAGGAAAAACTGGATACTTGCTCTGACTTGACATGGTTTGATTTAACAAAGCTGGCTTGGCTTGATTCTACTGGATATGAACTTGAGCAGCTGGTCTGCATAAAGATTGTGAATGATCTGGCATCAAAGCTGTGGCTGCAGGGAGCGTAAATAATGGGGAACTCACCTCTTATTTGCACCAAGTACGACCGGACGCGATCCGGTAACCGTACAGCTTCCATAAAGAGTGAAAATCATTGAGTCCAATCAGAACATTTACACCGACTGCGATGCGGAGCCATGTGCAGAGCTTCGTAAAGTTTTTATTTGTATTTTTTCCGGACGCTGCACTCCGAATGTGCATTTTTTGTAAACGTTGCCGCTTTTAAACCATTCAGTCTGACTAAATTCAGTTTTTGAAAAGAAGGGCATTGAACTTCAAGTAGCTGCTAAAAAATACATTGAAAGATGCAAATGCACGAATAAATAATGAGTCGGTGACACAGAAAAGCCTGAAAGGAACAGATTTTAAAAATATCAGCCATCGTAGAGAAATGAATGTGTTGAAATGGAAAGTGGAGCAGTTGTGCTAGTGAGGTACAGATGTTACCCTTCTAGTACTGATGATGGGTATATTTATTTGTGTGTGTGTGTGGGGGGGGGGGGGGGGGGGGGGGGGGGTGCTACTGGAGTCTTGACGTAAATGAAATCTCTCTAACTGTTTCACTCAGTCACTTCTGTTTCTTTTTTCTTATATACCTGTGCTGATATCAGCTGAGATTTAAAGCAGAAGAAGCTGCATACATCTGCTTTATTCTGCTTTATGGCTCCCATTTGGATCACTGCTAAATATTTGAGTACACGATTCTGGTCTGAAATGAGCTCTATGTGCTTCAACTGCAGAAAATGACAGGAAGGTTAGCTCAGAAAGGTCAGGAAAAATGTTTAATTTATCTTCTGAAACGTAACACGATAAGAGATTTCATTCATCACAAACATACTGAGTTGTACAAACACTCACCAGAGTGCAGACTTGTGTAACAGATTATGATCTATGGATAAAAAAAGACAAGTTCAGACTTTATTCAGTGAGTTTTAGCATCTAGCTGAAGAATCAGCTTTAATAATGTGTCTAAACATTGTTAACATTTTCTGAAAGCTGGTTATTAAACTGCATTACTCGTGTTTTTGAGAAAAAAATCCTATGTGCATTGTGATTGAGTTCAGTTCAGAATACAGAATGACTTTCTTTTTGACGCCCTTGTGGATCCAGAGCGGCTCTAATGAAAAGCGAGAGGTTCGCCACTTCCAGTTCACGGCCTGGCCGGACCACGGGGTGCCCGAGCATCCCACCCCGTTCCTGGCCTTCCTCCGCCGGGTCAAGTCCTGCAACCCTCCGGATGCGGGGCCAATGATCGTTCACTGCAGGTGCGTCTGGGTCTGAGTACTTTGCCTTCTTATCAGCAGTTCAGCACAAAAATGGTTCTTTGCAAAAAATCCACTGAACCCAAAAGGAAAACAAACAGTTTCTCAAAACACTTGAGGATAATTTTGGGTTTCAGTTTGTAAGAATCAACAGGAGTCCATGGGTGCTTGTTTCAAATTATTTGGAGGGTCTGAACAAAACTAAAAATTACCTGCCATTATGTAAACCTCAAACCACCATCACTGGCGTCAATACCCAGATTCCTTTTCCAACAACATCCATCATCTCAAAGGCTAGCCATAATTAGCTTTAACAGTTGACAGTTTACCATTCAAGCCATTAGAGGATCTGAGTTCATAAGTTTATATTAAAATGAGCTGCTGCCTGTGCAGCGGGAAGCTTGTGCGTTGCATCGGGGAGGTTTCTGGAAACATGTCATTACTGTCTTGGCGGAGTGTGGAACTCAAAAACTGGATAGAAGCTGCTGTTTTGCTTTTACCAGCAAGAGAAGGAGGGAAGAAGATGGAGCTGAGCGCAGGCAAAATGATGCAGAAGCTCTCAGGAGGAAGAATTAGTGGGTGTAAATGTGCAGGAAGAGGGGAGGGTAAGAAGATTGAGACAATGATTGAGAGAAAGTGGTACGGGGGGGGGGGGGGGGGGGGGGGGGGAGTCAGGCGAGGGGATTTGTGCAGAAGGAGAGAGAAGCTGAGGTCAAATCTGGGACGCAATGAATGAAAATGATGAATTAAAGAAAAGGAAAAGTGGAAAGAAAATGGGGGGGGCTCTAAAAAATGTTCAAATGTGAGAGTGAAAAAGTGGAGAAATTGCTGCGTGAGTTGTGGACGGGTGCTTAGCTAGAAGATAAAGAGGCAGCGAGATGAGGGCAGGAGGCTGGCAGGAGAGGAGCTCCTCCTAATCTTCTGTCACAGTCAGATGGAGTATCCAACGGGATTATCAGTCAAATTTAATTATCTCGGCAAGACTCCATCATAATGTGCCTTAACACATCAACCAGCCTCTGTATCAAACAATGGACCAAATCTCATTCCACCTGAGAAACACACACACACACTTACACATGGGGTGATATTAATTTAACCATTTGAAGAGGTTTTTTTTCCTCCTTCCTCAGACTTGCTTGGTCAGGTCGTCTCACCATTTAGCTACCAGCGCAGCAGAAATGTGAAGTGTTTGGGTGAGCAGCTAAACGTATTATATTTCAGGATTATATGTCGATGGGGGTGATATCATCCTGTGCGAGTGAGACGGCGATGCTGACTCATCGCTGATTTTAATTTTCCCATCTTTTGTTGGAAATAATGCTGGCTGGCATTTTTACCACACTTACTCGTGAGTTAGAGGGCAGAAGAAGCATCACAAACTCCCAAGTTATGTGGGAAAATCCAAACATCTTTCCTGCATGTAATTATATTCCTGTTTGCACGTGCAGCGCTGGAGTGGGCCGAACCGGCTGCTTCGTGGTAATTGACGCCATGACGGAGCGCATCAAGCATGAGAAGACCATCGACATCTACGGCCATGTGACGCTGATGCGCTCCCAGAGGAACTACATGGTCCAAACGGAGGACCAGTACATCTTCATCCACGATGCGCTGCTGGAGGCGGTGACCTGCGGGAACACTGAGGTCCCTGCCAGGAACCTGTACTCCTACATCCAGAGGCTGACTCAGATCGAACCAGGAGAAAATGTCACAGGCATGGAGCTGGAGTTCAAGGTGAGGACTCTGCCCTCAGAAGGACGTTAGACCAGTTCATAATAATAATAATAATAATAATAATAATAATAAAGAAATACATGACAAGTATTGGCCTCTATGGATGGCGGTCCATCCTGTTTTCCATCCCAAGACTTTGGACTATGAATATCCAAGTGATCTAAAAGTATTGATTTAAAATAGTCAGAATTAATTAATGATCACAAAACTGTGTTTAGTTCTATTGCAACAAATAAAAAGCAAGTCACCTTACCTTTAAATCCAGCTCATTGCAGCAGATTTGGGGGTGTTTTGGGGGAGTTACCCACATATTTAGCTGTGTTTCTCATTCCATTGATGCACCAGTTTGACCTCATAGTAAAGGTGACTAATCAGACAATATAAGATTTATTTCCAATGAGGAATTATTGTTACAGAGAATTAAATCAACCAAACACAATAGCTTATTTTTTGTGCTACGTTTAGTTTCAGCTTGCTATACGTTTCTCAAATCCTGCAGTTCAGAGCAGGAAACAAACTACTTTACATTAATGACATCTTTAAACTTATTGTGGTATTTCTATGGAATCAAAAATCACAAAGAGCTAAGTCAGTTCAGGTTGCAATGCATTATGGTCTATTCTCCCCAATCTAACTTCTCGACACTAGTTTTACTCTTGACAGGTTTATGAGGCATTATATAATCAGTGAGAAGTTACAGTGAAAGGTTTCAACACTAATTAGCAGACCCATAAAGTACTGCACTATATAGTGAACAAGTGAAGAATTCAAACTCAGTCTTTCAGTTTCAGCCTCTCTTACAGGGAGTTTCATCTAGTCAAGACAATAAAAATGGTTTCATAATGTAGGAGAGTTTGGCTAAGCATTTTTAAAGGCTGTAGTAAAAGGCTAAAAACGCTGGACCAGCAAGACTCTTGGAAAGAATCATATTTTTTATAGAGCTGTTGAAAAATCCCATTGAGAACACCAAATACAGACATGAGAGCTAAAGAAACAAGTGAGAACATAAAGGTTATTTTACTTTGTTTCTCTTTTATTTTGTTTACCTCTTCCCCGATGAGTTCTCTGCTGACCTGACTGGTCCATTCTGGGGTATATATAGAGAAAGCAGGTGGCTTAGATTTTTCCTGGAATGGTTTGTGTCTGCTCAGTCGCTCAGAGAGTAAAGTCAACACAGCTCAGCTCCTTGCAATCTCCTTCATCCCATTCCCCGGCATTCCTGTCCTCTGAATGGTGGTGAAGTGAGGGCTCGCTGGTGTTTTTTCAGCCCTGTGTGAGTGTAAAAGATGTGCCAGGGTTGTCCCAGTCCCTGGATTTCATCCGTGTCAAACTCTTACGGGACGTCGTGTCAGGAACTTCCTTCTCAATCAACAAAACGCAAAAGAGCGTGGGGAATTTTTCATGGGTGACCTCACACAGGAGATGTGTGAGAAAACCAACAAATGTGGTGATTCTGATATTTTCTTTCCCTTCATGTTAAGTTCAAAGAAAGTATTGGCATGCACCAAACCGGTGTTCATTTATTGACAATACAGAGCCAAATTCAGTAGAGAGACTTAGAGATGTTGGGAGGGGAGTTCACGGTGCCCAGATGCCTGGTGAACTTGTGGTCGGTGGGATTTTCCAGTTTTGTCTGCCTGTAAAAAAAAAACAACAAAAAAAAAAAAAACAAGGTACTGCTGTTTCCCTCTGATGGTCGGGGCTCGGTTCACGAGACCCCATTGTCTCCCCTCCGTCTGCGGTCTCTCGGCCCATTCTCTGTTCTGTCTTTTGTTTCAAGTCATGCAATGGTTGACTGTCTCTGATGGAGTCTTTATGTGTCTGCTCACATGCATACATATGAACATGTCTTTTTTTTTGTTTCGGGGAGGGGGTGGTGTATTTTATTTTTGTTATTGCTGGTGCAGACTCAAGTGTGGTTCACATATGTGAGCTGAGACAGTGTGGGGCCTTGTGGTTTCCTGCACCCCGACTCTTGATTTTCTTCTCTTATTCAACTTATTATATTCCCTCTAACATTCCCTACCGCGGCCTCGATCCCTCGAAGTCGCCCCCGCTTTGTTTATTCAATTTAAGATGTCTGACTAAATATCCGGAGGCCAGCCTAGTTTAGCCGATCTTCCAGTTTTGCTTGTCCGGCCTGACAGAGGAAGACCAGGCCTGGTGTTGAATGAATTTCAATAAGATCCTTGAATTTGTCTGAAGTTTCTTTTTAAAAGTTTGTATTCATATCTCCTTTGAGTGGGATATCATCTCACCACTATTACATCATAAGTTCTGCTTTTAGAGATAAAACATGCTTCTTTTTCATTATTTGTTCAATTTTGCAACACTTCTGTATTTTGTATATATTTGGTTTCCAGCGTCTGGCCAGTGCCAAGGCTCACACGTCACGCTTCGTCAGTGCCAATCTGCCATGCAACAAGTTCAAGAACCGGCTGGTGAACATCATGCCCTACGAGACGACGCGTGTGTGTCTGCAGCCAATCAGAGGAGTGGAAGGATCTGACTACATCAACGCCAGCTTCATTGATGGATACAGGTTAGAGCTGAACATTAGCAGCTATGAGTAGATGGTAGATCTGGTGGAGGTTTTAATACCTGTGTTGGGTCGTTGTCCCCGCAGGCAGCAGCGGGCGTATATAGCAACTCAAGGCCCTCTAGCTGAGACCACAGAGGACTACTGGAGAATGCTGTGGGAGCACAACTCCACCATAGTCGTCATGCTAACCAAGCTGAGAGAAATGGGACGGGTACGTAGCCTAGTGAACTAGACCAATTCTTGCTTTGCAGAGTTTGGTCTAGGCACGCTTCATTGGAACCCTCGCAGCCCAAACCACTGCTGTGTCTATCCAATCACAACTCGCTATAGTTTTGGTTGGGCCAATCACAGCGCTCTATATCATGGGCCAATCACAGAGCGGGAGTAGCCGATGACGTCAGCGCTGCGGCCGCGAACGCCGCGAACCCAAGCAACATGGCGGCAACTCGGAAAACACGTTCGTTTGAAACGGCTTTGTCATCAACATTGGATTATTTAGACTCCAACGTGCGTAAGTCTGTCTGATATACTTAGCGGCTTCTTATTTTTATCAAACAAAGTAGTGCAATGTCCCAGTACACCTGATATTCACATGTTTTTATACAAAAACGACAGAAATCATTGAAGCTAGACGCTATTAAAGCCTCCCGCTTTTCCGTCGCCGTGATTATGTCATGTTGTTTGTCACTCTGATTGGTCCTAGCGCTATCCAATTGCGTGCTGACATTTTGAAAGACAACCGTAGATCCCGCCTCACGACTGAGAGCCGTCAGTGGTTCGTGGCCAGACTATATATTCACATATATAGGATGGCTTGCCAGGCTAACGGGTACGGTGAAAAACACACACACTTAGTAAAAGGAATTATGAAGCCGGGTTTTTTTTATTGATTGATTTTGAAATGTCCAAATCTGATTTTTTAGGTCAAAGGTCTGGAACAACTAGTAAAAAGCAAATCCTTTAAGTAAAGTGTGATGTTCTTTGTAGTTTTGTAAGATTTTTTTAACTTTTCCTCAATTAACCTAAATCCTTTCTGTGCTTTATTTAAGTAATCCCTTTATTTTCAGACAGAAATGAATGTATTAAACAGGGATGAGTCTTGGTGGTTTGGAGTAGGGCACAAAATTGCTGGCAGTGTTCAACTCAGCAGGCAAACGGATGAAAACCAAAAGAGTTTTATTAAGAATAAAGTAAAAACAAAATTACAAAATTGTTCTGGGAACAAAGCCAACGGGAAAAGAACGCACCAGCAACCCCTGCATAGGTCAGCAGGACAGAGACACACAGTGGACCTGACTGAGAAACTGAGGACTAGATTTACTGGCAGGCAGGGTTCGAATTACAGGGGAGCTAAGGGGAGCCGGGCTCCCCTAGAAGCCCTCAACTTACACACCCAGGGGGAGCCCGAAAACATAACCTGCTTTTTTTCCACTATTTTTGAGGTCGGTAGATCCCTTTGATCTGCTTAGTTCAAAAGTATCTCATGAGGTGAAAAAGTAGGAAGTCAGGCAGCAGTTTTTCTGGAGGATTAAGAGGAGATGCAGGAAGATCAGACGGGACAGGAAAATAGTCAAATAAAAAACAAGAAAACAAAACAACGGCCTTGAAAGGAAAATTTAGATAGATTTATCCTCACTGCACCATTTTACCTTTATAAAGCAATAATTTATAAGCATGTAATATTTATATATTTGATACAATTCAGATCACCTTCAAAACTCAGTCCCACACCCAGGGCCGTTTCAAGGCATAATAGAACCCCCACCCCATCTCACTGGGCTCCCCCGGAAGCCTCTGTGTAATTCGTACCCTGCTGGCAGGGTTGATTAAAGAATGAGTGATGACAGAAAACAGCTGAGTGTGTCAGAGCAAACCAGAGGAAAACCAGGAGAAAACTAAAAACAGGGAATTAAGTTTCAATGAGAAAAAAAGAACTACACACTGAACTTGTTTACGAAAACCCAGAATTGTGACATGAATGAATTTTAGTGCCAAGTCAAACAACACAACAACTTCAAAGTGATTAAGATGTAACAATTACAGATGCAGGGCTTCATAACCTTTTAGCCTTTAGCTGACTAGCTAATGTTGACATGAAGCTGGATTATTGAGTTTTCACCTTCAGATCAGACTTAAAACTCTAAAATATGGTTTATTTTACAAAAGGAACCACCTTTTGATCACAGACTAGCTTAAAATAATGTTTTTCAAGTGAAATATTTCAGATTTAATCATAAAAGTCAACATTAATAATGCCAGGCATTAAACGTTTTCATCACAAATGACAGAAGAATTTTTATAATGAAGAAGCCTAAATTCATACCTCTGGAAATCTAAATCCCTCAAACACTGATTTAGAGTTCTAATGACAGTCTTTGTCCTGTCCGCTACAGGAGAAGTGTCACCAGTACTGGCCTGCAGAGCGCTCAGCCAGGTACCAGTACTTTGTGGTGGATCCCATGGCTGAATACAACATGCCTCAGTACATCCTCCGAGAGTTCAAAGTAACCGATGCCAGAGTGAGTCATCAGCTTTCTCCTTCATTTGAATTCATGTAGAAATAAAGCAAAATGCCAATCTACCTTCATGTTTTCAGGATGGCCAATCGCGGACAGTTCGTCAGTTCCAGTTCACTGATTGGCCAGAGCAAGGAGTGCCAAAATCAGGGGAAGGATTCATTGATTTTATCGGCCAAGTGCACAAAACTAAAGAGCAGTTTGGCCAGGATGGGCCCATTTCTGTGCACTGCAGGTATGTCTCCTTAAAAACACCTCAGCACTTCATAGATTATTTATAGCGAGGGATTTATAAAGCAGAGTGACTGATGGGATGAAAGCATCATCTAGAACTGTCCAACATCATCAAAATACTTCCATCCTATTTAGCTCAGGCATCCAGTTATTCTAAAGGCTGACCCTAAGAGACTAAACACTTAACTTAGAATAACTGAGATGAAGTGGAAACCCATTTTGTTGTCTGACACATTGAAATTAAATTGGATTGGGTTTTTTTTATCATAAATAACTTCCTCTTTGTTGAAGAAAACACCGGCTACAAGGAAGCATCCCTGAAGATGAAGGATTTCACATTGAATGTGTTACTTGCGTTTGTGAATGCGTCCAGGTTATCATCTAGAACAGGGGTCCCCAATCCTGGTCCTCAAGGGCCGGTATCCAGCAGGTTTTAGTTGTAACTCTGCTTCAACACACCTGATTTCAATTAGGAAGTGATTAGCAGGCTTCAGCAGAGCTTGATGAGCTGCTGCACAGGTGATTCAACCACTGAATCAAGTGTGTTTGAGCAGAGAAACCACAAAACCTGCTGGATAGCGGCCCTCCAGGACCAGGATTGGGGACCCCTGATCTAGAAGGTTTTGTTTTCAGGAAAATAAACTGATTCCAGTAAGAAGATGCAACAGCAGAGTCTGGGTGCTAACGTAGCTTGCCTGCAGTTCAGGCGACTATTTTTATAAAACAGAGTAATATCCACACCAAAGACGACTCTGTGCATAAAAACTGAAAATGGTATCTAGTTAAGGATGAGCACATTTATAATGCAAAGCACACACACAACTTCTGGATGTGTTATCTTCCTGAATCAGAGCTCAGCTGGACATCAGAAGCAAGCGCCTCATGTTTGTCACTATTACAAAATTTTAAGGCCACTCAGAAGAAGGAGGAGCAAGATTTTTTGTTTTGGTTCCCAATTTTGAAGTTAAATTTGAAATGTAGAGAATTTAAATAAAAACATTATTTAGCTCCTCTAAATCCAAGACCATGGTCTTGAGTTGAAAAAGTGTAGAATGCCTTCTCCAGGTCAGAGATGAGGTTCTGCCTCAAGTGGAGCAGTTTAAGTATCTCAGGAGTGAGGGAAAGATGGAACGTGAGATCGATAGGTGGATTGGTGCTGCGTCTGCAGTGATGCGGGCGTTGTACCGGTCTTTCGTGGTGAAGAGAGAGCTGAGCCAGAAGGCGAAGCTCTCAATTTATCGGTCGATCTACGTTCCTACTCTCATCTATGGTCATGAGCTTTGGGTACTGATTGAAAGAACGAGATCGCGGATACAAGTGGCCGAAATGAGTTTTCTCTGCAGGGTGGCTGGACTCTCCCTTAGAGATATGGTGAGAAGCTCGGTCATCCGGGAGGGGCTCGGAGTAGAGCCGCTGCTCCTTCACACCGAGAGGAGCCAGTTGAGGTGGCTCGGACATCTGGTCAGGATGCCTCCTGGACGCCTCCCTGGTGAGGTTTTCCGGGCACATGCAACCAGGAGGAGACCCAAGGGAAGACCCAGGACACGCTGGAGAGATTATGTCCCTCGACTGGCCAGGGAACGCCTTGGGATTCCCCCGGAGGAGCTGGCCCAAGTGGCTGGAGAGAGGGCAGTCTGGGCCTCTCTGCTTAGGCTGCTGCCCCCGTGACCCAACTCTGGATAAGCGGATGAAGATGGATGGATATTTCCAGGCAAAGAATTTAAAAAGTGTATAAGTTGAGCCTGAAGAAATGAAACCTGTTGTGTTACTGAGCCTGACTGTATTTATTCAGTTTTTATTCTAGGTTTTAGGTGTTTTTTTAACAGGTAAACTAAAATATGTAAATCTGAAGTGTGGTCTTCTGCAGAAGCTTGTACCCTGAGACCTTTCATCCATCCTTCACAATAAGAGCCTCAAACTTACAAATTTATTGTTGTCCAGATAAATTCCTTATTTTTGTTGTTGTCTAGTAAAACTCTAAACCAGTATAGGTTTGGTTTACCGGATATAACCCACAGCATTTGTGCTAAAATTATTTCTTCTTATTCAAACCTCTTATTTTTTTCAGCTGTTCTTTTCTCAGCATCTTGACTTTTTCTTGTAGTATTTTGCCTTCATTGCAGTTTATCACATTTTGACTTTATCCTTGAAATAGAATTTAAACTTTTTTACTTTATATTCCAAAGTAAAATTTTTATTTTGAACCTAGAGAAAATTTTCCTTACTATTTTTTTTTTTGCATGTGACCCTTATATACCATCTTACAAAACAGAAACAAATGCTGAAAAACTTTAAATTTCCCTGTGGGCACGTTTCAGTGACCATGGCAGCTGTACACACAAACTCAGCCGTGTCTTCCACAAGATCATGTTTTAAAAATATCCAATATTCTCTCAGTTTCAGTGTTTGATGTGTTTATTAATAAGAATTAGAATAACATGTCTTTAAAATGGGCATAGGTGCCAAATAGTCAACTCTTAATTCTTTTTACCACCATCAGTGCTGGAGTGGGGCGGACTGGTGTGTTCATCACCCTCAGTATTGTCCTGGAGAGGATGCGGTACGAGGGCGTGGTGGACATCTTCCAGACGGTGAAGATGCTGCGCACTCAGAGACCCGCCACCGTTCAGACAGAGGTGAGCTTCTGTTATATAACTCAGTTCATCTTTATTCAAAACCATTATAATTGCTTCTTTATGACTTTTGATTCTGTCACTAACTCGATTACCTCTATGCTCCCCTTCAGGACCAGTACCAGTTCTGCTACCGGGCCAGTCTCGAGTACTTGGGAAGCTTTGATCACTATGCAACATAAAGCCAGTTGCTGTCTGTCACGCCACGTTCAGCTGAGTGCTCCCCTTTTTTTGTAGTGTCTCTCACACACACACATATACACAAAAACACATAACCTGAATAAGCGCACCTGGCTGGAGCGTGTGCGTGAAGACATTGCCACCACATCGCAGAATTAAGGGGGGACATCGGCTTATCCCGTATCCAGAAAACAGCACTTCTAACTGAGCCATAGCAACCTGCTTGATGAGGGGGTGTCTCCTTCCACCCTCAGCCCAAACACAAACACACATCGGGGGGTCGAGTCTGAAGCAGCAACTTCAAACCACTGCTCCAAACAGAATAGGTGATCAAATATGGATTGTTTTTATTTGTTCTCAGTGCTTCTGCGAGCACCCAGATTGCTTTGTGTTGTTTTGGTGTGGAACTCTCACCTTGTCCACTACCAGTGTAGCATCACCAAACTACAACACGGAACCAACGCTACGGTATTTTGATTTTCTCACGGGAAAATTTGGATGTTTCTATCATGAGATTCGTCAAGTGGAAGTCTACTAATCCATCTAATGGAGGCCTCGTAGACTGAAGGAACTGAGACTTTGAAGCACCAGGAGACCGAAAGCACGGAGCACACAGTATTAAAAAGACAAAGAACACATATATTTAAAAAGAAAAGCACCATTTTTGTTTGATTTCTTTCAGAAACAGACTTTTGTTTCCTGTGAATAAGCAGAGGACATTTCTACCACATGGTAACAAGCACCAACAGTTCGACCTTATGCTTCGCCGTCTAAAATAAGGGAAGTGTATGAGGTTCAAAATGCATACCACAAAGTAAAACATTAATTTAGTTTTTTAGAAAGATATATGACTATATTGTTTTTTTAAAAATGTGGGTATTCCCGTTGGCACATTCTGTTGTTGTTTTTCTAATGGTTTTGTCCCCACTGACTACAAAAGCAAGGTTGTATCTTGATTTCTGTGTAATCCAATGAGCTGTAGCCATTTTTTAAAAGTGTACAATCAAATCAAACATGGAAAATGTTCACAATTGTGCAACAGATGCCACCAATCGTTGAGTGTCACTCTCATGTATTCAACACCCTGTTGTTTTCTAAAGACGCTCACACACGTGGTGGTGTCCCTGTCTCCGTGTCGCCAGTGGTGTCGGAGACAGGAAGACGGAGCATTCCCGGTGTCGCGACAAGTTGTTCTGTGGAGAGAACCAGACAAACACAAGTGCAGAAAATATGCACAGGGGAAAAAAAAAGTATTTATGTGTCAAAATAAGCTTCACAAAAATTTGTAAAGAAAGGGTTGTAGAAAAGAGGGTGGTGGCGTTGAGGAGGGGACAAATTTCTCACTGGAATGCTCACCTTAGACTTTTCTCTCTGTCCAATTCAGTGTGCAATAAGTAGATCTGTTCTATATTTTTGTGTCCAAGTCACTAACTGCAGTTTTACGCCGTGAGTAGAATGAGAATGAAATTGATGTTGGACTTTTCTTTGGTTCCCGCCACCATTCTCTGACCTCTGCCATCACGTCACAGATCCAGTAGACGATGTCATCATCCTCCTGTGGGTCACGGCGAGCTGAGAATGATAGAAGTCATGTTCCAAACAGCATCTTTTGATTTTAGATTTCTAGTGCCTTATATTACACGCCTATTTTGATAACGTTAACGGCTTTTTGTGTGTGCATGTGTGCGCGAAAGTGTGTTTTATGTGAAATTTGAATGTTCATGCTTTTTGTTCAAAAGTATTTTGTGTTTTCTGGCTGTGAATTTTCCATCTCTAGGCTGGAGAGGTGCAACCATTATTTCAACCCCAATCGGCATATCTCACATAAAGCTCTATATAAAGCTGGACAGAAAAAGAGTTTGAGCTTTTCCGTCATTTCTTTCACCTGCACGAGCTTTTTGTGTGTTCGGTGTGCCTGATGTAAACTTCTGGCCACACACACACACACACACACACACACACGAGCTGGCTCAGAGAAGTGCTTAGCTATGCACAAATCCTTATAGAGCTCAATGACAGTGGATATTTTTGTTATTTTGAACAACAGTGTTAAAAAAAGAAAAAAAAAAACGACACCATTGGATTGTGTAACCCACCTGAAACCAGTTAAACTCCCCATTTGTGTACAGTGGTTTTGTTTGGGTTTTATGGGTCTAAATTCATGTATGTTCTCCAATAATGACAAAGGCAAAGAGAAGTTCAGGTGCTACCAACACAACAGATGTAGTCATGTTTTTTTATATGTCTTCATTACCTGTTGACCACATAAGAGATGGTCAGCAGTTTGGCACCATTTACCCTGTTTTTTGTATGCATGGTACCACTTTTGAGATGCCCCTTTGGTCACAGCGGTCATGGGAAGACTTGCACTTTCTCTCTTTGTACTATGCACTAATACTAGTATCTGTAAGAGCCCCTCCCCCCCTCAAAAAAAGGAGACTTACTTGAACTCATTGAAGATGGATCCTGTACTGCTCACATGGTTGTGTATATGTAAATAACACAGAACACAGAGAGTTAGTGAAATGCATATAGAAATGGATGAATATGTATGGATTAATTATAAAGCGTGGAGAGAGGTTTATCAGATATATGGAGAGAGATCTAATAAAAATGATGCACCTGAAATCACAGTTTTATGGCACAGCAGTGTGTGCAATACACCACATTGTGGATTTGTGGTCCCACGAGCAAGAAGTTTCACAAAAACGTGTTCTATTTTACCCCCCTGATGTATCATGTAGATGGATAAAACTGGAGTTTATAAATTGTATAAAAATGAAATTATGGTGTGTTACTTGGATCGGTTACCTCCAATTGGTCTGTACTTGTAAACTTTTTCTTTTCGTTTTGTTTTCTGATCTAAGTCAACAAGTGCTTTTATTATTTTTTTCCTTTCATTGGTACTCGAAGCGGGTGAAGATTAAAATAACAAAAAATACAATGACAAAAAAAAAACAAAGTCTGTATGGATTTCTGTTCTTTATCGACACAGGTTTCATTTGTTACAAATAAACTCAAGTGAAATAATTACCACTGCTGTCTTTTCTAAATAAAAATGTGTGGTTTGTGAACCTTAGAAGGCATTTATGTGCTAAAGTTAAGGATGTAAATGCAAGTTTGAAGAAAGGCAGAGCTGAAGAATGTGTTGGTCAGGTTGGAGCAGCCAGGGCTCAAAAGGAGCCAACTCTGAATGGTTGTCCTGGCAGGCCCAAACGTATTGTGAGGGTCTGCTGGCAGCGTCTGGCGTAGTCTCCTGTCAGAACTCTGGCAGAACTTTGAACACATCCCAGGGGAGACAAGAACATTGAATCAGAGTGGGCTATGTTCCTGCCTAAAGTCGAAGCAGCTGACCAGGTGGTCAGTGTCTGTCGCAGCAGCAACCATTGAATCCGCTGGTGGACACTGGCGATGAGGGATGCTGTCAAGCATTTTGGCCTGTGGGACCCAGAGCCAGCTGACAATGGCAGTTCCAGCAAAATGCAGCTCAGGTGGTCACTGAGGCAACACATGGGAGTGGGAAGAGTTTCCTGAGGTCATGAAAAGGGACTTCCGTACAGATTTGAGGGAATTCTGATCCACCATCTAGTATCTCAGGAGGAGAAAGCGGTGCACTACCAACACTGTTTATGGTGGGGATGGTGCACTGCTGACCTCAACTCTGGAAGTTGTGATTTGGTGGGCAGAGTACTTCAAAGTCCTCCTCAATCCCACTGGCACATGTTCCAAGCTGCTTTCAAAAGACACACCGTAGTGGGCAGTATTACCCTGATATGCCACATATGTGTCTTTGAAAGCACTATGGTGGCTTGGCGAGGCGAGAATATTGCACCATTCGAGCCACCAAGCTTGATATTGCAACGCCGGACTTCTGAATGAATCACATGTGGAATGTTCGCTGAGAAAAAACCGCTTGGTGGAAGAACCCCAGGAGTGGATGAGATTCTACCGAAGTTTCTTAGTGCTCTGATTGTTTTGGGGCAGTGTTGGTTGATGTAGCTCTCCAATATTGCTTGAATATCTGGGCCAGTTTTGCGGGATTGGCAGACCAGAGTGGTGGTCCCCCATCCAAAAAGGGGCATCATAGAGTATTCCAGCTAAAGGGAGATCACACTCCCAAGCCTCCCTGCAAGGTCTTTTCAAGGGTTCTGGAGAGGAGGGTCTGTAAAATAGTCAAACCTCAGATTCAGGAGGAACAATGTGGTTTTCTTCCTTGCCATGGAACACTAGAACATTTCTAAACCTTTAGCAGGGTCATAAAGGGTGCATTGGAGTTCGCCCAACCAGTCTACATTTGTTTTTTGGACTTGATGCCCTTTGGGGAGTCCTGTGGGGGACACCCCAGAAATATGGGGTACCAGGCCTCTTCATAAATTCTGTTGAGTCCCTCGGGCTCGTTCCCATTGAGAGTTGGACTCCGCCAAGGCTGCCCTTTCTAGGGGCAGCCAAGGTGTTGACATTATCCATTTTGGTGGCTTAAGGATCAGGTCTCTGCTTTTTGCAGATGATGTGGTCCTGTTGGCTTCATCTTCAACTTTCGCCGGAGCAGTTCGCAGCCAGGTGTGAAGTGGCTGGGATGAAAATCAGCACCTCCAAATCTGAGACCATGATTTTAAGTCGTAAAAGGGCAGAATGCCTTCTGCTGCAGGGAGAAGGACCTGTCCCAAGTGGAGGAGTTTAAGTATCTCTGGGTCTTGTTCACGAATGAGGAGAAAAATGGAACTCAAGATTGATAGGCAGCTTGGTGCTGCATCTAAATTCATGTAGGCGTTGTTCCCGTCTGTCATAGTGGAGAGAGCTGAGCCAGAAGGCAAAACCTTTGATTTACCAACCAATTTATGTTCCAATCCTCATCTATGGTCACAGGCTTTGGGTAGTGACCAAAAGAACAAGATCGCAGAAGCAGGTGACCAAAAGTTTCTCTCCAGGGTGTCTGAGCTTTTCCTTTGAGATAGAGTGAGAAACCTGGCCATTTGGGAGGGGCTCAGAGTAGATCTGCTTCTCTTCCACATTGAGAGGAGCCAGTTGGTGGCTTGGGCATTTGGTTAGGACGCCTCCTGGACGCCTCCCTGGTGATGTGTTCTGGGCATGTCCACCCGAGAGGAGACCTAAAGGAAGACCCAGGGATCCCCCCGAAGGAATTGGCCTAAGTGATTAGGAAGGGGGAGGTCTGGACCTCTCTGCTTAGGCTATAAACTGGAACAAATGGACAGATGGGTGGGTGGCTGGCTGGCTGGCTGGCTGGCTGGCTGGCTGGCTGGCTGGCTGGCTGGCTGGCTGGATGGATGGATGGATGGATGGATGGATGGATGGATGGATGGATGGATGGATGGATGGATGGATGGATGGATGGATGGATGGATGGATGGATGGATGGATGGATGGATGGATGGACAGAAGACTGGGTGGATGAAGCTGGAGCACAAAAGGAACCAACTCAAGTTGTCTGCTGGCAGTTCAATCCCACAATGCTGGTGTCCTTAAGCAAGACATCAAACCCCAACCTAATCTGTTATTCATAAATGTGTTAATAGAAGCTGCAGCGTTAGTTTACTCTGAGTGGTCAGAAACAATGATTCTCAAACTCTTTCAGCTCTCGAATGATCAGCTTCTATGATGTGCTTCAGTGATTTTAGCTTTAGAAAAAAAACTCAAAACTTAAATAACAAACTAATTGGAAATGTGCAGCTTTAATTGGTGCAGTTTAAAATACCTGGATAATATTTTATCCATCTACCCCTGCTTGATCCTCTTCAGGGTCACAGTGAACCTCTCATTTAGATGAAGCAGAGTAAACCCTGCAGGTCTCCTGTCCATCACAGGGCCACATTAAGACAAACAATGCTGAGATACCCGAGTCTACTTTTAAATGATCTAACATGCATGCTTTTGGACTGTAGGATGACACTCAAAGAAAATGAGGCATGCAAACTCCATGAAGAGAGGTTCAAGTTGGGCATTGAACCTTCAAAGCAAATGTGCTGCTAGCTGCATCAATTCATCTACCATGTTTCATTCAAATGAATCAAACAGGACTGCATCTGTTAAAAATGAGCTGACAAGAATAATTTTTTATGTTTTACTTCCAAAAAAGGTCTTGTGAGTTTATAAGTCTAACACCAAAACAAGACTATTGCATTGTGGTGGAATGATGTCCAACAAGCTGGTAACACTCATGAAATAACTGATATTAGTGTTGAAAACACAAACTTGGTTTTTATAGCATAGAGATAGTTGATTGCATAAATGTTCAGTGGTGAGTTAGTTAGGTAAGAGCTGAGGGGAATAATGAAGTTGAGGCTGTTGGAGCTTGTTTCTATTGTTTCATGGTTTAATTTTGTATTACACGGGGAAAATAATTGTCTACCATTTAAAACTACCACTCAATACTTATCTAATAAAAGTCATAGCTGTCTATCTACCAAAGGTTAAAAAAGTACACAGCCCTCCTGGTTAAACCTTAATTTCTTAGACACAAGCCTTGTCACCATATGATTGGTCACTAAATGAGGAGAATGCTGGAGTGCAGAAACCAATTAGATGTTATGTCTCAGCAAAGCACAGTCACGAAATGCAGAGTCTAGCTTCCTGATGACAAACGAGAAACCACAGGACCAACAAGCGCTGTGACACTTTGATAGATGTGATTTCATTTTGCTTCATTATGATCTCAACGTTTACTGTAGGACAATATCTTGTGATCTCTTTTGGTTCTAATAAAGCCATCAGTATTAAAAGACACCTTATTCTGCATAGTCAAAGGCACATGGAGTGTGTTGAGATTCATCTAAAAGCATTTGGCAGGAGAAGACATCATCATTTCAATGCTTTTATAAAGATGTTCACTATTACTGAATGTAATGATCACAGCTAAATGAACAGCTGCATCAGGGTTTATTTACTCTGTTTCTGTGGGATTAGATTTGGGCCAGTTAAATCAAACAAAACGTAAAGCATCAAACATCAATATGTCACATTCTGTCTCATCTCCCCAGTTTCTGTTCAGTGTTCATGTTAATTCGTCCCACCTGCCTCTCCCAATCACTTAAGTCCCCAACTCCTCATGTATTTAAACCCTGACAGTCCTGTGTGCTTTGTCGGTTCATTGTTTCAGTCAGTCCTTGGGTGTTTCTCAGTCTCAAGGAATCTTGCCTTGCCTTGCTTTCAAGGACACTGTCCTTCCTTGGTCAAAGAAAATGGTTAAAGGAGTCATCACCTGAAATCTTCACTTTTCCACTTGAAAAATGTCTATAATGGCTTCCTAATGATTTTTCACTGACTGAGAAGCTGATATTTAACATTGAAGCGTTTGTTTAACCTTGCCTTCTTCAACCAGCTCACATGCACCCCACGAGCACGCGCATTCAAAACGAGATTTGCCTATATGCCGACACAAAGGTCAAATATAAACAAATATGAACCAGCAGCGAACAAACCAGCACAACAAAGCTCATTTCATAACGTGAAACGCATAAATTATGTCTTACCGTTGACGACTCCGATCGGTTTGTGTATTCCATCTTCACAACAGCATAAGAGCCGATTCCTGGCTGTTAGCTTGCTTTGTCCCAACTCAACAACAAGCGAGGACGCCATTACGCACAAGGCGAGGCTCGGGCTCTTACATACACGGTTGGATCCCGTAGGTCACTGCCAGGTTGGGTTCAGTTATAACTTTTGTTGTTTTGGAGCGAGATGCTGAAGCTGCTTCCTGCTTCCTTCCACCAATCACCACGCTCCTCAGTTTTATTTATTTTAATGGTAATGTCGAGTTTTAATATAGAGCCTTTTACTTTTTTAATTGTGTATATATTGGTTAAATCAAATATGTAAGTGAGTTAGTACCTGCTAGCCACCAAAGCTGCAACTAGCAACTAACCGACCACAGATAACTGCTTTGGATTTATTAAAACATTTTACATATAAGCCCGATAGCTACAATTAGTTGGCTTACATTTAAACTTTAAATTTGCCCCTGAAGTAGCTGCTGCCGGCTCCTGATCACATCTGTTTGAAAATACTGCGCTGCATTCTGGGAAATTTTTGACCAAGAGAAGGCAACAAGGCACCTCTCGTGTATCCTTGCTCAATTAGCTAAACGGCTAACAAACGGAGGACAGATGCCTTGGAAGCACATGAACATTGGAACACGCCTTGGGGGTTCCTGATGACGTATCTCCTAGGCAACCGGGGCGGGACCAAGGCATCAAGGCGAGGTTCCTTGAGATTGAGAAACACCACTTGTCTCAGTTTTTTATTAAAGCCTTCAACCATCCTCACCTGCCTGCTAGATCATTCTCACCTGCATTTGGATCCTCACCTCAGCCTTCAACCGTGACACAATAAGAGTCTGACAGAAAATTACCCAAATCAAAACTAACTTTAAAAGAACAAAAGCCTATTGCAAAAATGGAATGCAGCCTTTGTTAATACACTTGTGATATCCCTACTAAAAATATCAGTTGGCACATATAAAAACATCATGTTATAAGATGAAAAAGATGTTGATCAAACAATATTTTTGTCAAGTAATACGATATTGTTCTTTTTTTTAGGTGGCAAAAAATAATCCTAATGTACTAACATAGGTACCACTTTGCAATAAGGCTCCTTTAAATCATTAATAAGTGTTTATTATGCATTATTTAAGGATGAGAAGGAGACAAAACTGACTAGTTTCTTGCCAAATAGTGAGACAAATCTGTTCACCTGTAGGCCTATTTCATCTAGAGTTGTCATATTAACTCTTTCTCTTTCTACCCCTAATTAAAACTGAAAGTTTGCTCCTGAATCTGCCTGAAAAGCTAAGGATATGACATCCTGACTTGGCCTCCGATTTTATTTGTGACATCCTTTCACTGAATGAACATTTTCTCCACCACTAATTATGAGATGCTAAGAAAAGCAACGATCCCCTGGTCCTCTTTCTTTTTGCTCCAGTGTTTTCCATCCAGCAGATTTTTATAGGCTTTGTGTTGGGATCTGTAATGAGCAGTCCAGCCTCACAGGGCTTCTTGCCTCTCTCTCCGTTTAGTCTCGTTAAATCCAGATTAGGAAACAGATTCAGGCTGTGACTGGAGATGCCCGCTAATGTTTGACTTTTCAGTGTAAAATCAAAAGAAATGATGTTCCAGTGAGTCCACGGGGCAGCAGAGGGTCCCTAAAGAACAAGTTAGAACCGATGCATGCTGTGCTGCTCTCATTGTTTTATCAGACAATTTACATTTTGTTTTTAGTTTCTGACTTCTATTATGTGGGCAGCAGTAGCTCAGGAGGTAGAGCGGGTTGTCCAGTAATTGGAGGGTTGTAGGATTGATCCCAGCTCCTGGCAGAGAATTCTGCTATTGTGTCCTTGGGCAAGACACTTAACCCTCCTTACCTGCTGGTGGTGGTCGGCAGCCTTGGCCCCGTCAGCGTGCCCCAGGGCAGCTCTTCACCATCAGTGTAACCCTAACCCTGTATCAAAGTTATTAAACTCCTCTCCAAGTTTGGCTTTCCTAATCAACAGGATGTCTGCTGTACAATTATATATTTTATCTACGAAGGTCCTCTCCTATTTTCTCAACCATAATAGGTGGGATGTTTTCTCGAGGTTGGAGGTACGTCTGCCAAGATCAGTCATGAGTCATGAACCAACAGATCAGGGCTTTGTCAACAGCTATGAAGACATTTCTTGATTTGTTTTGAAGAAAAATAATGTAACATTGAGGCTCTTGAGCCACTGATCTGTCTTCTTTCAGATTCAGATCATGAAAGAACAAAATTCCAAGACGCTGAAATGATCTTCCCTCAGCCTTACAGATAAGGTGAGGAGCTCTGTGATCTGGGAGGCTTTTGGAGCAGAGCTGCTGCTCCTTTTTATCGACAGGAGCCCATTGAGATGTTTGAGACAAGGATGTTTCTCAGTCAACTCCCTGTGGAGTTTTTCCAGGTGCATCCCACTGGAAAGAGACCACAGGAGGGATTTTAAGTCCTTGGGATCCCTCCAGGAAGAGGAGAAACACGTTTCTGGGGAGGGAGATGTCTGGGTTCCCATGATAATGGGTTAACATCATGACCCAAGTTGAAGAAAATGGATAATCGTTTCATTTAATAAAATAAACACCTTATTAAAGGAAAAAAGTCTTTGACCCTCAACAACAGAGAACTATTTTCAGCCAATCCTAGCTAGGAGGGTGATGTAGGACCTTCTGATGAGATCTGATGAGGCGACCCCATTGTGACACCTAAAACAAAGAACCATCATGTTATAGCTTACGCCAAGTAGCATATTCCCTTTGTAGGTCTAAAAAACAGCCGATGATTTGTAAATAATACAATGATGTTCCAAATAAAATTCTTTTTCCAGAGATAAAGGGAAACTTCAGAGTTCCTGAAAAAGAAAAAGCCACAAAACTTTTTAATGGTTCTTAAAATTACCAATTTATTCTTTTACTGATTGAATTTGAGTTAAATGACAATTCAATTAAAAAAAATAAACTTGTAATTTCATAGTTTTTTCTTACAGCAGTTAGCAATAGTTTTCAACTTCAGCAAAGCAAAAATAAATACAAATTTTAAATAATTTCATCACGGTTTCATTCAACAGAGCGACAGTAGCATTTCACGTTAATAGAGCACAAAATCCAATCCAAAGGTTATGGCTTCCTGTCTGAATGTTTATGCAAAAGGATTAAAACCATTTATCGGCTTCAGTGTCAAATTATAGAATCCATAAGTTTCCGTCTTTAGGAATTAAAATCTGATAAAATCCAGAAAGGAAGCCACTGTAGTGTCATTGGACTTAGCCCGGCGGAAGCAGTTAGGAGACAGTGTTTAACATGCAATGAAAACATAAAAACAGGAAAATAGTACAAGCAAAAAAAATATATTCAAAATCAGAAGCAGAAATTAGGGAATTTTCCAAAATATTCTACCATAAATGAGCTATTTAGAAAAATGTCACTTTTGAATCCTTCATGTACAAAGAAAGAATTAGTCCTCTGAAAAAGGGTTACGTGACTATTCTAAGTCCTGTTCATTTTCCCTGATGGATGTGGGGCAGCAACGCCCACTTTTCACCCACTCCAAAGGGGTGCGATCAGAATTCCTCTCCGGCCCGTCATGCCAACCACTCACCCAAACCAAAACCACTTGCTCCCTTTCAAAACCTTTCATCACTTCTTCTGATCTTTGCACAGGAAAGCTGTGTGGCCCATTGAGATGGAAGCAGATCCAAAAAACTTACAAGCACAACAAAACTCTCCTCAACATCCCCCGTTATTTCAGTGCATTCATTAGTCTTTGAATTTCCTCCAAGTTCTCATTTCTCCTTGTGGCTGTGTTCCTCCCATGTGCTTTTGGCAGTTGTACGGAGGCCTGGCAGGGCCACATAGTCATTCTGAAAGCGTGAATTTGGAGTCCTCTGTCTTTTCCTCTCCCCCTGTGTGGTGAAGAAAGCATCCTGAAAACGCATACTTGATGCTGTTGACTAGAAAACAAAAACACAAGTAAACACTGGTAAGTACAAAGAAAAAGTCCATCTTGTATCCAACTTTGGCTTCAAGTTGGCCCCTAAGTCTAATACTTACAAGTCTACGCTTCACCTTTTTAGGGAGATCTTCATCTAAAGTGTAGACGTCTTCCCTTTTTGCCAGCACCTGAGATCCGTCTTCAAACTCCACCTGAGATCAAATGAAAATATTTTTTAAAAAGTTGTTTTTTTCTGCTTTATTCACTGCATTTGCCAGCTAAAATCTGGACATACACACAAACCCTTTCTAAAGTTGTGCTTGCTTCTTCACATTAGATTCACACTAAAAAATAAAAATAAAATCAACTAGAACATGAACGTCATTGCAGGGTATTTGCACTGCAGTGGGATCCACATTATCTGTGACAGAGTGTGATGGGTCCATGATGGGTCTGCAACCTCTGGCTCTGGAGCCACATGTAGTTCTTCAGCCCATCTGAAGAGGCATCATGGAGTTTTGACCAATGATGCCTTCAGCTGAGTAATATTTATATTTAAGTTGGTAATAGAAAACAGTAGTTTCAACAGTGTTCCCAAACAAACTTTTCCTATACGAGTTTAGAATTCATGCAGCAGTATGACACTGCTGTCATGATCCAAAGCTGTGAAAATGTTTTTTTTACAAAGTATACTGCTCATGTGTTATTGGATTGTTTTGTCGGAGGATTCTATGGTGAATGAAGTCTAATTACAGGAATTCCACAAGTTTCCTAGGTTTTTATTGACTCTGACATGCAGAGTCAGTCTTGTTTTTACTTTTTCAGGTCCTCTGTAATTCACCATCACATGCTTTCAATTAAATTCTGCTCCAAATTCTGATTGATGGCAACCTATTCTTGCATAATCAATGACTGGAGTTTGTGAGAATTCGTGAGTTTTTGTTTGTCCACCTGCCGCTTGAAGATCAACCTCAAGTGTTCAATGGAATTGCAGTCTGGAGATTTTCCTGGACAAGGACCCAACCAACAAGTTCAGTTTTTGCTCCCTAAACCACTTAATTCTGGCTTCAACCTTATGACACAGACCACCATCATGACAGAAAAGACATTGTTCATCAGTAAATTGTTCTTGGATAGTTGAGAGGAGTTCCTCTGGGAAGATCTTTAGGTACAATTCGTTCTTCATGTCTATGTTCTGAGGCTAAACTGTAAGTGACTCCACTCCTTCGGCTAACAAACAACCCCACACATGAATGGAATCAGGGTGCAGGACTGATGGTACCTTTTCTTCTTCAGAAAATAATTTCTCCAGATGTCCCAAACTATCACATAGGAGATTCATCTGAGAAACGGTTAAATTGCCAGTACATTTAGAAGGATATCAGTCTGTCCCTGATGGTTTTCTTGGAGTAAACGGGCTTCTTTTTATGCCCTTCTTGACACAAGACCTTCATAAGCAAGATCTGATCTGATGGAGTCCTGATCCCATAGCTGGATCATTTCCAGGAGACGGTCCTTGAGCCTTTTGGACTTTCTTGGGCACCATGAAGGCTTTAAAAATGCAGTAGAAATTGGCCTTTTGAAATCTCCATGGCAAAGAAAAACCTTTTTGATCGATTCCAATTCATCCCATCATTCTGGAGTTTATGCAAACTGCATCATAAAAACTAGGGCAGCAAACAGACAATATTCGTCATTCTCAAAACTTTTTGCAACAGCTGCACAAGAAAGTTGGGGCTGAGTTTGGAAGTTAAAAATGTCAGTTATTATAAATGCACTGTGCAGACAGAATCCCATTAGCTCTGTACCAGAAATTGTTACAAATGGCTTGAGTTTTCATTAAAACGTGTTTAAAATGCAACAATCAGTTTTACTGCTAATAGTGATAGTTTGTTAGCTCGCCTCGTACTTTAAACTGCAATAGCACAGCAGAGTTCAACAAGAAAGTGTAAATTTTCTTTCCCACTGTTATTTAATTTATGCTCTTCTTTTTGCTTCAATCATAAAAGTTATAATTAGGGTTAGAGATTAGAGAGAACTCCTAAAATATCTTCTCTTGATTTTAAGGGTTGATTTGATTTTGTAGCTTTAGATAAATGATTTTCAGCAGAAGAGGTGGTACGAATGGTTTTGTCCCTGGTATATAGGCTGCAGGTTGTTGTGGATAATTGTTATATCAGCATATCTTGGACCTGAGTGGAGGGATGCAGTGGCAGCGTATCTGTGAGGGTTGGTCTTCAAAAATCTGAAGCAGGACAGGTCACACTGGCCTCAGGACTGGGCTACAAACCCATCACACCATAAGGATCGTGTAGCGCAGCCTCATCTAGCATGTAGCTCTGTCATCATATTCGAAAGGGGCTTTAACAATAAGTTTCTTGTTTTTTGTTTCCTTTTTTCTTGTGCTATCATTATTAAAGAATAAATTACATAAGGTTTATAAGTAATATTCTGCTTGTATAAAGATCTTATTTTAAACATTTTCTAATCAAGAATTCCAGCTTTCTAAAAAGAAACAAGGCCACAATGGAAAACTCTTGTTCCACCTTAAAAAAAATCTGCCCCATGTTCAGCTGAGAGTGTGCGTCATGAAGGCATTTGTGCATAAGTAACACTTGACACCCAGCTCGACTAAAAAAAGCTTTAAGTGGAAGCCCTGAGACTCTCCGCTAAGTGAATAATTTAGTGAGTTTGAATAATGCAGATTGTCACCTCCTCCTTATCCTCCTCCTCCTCTCTCCCTCTCCATCTCTTTTCTCGACCTACTTTCCATCTGTACACCTTTTGCTTCCAACATATTTTGTTTTGGGGGTTTTTTCCTCCCACATCATCTTCAATCTTGTCTTCAGCCACCATAACATCTCCCTCCCAGGTGCTCTCACTCTGTTTCTTGTAGGCCGGGGGGACCACCCAACCAACGTCAGAGGAGTCACAGGAACTCTGAGTTCAACAAGTCTGTGCTACTTTGACCAACAGTTGTTCCTGCAGATGTATTTATCATTTTTAAACCAAATATTTCATTCTATAAGGACCGCCTTGGTTTACCAGTGCAGGTTATAAGTGTGTGTATTTGAGTGTGTGTGTGTGTACCTGGTACATGTAAGAAACGTTAGATCCCAGGTATTTAGCGCCATAGAACAGCCCGTCAGGCCATTTTACTTGAACAGCTTCCCCTACCTCTGGAGGACCCAGGTTCACACAATCTCTGCTCTGAAAACACAAAAATACAACATTTAACTTCTGTAACTGTGGAAAAAGTCCTCAAATTGTGTTGGACAGAGTTCTTGTGTTACACCTATACACTGTTAGAACAACTAACCACAGGTTTCCACACATTTTATTCACAAACGACTTGCAAAGATAGTAAAACATATCAAATATCCTACTTGGTTCTGGTGCTAAAATGCATCATGCTGCCAATCATTCAAAAACTCAATCTTAAACAGCTGCTTACAAAAATGATGGATGATGTTAATTGAGAAAAATTCAGTGGATATTTTGGTGCACGTGTGTCATTTCTGTTTCAGAGTGAATTATTTTACTGGGTGAGTCTGAGACGCACTGCAGGTTGTTTCATGCAACCATAACACCTCAGTGACGGATGGCCTATACATCTGGACACTCAGGGGAAAATGATGTGCTATCTCAGGTAAAAAGAACCAAAATAATACACTCATGTGACATGTGTGCACATGATGATGGTCATTCCTTGAAGCACAGCACAATGACTCTCTCTTGGTGTGGATAAATGTCTGCCTTGGGGAATGTAAACCTTCACAGTGTGTGTGTCGGTACCATTTATTGTCCATTGGTTCCAACATTGGGCCATGATGACATCCGTACACCTCATATGCATGAATCATTGCATGATATGACCACCTGACCCCATGCAAAACCACAACGTGACCCTCTATTGACTTCCATAAAGTCCTGCTAACACTGTCGAATGCTTCCACGAGGAACAGTTTATGTCACTCCTCATCGTGCTGCCTCTCATACCTGCTGGTGCTGGCTCCAGACATGTGATCTAGTATTGTTTACATACCCAGCACTGGTCTGTAGGAGTCCCAAAATACATCCAAATCTCAATGTTCCATCGGGGTGCTACGATAGCTTTTCTGTGAAAGTATATGCTGCACAGCAACCTTGTGTACGTTTCTTGTTTTAAGGAGTCTCTGTACCAAACTATTTTCATGCCTGTGGTCTTTGTGACGTGCTGTATAATGGTATATAGTTTAAACAAAAACAATGCAATTTGTACTATGTACTTTGTCAAATTTGCTTCATATGTGGAAAAAGATGGTGCTTTAATTTTTCCATGCTCTTAAAATAATAGAAATAAGGGCACAATTTTGATGATTTCCCTTTTAAAAGTCAAAGTGAGCTTGCACAACTGTGAGCTAACCCTTCAAGTGTGTGTAATTAAACACATCCTCACCACGATATCTTCGGGGTAGGTGTCATTAGAGAAAGAGCCGTCATCAAACATGACCTCGTAGAACATCTGGGAGGTGATCTGTGTGACTTTAGAGCTGTAGTACCGCAGGTTCTTGTGTTTGCAGATCACCGTCTGACCCAGGGAGATGGAAGCTTGGCATGCTCTCTGATTCTAGTGCAGACAGGAAGCAGAGATAAAAGTTATGTAGAAAAACAGAGTCTGAATAAAAGTTCATTTTATAAAACCTGATGACACAGGTACTTTTACTATGCAGTGAGTATGTAATCATCATTCAGAGAGGATTTGTCTGGTTTTATTTTGTAAAGACAAAACTGAGTGTTTTGATGCTAGAAAGATGCAAGAAAAATAACATCGGAAAGATGTTAGCTTGTGATTGAATAATTCTATGTTTTCTCTTTTTTTAAGTAATATGTTGAAACCAAAAATGTAATGGCTAAAATCTCAAGCCACATATCAAATTAGTTTGACATTTTATGGTTGCAGGTTTTAGGATTTGCCCCTAATATCTGAGTTGAGGAGAATTTGTTATTTACCTGGCACTGATGATGTGCTGTAACATAACTGTATGTGATTAGGAGAGAAACTAGGTTTAGAGTTTAAAGAAACTGATCCTTCGAAAATAAATTGTGCACTTTTCAAATAATTCCATTAAGTATTTTTATTCATCCACTTGATCACATCTCCCACACCAAGATCTTGAAACCCTGCTTGAATGTTTCCCACTTGTGTTGTCTTCATAAAAGGAAATCTGTTGTTTTTCCAACTTTAGTCAATATAAAACTCTTTGCAACAGATAAAATGTATGCCTCATTCCAAACTAATATAGAAGTACTGTAAGATTAATTACATTATCCATTGCATACATGATTTATTATCAATTTCCTCCTCTAAACCATTTTACTGTGTCGTTTAAACTCCATTATCAGGATGTTGTTTATTTAAAAGGTCTAAAAATCATAGAAATCCAATCCAAGATGAACAATAACACATCTAACATTTAATAATAGATACGGTTTCACAGAAACTAAGCCTTAAATGCACAGTGAGTAAAAAAACAAGTTCAATCTCAATGTTTTAATAAGAACCCAGGCTAAACGTAGCAGCAGGTGCAGCTGGTGTAATGAACTGATCATCTGTGAGCTCCTTAATAAAAGCACAGAATTGAGCAGATTGCTCGTCTGGAGCATACAAGTGTGTCTTAAAGCTGTAATGGCAAATTTGGAAAACAAATTAGCTTAAAACATTTTTTTCATGCCTCTTAACAACGTTCTAACATAGCTATAAATATATTGTGGAGATTAAAAAACAAAGAAAAAATTTAATAAAGTGGTTCTCTCCTATTTGTCTAAAAACCTCCACCAATAACACGTTTCAGACCAAAAGCAACTATTGGAACATCTGGTTGTCTGTCTCACCAAACCTCCGCATTTCCGCACTTTCCTGGGTCCTCCAGTCACTACGTGCATATTTATCAACAGAACACCGCTGGTGTGAGGAGGTTCTCCGCTCAATAATATCAGAGAAGGAGAAACAGCCGGCTGCTACCACTTCAACTTTAGGACAAACTACCACAGTCCCAAAAAGAAAAACACCATTTGAAGTCACGGACAACACGAGACGTTTGGACCTAGAAAACTGTGACTGGTGTTTAGCACTATCTTGTTTCCTCTGGCAATGCAAGTTACCGTTCCAGCAGAAGCGTCTCAGGGAAGATACCTGACAAAAGGGGTGAGTGTCCTGTGGCCGTGTTTGCATTCAAAATCTAGCTCGTTCTGTAGATTCGCTAAAACAGCTTTAACACTATAGGTGAGTTTCCTTTATCGGAACTTCGGGGTAAATTTACAGGAAGTTCCCAACGTGCGCCGAACGGCCGTTTTCCCAGCCGTTGAGTACCTGATCGGGGGTAGGTACTCGGAAAGGCCCTATAAAAGGCTCGGTGAAGACGCTGGGCGGGAACGCTGCCGATTGGTTGTAACTCAGTCGGAAATGATGTCAACTCAGGAGGAAATAGGAAATGCATATAGTGGCAGGAACCGTTATTTAAGAAAACACGAGTTGTTAGAGAGACGAGCGATGGAAGCCATCGCTGCATATAATAACATAGCAAACATAAATGTGCCGACTATTGCTGCTTCCTCCATTGCTGCTTCCTCCATTGTGTCGACCTTTGTTTACTGCTTTTCGCGCATTTTGCGCTGAACGATGACGTAACTCACTGCGCAGCGGTTTCAATGTGCTGACATTTCATCAAATTCCTTACAGAGACAAATATGAATGGAGACAGGACAGCTTAAGAGGACCAGGGCTTCGGATCTCCCGGTCAATTTCACGCTCACAGATTTACCCTGAAGTTCCGATAAAGGAAACGCACCTAATGAAAAGGAGGAAAGACATCAGCAATGATCGGGCCTTTGCAGAAAGGTCAGGGTAAGAAAATGGCTGTTGCTGCCCATAAATCTGAGAAGGGTTAAAGACCAAGTTCACTCATTTTTTCAACACATTTGTAGTGGTCTCTAGTATAAATTAATGCCTTTGTGAGTAATGCAGGAAATAGGGGTAGAAGGCCATTTTCATGTTCAGTCTGCATGTGAAACTCAGCGTGACCAATCGTATTTCAAAAAAGTAAAAACAGTTTCTTGTGTAACATTCTCTTTGTAACCATAAGGAATCCATCACTTAGGTTAAAGGAGGTTTGATACCATAGTGCTCAGAATACTAAAAAGACAAAACCTCCTTTGCAAATTAGCGCATCAGTATGAGCATTTAAATCAAACTGTCAGCAAGGTGGTAGAGGGATGATGATTTGGGCACCTTACAGTCACAACCATGAACTCCTCTGTAGATCAAAGTACTTTAGATCAGCTGAAGCTTGGACCAAACCGGTTCATAAAACAAGGCAGTGATCTATAACATAATGGCTCCAATGTTTCAGTCAAAGTTCAAATCAAAGAAGTGGTGGTACGTTGAGAGATCTGAATGTAAACAAATACCCCCTAATCTCAATAAATTGAAGCAACATTATAAACAAGAGTGGATAAAAATCCATCTATCTAAAGCACATTGAGTTGCCTTTGTGTAGGAAATGTGCTATATAAATAAAGCTGCCTTGTCTTGTCCATCACGCGAAAAAATGATGAAATTATACCGAATAGCATTTCAGCTAAAAGTGGTTCCAAAAGACCAATAATGTTTTTCCAGACACGGGCTTAGTTTTAATTTAATTACAACTTGTTAAGGGCGTGTTGTTGTTCATCTGAGTTTTAATTGTTGAAATGTGAAAAAACAGAAAAGGACTTTCTTTGTTTAAAAGAAAGACATGTTGAGTTTTGCCACTAAAACTAGGGTAAAATGATTTCCTTGCTTGAGTTTGTTATAACCAGGCAACTATTAAAAAGCTAACTTTAACACCCAACCTACATCTTAAGCACTGTTTAAGGAAGTGCCACACTTTCTCAGAGACTATTTTAGCATGTGACCAACCTTTATCTCCCATCTTACTTCATTCACCTGATCATCTGTCTCAATCAGTAGTTGTTAATGACAGAGGTAACTAACTCATAAGGTTATTTTGTGACAAGTGGATCAGTCTGAACACAACCTGGATCGTGTCAGCTCAAGATAACCCCTGTCCTATAACTTACAGCTGATGAACTTCGTGATTGGTGTCTATGACAGGTGACTGACACAACATACGGCCAATCATCCGGCTCCATGACAACACCAGCAGCATGGGCACAGGTCACGTGAAAGGAGGTGGGACACCGGCCGCATGAGCACTGGATACAAGCACCTGCCTGCCGCTTCACAGAGCTGCGATTACGACAATAGATGCACTTCTGTAAACACACACAAATGACAGCATGTGATCAGTACCAGAATCTGTCTGCTGTCGGCCTGAACTCACCAAGATTACACATTGAGATTGAGAAACGTTACATCTTAATGACCCTTTAGAGACAATAAGTGCAAATGTGTTTACCTCCTTACAGATTTATTTTGCTTTTTTGTTGTTTGTTTCAGATCTACAAAGATCAACAACAACCATTCAATGTCAGACAAAGATAACCCAAGTAAATACAAAATGTAGTTTTTAGATGATTTCATTTTTTTAAGGGGGAAAGAAGATATCTACACAACCTGGCCCTGTTTGAAAAAATAATTGAGTAACTAGTTGCAACAACCTTGGTAGCAGCAACAAACAAGTGTTTGTAATCAATAGCAGTGTTTCCACACTAGGAGTTCCAGGACATTTCTGGGAGGGGAGAAAGTGACAGGGAAAATGCGATGGCAACTTGTAATCGGCGCATAAAGAGTATAAACTTGTAGTTGGAATGTAAAGACAGATTCTGAACTTGTGCTTTGTGTGCATACAAAAAAAACAATCTGCCCTTTCAGGGCTTTGCTAAGACATCAGCGCATTGCAACCATTTTGACAGTGATTTACATCGTTGGATCAGTGCCAGAAGGTGTCCACAAACGTTAACTCATTCACTGCCACTGACGACTATAGTCGTCAATTGCACTTTTTTACGGGGTGGGCATTGGAACGAGCCCCCGCACCGTGAGAATAAACATCACGTGTCTAAAGCGGATCTTCATCCATGTATGTCACATGTCACGTGATCAGGAAGCAGAAAATCCATGAATTAGGCGTTGTTTTGGGCCGCTGCTGTGAAAAAAAGCAATGCGTCAACCAGAAATGCTTCTGCAGCTCACGCTTCAGCAACAGATTGTGAAAGAACGGATAACGCTAGAAATACGGTGATTCTTCCTGATGTAAGAAGTGAGTCTACTCTTTCTTTTGGTAGTTTTGGCGTTTACATGATCATAGAGCACAATGTTCTGTGACTCTTCAAAAAACAGGAAAAACGCTCAAAAGCTTTCTGATCAGAAAACGGCTGGCAGTGAATGAGTTAATAGCATTAAAAAAGTTTTATTCTGTCAAAGTACGCCATAATTTAATCCATACAGGAGATGGGGAGAGCGGCTGTGTGACGTGAAAAGCAGCATTCAATGACCAGAAGAAGCGCCGTTTTATACAGCGCTTGTAGGAGTCCACATGTGCCATGAGTTACGTCGTTTTAGGGGCGGGGTGGGGGGCTGGGGGGATTTCCGCCGCATTTTTCATCATCGGGAATTTAGAATTAGTCATTTTAAATATGCATCAATGCTGTTTATTTTCTTTCCTTCCACTCCGCTTCACTGGCAGCTCTTCCATTTTTACAAATACCAGCTGTTTGGCGAAGTCTGCCGATATAATTTCCTACTGAGTTAACCAATCAGCATGAGTTACCACAAGTCCTACCCAGCAACTCTACAGGGCCTTTCTGAGTACATACCGCAGGTTCAAGTACTCGGTTGGTCCCTGAAATGGCCTGGAAAGTGGTTCTGTCGGGCCGGCCCGGTAAAACGGAGACATGCGCATGCCAGATGTTCCAATAGTGGAAACGGGTCCATTGTGTCTCTTAATTCAGCTGGAGGGTTTTACAGCATGAATGTTCTGTTTAAGCTCAAAGGTCAAATATTCTCCCTCAGGAATTTATGCTAGGGAGCAGAATTCATGGTTCCATCAATTAAAGCCAGTGGTCCGTGTCCTGAAGCAGCAAAGCAGCTCCAGACCATCACACTACCCCCACCATGCTTGACTGTATCTGAAATGCAGTGTGTGCTAGATTTACTCCATATGGAACGGGATACACCCCCTCAGAAAAATCTGCTTTTGTCACATCAGTTCACAGAATATTTACCTAAACATCTTGGGATCATTAAGATTTTATGTTGTCCTGGGTTCTTCTGTTCCTAAATTCCTTTAGAACTGACCTTTTTTATAAATGAAACAGCATTTTGTATTTACTTAGGTTATCTTTGTCTGATATTTAAATGTATTTGCTGAACAGAAAAAATTAAGTACCTGTTCACAGCACTATAAACAGAATGATGCACATGTAGGTATTATGGTATGTTGACACTGTGGATACAGCTCTCTAATTTTCTTTCCCTTTTAAATATACCAGGCACAGGCAGATGTTGTTAAGCTTAGTTTGACAAAAAGCCTAAAAAATAAGGTCAAAACTTAGAAAGCAACCAAAAAACTCCAGTCACTGCATCGGTTTCTCTTCCAAGGCAAACTAGATTAAACCAAATGATGTTGTATGCCATCGTTATAAAGAGTTGAGGAAAAACATTAAATTAAGAACCAAAAACCACAAACTGACTCACTGCTCAGTGGTGGCATGGACCTCTAATATGATTTAAAGCCATTATGTGTAAAGGGTACATCTTCTAAATGTACTGTTATTGGAAACGGTAGTCTAAACAAAACACTCATTTGAGGGAATAACATGAGTAAATGGAAACCCCAGCTGGAAGAGTTAACGGATGCAAATGATTGCACTGGTTCAGCACAAGAGGGTACCTAAAACAGGATGAAGCAGATGTAACAGTTTCCACAACAAACTGGTGCTGCCCTGTGCCCGTTGTGGGGTTTTGTACTTGTGAGAATTGTGAACATTACACAACCATGCCACATAAAGACCAACACACATACATACACACACACACAATAAGCACTAAAACAAAAACACACTGCTACATTTTTAAGGCTGTCCAGCAGCTTTCTGCGCCAAACAGCCCATCAAGTCAATTTTCTCGACAGTAGCATGTCCCTCTCTCCCACAGATCCACTCCCACTCTTCCTAACAAAGAAAAAAAAATGACGACATCATCCTGTTATAACCCGAAACGTCGGCTGGTCCTCTTTCACAAGCCTCCCATCTCACTCCATTTCCTTAAATCACCCCCCTATGCTCTATTTTTCACTCCACTTACCTACCCCGTCCTCCCTTTCGTGGCTCCATGGTAATTTATTCATTAATATAATTCCCTGGAAAGGCACATTGAACTATCTACATGCACAATTTCTCCTCCTCTTTTTATTCTCAGAGGATGTTTCTCAGAAGCAACTCAAATGGGAATTTGCTGATATGTAAATAGAAATGACTATATGGAAAGGAGGGGGGAATGTAATAACTTGCAAACTGCCCTTTAACTACATTATTATGTGTATAGGGGTATGTGATGTGGAGGAAAATATGGAAATATGAAAGAATTCTCTGCGATGCCATAAGAAGTGCTGATAGTCCCAGAGGGAAGTGATAAAACAACTTTTTCTCAGCTCCCTGTTATCAGCTACGCCTCTGAAATAAATGCCCTCTGTTCATTTCTCTGACAAATCAGCCACTGATCTAATTACTTAATTGAGACAGGATTCATTAAACATAACATCCACAGCTAAACCAACTTAATTCAGACATTGGTGCTCTATCAGGTGGTGTGGAGTCTGAAGAGCCTTTCTTCTTTTTCTCTCAGAAAATGAACCAAAAGGTAATAGAAATGCTTATTATAAATGAAGTAATGAAAATCTCAACTATTTCCCCAAGTAATGAAGTCTCTGTCGCTCCTGAGCCGTTCCATTTCTCAGCTGAGGGACTTTTAGTCAGAGCTATTCTTGATGACTAACCTGGCCTACATTTCATGAAGCTTGTTCCCGTACCTCCTCTATTATGGACACCAGTGTGGTGGTGAAGTGACCCTGCTGTCACATCCGTCTAAAGCCAGCCTGACAAAATCCTGATTGACAGGTAACACCCCCCCGCCCCCGTGCATGAGCCAAATCCACATTTAAATTATTATAAATTGGTTGAGGTTAAGCCCATGCACATGGGAACATAAACTCAAGTTTGATGTTTTAAAGGGAGTTTGAGCCAAAAAATACCCCCCCCCCCCCCCCCCCCCCCCATGCTTGTTCTTTCTGACGAGTGTATCTGGGTAGCTGTGTGGAGCCATGCGTTAAGAACATTCCCACAGTAAATTATGAATGCGTACGTGCGCGCGTGTTGTGTGCTGGTGAATTATGAATGTACCGGGCTGCTGGAGTGGCAACGAGTCCAATGTGAACTTCAAAACCTGATGCTCATGGAAGAAACACACAAATTAACAAATAAGGTCTTCCAGAGCTATTCAATCCTGGTCCTGGAGGGTCACTGCCCTGCAGGTTTTAGCCGTTCCTCTGCTCCAACACGCCTGATTCAATGATTAAATCACCACTACAAGTTCTTCAGAAGCCTGTCAATCACCCTTTGATTCAAACCAGGGCCTCGTTTATCAACCGTACTTACGTACAGATTTGTGCGTATTTCGTGCGTGGGAACGATTTTACGCATTGTGTGGTATTTCCCAATTTGTACTTGTGCGTGAAAACGTTCCTAAATATAAGAACAGCTCTGACCATGCGTAGGAACAGCATCTAGTGGTAGAACGAGGGAACAGCAATTCTGAAGGTCTCAGTGATCCACGCGTGTTCCTCATCCACTAATTATTCTACCCAATAAATAAATATTTCTGTGGAAAAACAGCTGTGTCACATTATTGGTGCTAAAACATCCGTGACCGACGGGAATCTGACTGTAGAACGGCTGATTTCGTGTTATTTTGTAATCACAATGTTTACTCTTCCCATTTTTATGATGTTTTAAATCATTTTGAATTTATTTATTTATTATGTTTTAATTTAATTTAATCATTTTGTCCTTGTGAAGTGCAACGTGATTTTGCTTGAGATGCGCTATTTAAAAGATCGTTTCTTATTATTATTGGAGGATTTAGCAGAGCAGAGTGCACTCCAGAGGGAACGGCTCTTCCGTGAGCGCAGCGCACTGATCCGATTCCAGTCCATATTCTGTTTTACAAATAAAACAACCCTCCAGAACCTCCTCTGCTCCCCGATCATACACGCATTGTCAAGTGTCCAGTGCTTCAATCTCGCTGTCAATAAAGTTTATCTTTTTTGTCCGGGAAGAACCCAGGGAGTCCCCTCCCGATCTGAGGACGTAGTGTGACCAAATATGGTTAATTGAGGGCGTTTGTGTGTGTAAATGACGGTAAACGGACACGAGTGCATTGGTACGGACAGGTGGGATTTATCATCAGACAATTGCGGAGGAACATGCGTACGAGAGACTGAGATGTTTCATATATCAGACTTTTGACTGTTCGTACACACATTCTAAATTTCATCCGTAGGAGGGAATATAGGAACGTTTCAATGAACGTTTGATAAATGAGGGCCCAGGTGTGTTGGTAGAGAGAAACACAGAAAACATACAGGTAGTGAGGCTCAAGGACAAGTGCCCGAGTGGGCTTGTTAATCTAAAGCAACAGAAAAGACACACATGGTGCAAGAATCTGGTTTCTGCACGTCTACGTCTAAGAATGAAACCCAGCAATGAGAGAGGCCAATCAAACCAGGAAGGTCCCTTATTTTGGCCACTAAACTGGTCATGCTGGAGACTTTTATGAACAGCCCACCCTTTTCCAGTCTGGACAATGTTTATTCTGTTCCCATTTGGCCCATGGTGGTGAAAAAAATTATTTCTGAGGTTTGTGTTTTGAACCCAAAATGGGGCTAATTTCAATGTGGTGTGAGAAGTTACAAACCATTTCTCGCTAATATCCTGTGGGTAAAGTCGCTGTGTTCACACACTCAGGGTCACAGTTAGTGTCAGCGTTGTAATGAAGCTCACGCCGTTTTATTGCCCAGTGTGTGTGTGTGTGTGTGTGTGTGTGTGTGTGTGTGTTAGCTAACTGTCTCATGAACTGTAGGATAGATTTGAATGACACTCTTGTAGATCATAGTCATCCACCTATCCAAGTCCAGATCATGGATAATATAACTGTCTTGATACTTCAGTAGTTAATGACCAGAATCTGAATTAGTGTTCTATCAGCCTCTCAAAATATTATTTTTCCTACAAACTGCAAAACCAATTAAACGGTTTCCCCAAATTGACGCGCAGCATCACATTTCTGTTTCCCATCTCGCGTAGGAAAGTGTTTCTCGAACACCTTGCTTTCTGCTGAGCTATCACGCTGCCTGCAGCACAGAGCTAACTTTAGCAGGCAACGCGTCAGGTCTGCAGAGACACACTCCAGCCTCTGTCATTAAGGATACACACACACTGAACGCATGCACATACACATAGGTGGGGGAAGATGTACACCTACACATGTACAGAAATAAAAAACAAGTACACAAAAAAGCCCTACACACACACACACATACACACCAAACCCCACCCCCAGTCCCAGTAGTTAATTATCCATCTTTGATTGCGGGCATGTTCATCTCATATTGTTAATTAGGATTGTGAACACTTCATTAATTAGACCAGGCCAGTCCTCAAGGACTATGTGTGTGTGTGTGTGTGTGTGTGTGTGTGTGTGTGTGTGTGTGTGTGTGTGTGTGTGTGTGTGTGTGTGTGTGTGTGTGTGTGTGTGTGTGTGTGTGTGTGTGTGTGTGTGTGTGTGTGTGTGTGTGCGTGCTCCCTCACCAGTTTGTATCTCTGCATGGGCATCCTGCTGGTGTCAATGGGGCTCCTCTTGGCTTCGTTGCTAAACCTGGCCTCTGGCAGTGCTACTGCACACATCACGTGGGCCCATCTGAACACACACACACACAAGAAGACAAATTAATACATCACGATGATTAAGACTCACAAACTATTTATTTGATAGTACACTGGAGATTTAGGATAAATATGCAGAGGAAAAATGCTGAACAAAATCTCACTTGTTGTTTTGGGTTTTCTTCAAAGCTCCACCTCTGAGGTTACAGAGACAGCACTCCTTAGTAAACAAGAGATCAGCAGGTTATGAGTCACAGATGCTGCAACAAATATATGGAAGTTTTGTTCCCCAGCTTCAAGATTACAATTTTAATGTTGAGAACAAAGTTAAAATGGCATTAGACTAGAAGTCAGAGATGAAACAAACAGAGTTTTGATAGCCACGTACAAAATGCCTTCAACTTCACAGAATGTTTTTAAATATTTAAGAGGTTTGAATTTTCATCATATTTAAGTAAGTGGTCATATATTTGTAAACATTTAGGCTACAGCAGGGGTTTTTAGTAATAATAACACGTTAAGCTTCAGGCATTCTGAGGTCAACACCCAGCTACACGTTTGAGGCTCTTGTTGTGAAGGTTCTGCACAACATATTTTATAGTTTATGAGCACACCCATAACAAATAAGTATTAATATTTTATAAAATACAAGGTTTTCTGCTCCCTCTGGCTTGGATTTACTCTAAAAATATTGTCACTATAAATCTGAATATATTTTTGAAACACTACTACAATTCTTCTCTCAATACTTAATTCTCTAAATCATATTTTAACTCATATTTAAACTCTTTTATGTTAATCACAAATTATTGTTGTTAATCGTTAACATGCCAAGTTTAGGTTTAAGATTTAAACTTAAAATTTTCATCTGAATGAGAGTTGAAACAGATTGAGAACACTCATGTGGCACTTCTTATTATTACTGATGTTTTTGCATGTAGGTCATCAAGGTAAATGCTCAACTTCAGCTGAGGATCAAACCAGTCATTTTCAATAAGACACTCTCTGGACCACAACTGTTAAAAAGTGACATAAAACCAAAGCATAAACAGTCTTACTGCTGTAAAGCTTCCCTCCAAACAGCGATCACATGACCATTGCTCACTGATGTCATCTGCAGCGACGCCGTAGCAACCTAAACGACGGAGAAAGGGATGAAAATCAGTCACTAACTCACACGCGGCTCAGCTGGTAAAGTCAGAGCTATCTGCGTGTCATCAGTGGAGAAAGAGAAAATATCAAACTCCACAGGAAAGTCTACCCGATGAACAAAATGCCACATCCACATTGTTTCCACTGACTCTTGATGGCATTGAAGTGGTGAAGTTTCCTTGTAGACATGAACAGAACTGCAGACGATGTAGAAATTGAAATCTCAGTGGTTTGTGTGTGTGTGTGTGTGTGCGTGTGTGTGTGTGTGTGTGTGTGTGTGTGTGTGTGTGTGTGTGTGTGTGTGTGTGTGTGTGTGTGCGCGCGCGCGTGTGTGTGTGAGTGATCTGGGTGGTCGAGATATGGAGAAGACAAAACAGAAGCCAGAGTCAGTGAAAGTACCAATCACAACTTTGAAATGTCTGTTTGTGTTTACTTGTGGACACTGCGTTCTCGTTCTATCACTTAGTTCTGGGATGTAATTTTGCATCACAGAGCTCTTCCAAGAGTTTGACAAAAAAGACAAAAAAAAACATATTTTTACATTTGTAGCCCAGAAAATTTGATTTTTCAAAAACAAAAATGTGAATATTTTTTACCAGCTGCTTAAAATCCAAGCACTGAAGTATTTGGACCCGTAAGCTTGGGGGAAACTTATTTTTACAAAGCGCCTAAAGTCCACATGTGCGTGTACGTCTGTGCTCTTTTCCTCGACGATCCATCACAAAACCAAAAGTAAAATCTAAGCCCACCTCTGTTTCCTTTCCAGGGTTCAGATTACAGTACAGACAGAAATCTACATCATTGTGCTCATTCTTGTGTCTGAAAACCAAACTTGTGGCTTTTTCACCAGCGTCAAATGACATACGCTTCATCTCTTACACACACACACACACGCGCGCGCACGCGCCAAGTAATTACAAATGCAGTACAGCTGTTTGTGCACACACCCCGGGACGTGCAAAGTAAAATATGTGGCAGGATCAAATCTAGGATCAGTGATTCATTCCGACTTTGGGAAAAGCTCTGCCACCTAAGAGCTGTGAATGTTAGACAGAGAGCACGGCCTTTGGACCGAACGCAGGGCTGGTCGGGCTCTGTGTCGGGGAGAGAGACTGTGAGAACTGCAGGCAGAATAGCATCTGCATACCGTCAAACAGAAAGGTAAACATTTTTGCGGGCTTGTTTCTGGCTTGGGGCTTTTGAACAGGAACTATGTGTGGTGAAGATGAAAGATTCACCCTCATTCAGCTGACGGGGGAAATAAAATACCTAAAACCGCAGAGAGAAAGACAGGGTGGGGGGGCAGAAAGGGGGTGGAACATTTAGATGGAGTGAGTCAGGATATAAACCCGCTGACCCTCTGACAAAGCCATCAGAGAGGCAAAAACAAAATGTGGAAATAAACTGTTTGAATGGTGGCCCTCATGAAATGTCGTGAGTGTAAACAATAAAACACACCACGCCTCGGTGTCCTGCACACTTGCATGCATACATACTTGCGTGGACCTGCAGGCAGCAGTCCTGGCAGTAGAGGAGAGGAGAGGTGCCATCGTCCTGCAGCAGCGGGTTCGTAGGAGTCGGAGGGCAGTTCTGCTCTCGGAAAGAGAAGCAGATCTCTGGGATCAGGGGCTTTGTCCTCCTCAGCCCTCCACAGGGAGGTGTGGGGCCTGCCACCGGAGGAGAAGATTTGGAGGTGTCCTTCGCTGTGACAGCTTTACTGTCCTCAGCCCTGTCATCAGCCTGTAGGAGGAAGCGACTGGGTAATTTTCAGGCTTCAGTTCAGACATTAACAGACTGGAATACTGACAGGTTAGGTGGGTGACAAAATGTTTGCCCTGCTCTTTTGTAATCGCAGTTGTCATTCTCCGTGACATTTTAGTTAGCTGAAAATTACAGGGGCTGAAAAAGCCATGTGACAACTGTGACCTGTGGGCTTGATATAATTTCTATTATTATTTACCAGGAATTATTCGGCAGCAACTTGAGCATACGGAGAGCAATTAGCTTCCTTTAATTCCCACAGCGTGACTGAAGTCTTATTTACCTGATAATACGGCATGAAAAGCGTGCACACGGCACAGTATGGCTGCATGGCGGCAGCCTGAGCATTGTACTCCCTCTCTGCTGTGAAGCAGCTCTTCCTGCTCTGCCAAAGGTAGACGAGGGGCTTCGCCCACGCCTCCACCTCCCGCTCCCCCTCCTCCTCCTCTGCCAGGCTCGCTTCAGGGGGCTCTGTTCCAAAACGACAAACATTTGAGCTTCAACATTAATATTCAACTCATTTATTGTAACATAGTGTAAAGTTTTATAAGGAAGTAAGAAGTTGTTTCCTAATAAAGGAAAATGTACAAAAAAATGGAGGGTTTAGCAGTCAGGATTTATGTGAGAGCAATAATACCTGATATATAATGGATTGTTTTGCCATGTGACATTATTTTTTAAATCTTAAAAGGCAGAAACAAACTCAATCCAATCATTTACTGGCGTAGCTGGAAGAAGCCATGAACTTATCTATTAAAACTTTTACTTTTCTTCATCGTGGCTGAAATAATTTCTCTGCCCCACTGTTTACTAATTAAGCCCATTTCTGATTATAGAAAACACAGCACACATCATTTTCATAATTGACTTTTCCAGCATTCAAACTCATCTGCCGATTTGCTGCTCAAATCCCTACAACTCCGGAGAATTTATTAGCAACATTTTAATAGCTTCATTAGAAACGACTGTGGTGTTATCAAAATGACAGCAGCTGACAATAAAACAAGAGTCAGATTAAAAACCATATATGTCTGCATCACTTTGAGGGTTTTTTCTTTTTCAAATTGACAAAAATAAGAAGCAGCTTTGTTTGAACTGACTGTCCTGCTACCAAAATCCGCAGACATCAACTACGTACTGGTGAAAGTAGTTGGTAGCTTGGTTTTGTGAAGGAAAATTATTTAATGATTTAAGACGAAGGAAGACATGTTGCCTTTTATACAACCTTTCAAAACGACTATTCCATGAAAAATCAACCTTTTGGAGCTTTTGACTACGTTACATTGTTATTTCCTCATAAAAAACACCCCCAAAGCGGTTTATAGCTTCAGGCATGCATTTTCCCCTGCAGGTGTGCCAACCTATTGCAAACAGCTGGATGGAGCATCTTTCTGTCACCCGCTCCTCCCCTGGACTGTAAACACTAACGCCCACTCGCTTCAAGCAGACAGCGGGTGACTTAATCTCTGCAGTTGTGAAGAAGCTATTCTTAACTAGTCTGCACTTTTGATAATGCCTAGAATGTGAAAATGCATTTTTGTCAGCAAGAAGTACAGGAATTTGTCCAGTCCAGAAATGGTTGGATTTTATCTTCAGGAGCTCTCAAAAATCGAGCCAGAATGTGTTTGTCTGTGACCGTGATTTCACAGACTGCTCGTTAAACCACCACCAGTACTACAGCAGATTTTCAGATGGACTTCAAACTGGCGCCATTCCAACGCTAAAATCACTGAATGGATAGAACAGAGTGGTGAGTTTAACCAAAATGCTAGCCGCTAGCTAAATGGTTATAAAGTTTGGTGGGTGAGTCAGGGATGGACCGGGACAATAATTCATCCAGCCTGATTGGACCTGACCTGGCCGAGTGGCAGCCAGGCCACTGGGAAAAGTCCCAGTAGCCAAATCGCCACTGGCTGTGTGTGTTGCCAGAGCTGCTGCGTCTCTTTGCTTCTTCTTCTACTTAATGGATGATGCTTTGCTGTAGATCTAGGGTTATGTCATGAAATGGGTGGAATTCACACGGGTACAAGTGGGATTTAATCTAATCCAAGTGTTTTATTTTCAGGTTGAAAAACTGTCTCAAGAAAATATTTCATTATATTATATTTTAGAATTAACTACGCCTTCATAGTGCCAATGGTAATGTGAGCCTATCCTTGCCCTGAAAGGTTTGAAATACCATATCGATCCTTTAAAATGGAATAATGCAGAGTATGCGTAATTTCACACAATATCACAGAATCAGATCGTTTGAAATATGTTTTGTGAATTTGATCTCAATATCTCTAAAAATGACAAATTTACAGACAATTTTCTGAGATCAACCAGCTGTGGCGGCCATCTTTAATTGGACTGACTCCAAATGTTCCACATTTGGGGGATGCATCCTTCAAAGGCTGCATTTGAAGGACGATTACGTCATGGCGATGTGACAAAGGCTGTCCAAATTTGAAGGTTCCTCCAAATGCAGCCCACATGTGCGTCCTTCTTTTCCTCTGATTTGAAGGACGGGTCTGATGTATCCTTCGTGGCCCATCCCATCACAAGATGTACATTTGATGATTACTTCTTTAGAGTTTAATTCAAATCCTGTCAGTGGTTCCATTTATTTTTAAGTTTAAATATATCTAATTCAACTTTTTCAGTAACCCCAACAGGGGAGAGAATGTGACGCTGGTTTTCTTTGTGACTTTCCAACGGTCGCTCATGAATTTTCTAAAATCAGGTGTTGAGCTTTGTTGATTTTTATTTAGTACTTCCCCTCAAAGCCAGCAGCAAATTAATGCAAATGAAGTGAACTGTGCAGCTCAGACTAACTTAGGTTGTAGCCTTAAGCCTACTTTTATATGGCTAGAGGGAAATTAGTGATTTAACAGGGCTTCAGTTAGACGTTATTGATCCAAAAAGTGAGAATCGATTCAGATTTGCTCAACCAAAAACACAATTTTATTTGCAAGAGGAAGTGTGTTTACTAACCTGTGTGTGCAGTTTGCGAATCAGAGCGTTCAAATGACCAAACTGCGAGCATACGTCAATAACTTAGAGCCTGGGAAAATAACTAGTGCTTCCATGTCTGTCACCATAAAAATCCCTCAAAACAATTAAGCCTTCTCAGTATGAAACAGGCCTTTCATAGCCACGGTCATCTGATTGTCATTCCTTCTTCAGAGATAAACAACTCCAGTTCACAGCCATGGAGATGATGGATGTAACTATGTGGGTTAGGGTTAGGAGCATTAAGTTGCTAAGGTCGCTCCCTCCAAGATTATTAAACCATGAAAACAAATAGACCATCTATCACAAAGTCATTGTTCTGAGGTAGACCAGAGGACTTTATGTTTATGTGTTTGTGTGTGTGTGATGACGTCAGACCATTTTATTGCTGCTGGTGGCGGCGGCGGTTCGGATAATTTGAAAAATAAGGAGGGGAGGAAAAGATCTCAAAATTGAATGATTTACTTTGGGAAAGCACAGATTTTAATATCACTTTCTGATTAGGGTGATTAAGTTTTAGGACAAAAAAAATAATTTAATTGTATTTTTTGGTTATAATGTCACCTTTAACAAATGTTTTTTTTCTTTTCCGCAAAGTTAAATAACCTAAAATAACTTAAGGGTGGCCATATTTTGGATCACTGCAGTTTAACCAAAAGAAACCATTGTGGTTTCTGGCCCGTTGCCACCCACCCATGCAACACAAACCACAACAGGAAATGACCCTGGGTTTCTGTTCAAATGACTGGGCCTGGCTAACAATACATGTCTTCACAAAGCTAAACCACAACAATAACTCTAAATGAGCCGTGTGTGTGTGTGAGAGAGAGAGAGAGAACGTGCCCACCCTCATCACTGGTGGCCTGTTGTTTGACAGCAGTGGGCACAGCTCTTGCGGTGGGTTTCCTGAGTGGATGACGCCAGCTTTTAGAAGTCCTCTTCGCTGACAGGGTCGGGTACTGGCACACAAACAGAGACAAACAAAACGGTTAAACCGTGGTGTGAAGATCTGATATCTGAACATTATTACTGCGTGTAAAGAGCACTCACAGCACAAACCTCTCCTGGTTCAAGGCCGGGTTCTTCACACTCATACTTATTTGTGTCTAATTCATCCTCGTCCACCTCCTCCTCCACCTCCTCCTCAGAGGACGACGACTCACTGCTGCTCTGCCCCTTGCTTTGTAGTTCCGCATGTTCACTATCGGATTCCCCTTCTTCCATATCAGAGTCTCCATCATGTTCTCCCCCTCCTGTCCTAACAGGCAGCACTTCCTCCACTTCCCTTTGCCTGCTGAGCAACAAAGACTCGGCCCCGTCCACTTCATCTCGCTGCAAGTCATAATCTTCACAAAGTCCCAGAGGCTCAATAGCACAGACTGAAAGTAGAGAGGTGGGCTCCAGTTGGGCCCAGGTGGGAGCCCCACCTACGTCTTCCTGATTCTCTGACCTTTGAAGGTCTTTTGATGGGTCTTCCAGGTCTGTGACCTCTTTGCACTGAGGTTCAGTCCACATGGTGTAGGGCAAAGGATCATGGGAGAAATCATGGGAGAGTTCTGGGTGCAGACTCTGGATGAGAACTGCAGGACCCTGGGAACTGAAGTTCTTCCAGATGCTACTGGAGAATGGTTTAGGCTCTATGTACGTATTTTGGAAAAAACAATGGGAAGAAGAAGAGTGCGTAGTGTGGTGGTTGACTTGTAATGCTGGGTGATTGTCATTTTGAGGGCAAGGCAAAGGGTCAGAGTTTAGGAGACTATTGTTTGTATTGTCGGACACCAACGGGCAGCCCAGACTACTCATATCGTCTCTAGGAGCTGTGTCTTTGGAGTTATCTTGATGTTTATCTGCTATGTTGGACTGAGGCTCTCTTTGAGGAGATGTTCCAGTAACCATCTGGCTGAGGGTAGCATCACTCGGTCCAGGAGTAATCATTTCCTGCTCTGTCGGGTCCTTTTCTTGAACAACTGAAGACATTTCAAGCATTTTATGGACATGAACAGGGGTTATTTTGTGCAAACCACCAGTAGTTAAATTTGCAGTGTTTCCTTTTAAACCACACACTGCTGCCTCTTCTGGATTCACTGGAGAATCTTTATGCCAGACGTCAGCATGTTCTACTGTACTGGGATCTGTTGAGCACTTTACATCTTCCTCTTCGTCTCCATGAGAGGATGGAGACCCGGTTGGCGTCTCCCTCTGAAGCACAGGTGCAATTTGGTGGCTGCATGATGTTGACTTTGGGAAATCAGTAAAGCCGTCATCCGCATGGGTGAGGGAGGGCATCTCTTGTGTCAGAACTGGGGGAAGAGGACAAATCCCAACCCTATCCTCTGGCTCTGGTGTGAGCTGTGGCATATCAGCTGTAGTCCTCTGCAAAAGTGGAGGCAGAAGACCTTCATCATTGCTGCCTGTTACCACGCTGCTTTTGTGCTGTGAGGAATGGAAGGAGCCATTTGATGTGTGACTATCCCCCTCTGCTGGTTTACTCATCAGATCATAAAGTGCTTCTGTAGTGGAGTGTGGATTAATACATTTAGGATCAACAACCATTTTCTCTGGTTTACCAGTGTTGTTAGCGTGGTTCTCAGTACCCGTGTGTTTACTGCTGTCAGCTTGCAAAAGCAGGTTTTGAGATGAGGAACTTGTTGTATTAGCTCTGGTTTCAGGGGGACGCGAGTCCATTTCTGCCTCAGGAGAGCTGTTTGTGTTTGAGGTGAGGTCTTGTGGCATGGAAGGGCAGCACCTTGACTCATTAACTCCTGGGTGCATCTGAGCAGCCTCAGGACTTTGTGTAAATCCTTCAGGACTCATCTCTGTGACCCCGAACCCTGAAGGGTCCTGAGAGTCCGTAACAGCTGACTGTAGCTCAGTTTGTACTAGTGAAGTGGTGGAGCTGGAGGCGTGGGACGCATCACTACCAGATCCCAAACCTTCACTCTCCACGCGATTAACCTTCACCACACACATCTGTCTGCAAGACCCTGTCAGAGACAAACGGCAAATAAACAGCTGTTTAGAACAGAAATAACCCCAATATAAAAGCATTATCAGTAGTCAGATGATATGTAACAGTGGGTTACAGGAAGGGATCAGATGATTAAGACTGTGTTATCGATCATTTAGATGTGAAGTTAAAGTGTTGAAATCACACGGGCCAAACTAATCATACTTTTGTTAAATGCTGCATTTAGTGCCATTTTTCAGAAACTGAAAAATGAACTTGGTTTGGTAAATAGTGACTGTTACAGATCCCTTCAGGCTTCACCGATATATAAAAAGTTTTATCACAAAGGGCCAAATAGAGCTTAAAAATGATCTTCTTAGATATGAATAAATGGTTCCACAATAAATACAGGGTTTAAAATGATATCAAAAATGTATAAGAGGCCCCCGGGTGCTTAAAATAGCCAGTACTGCATATATTAAGAGTTAAAGAAAGAAGTGTCGTTAAAATGTTGTACATTTCAGTGGTGGATAACTTTCTCAGCCTCATGGGGTGAAAATGGCTCAGAAGTCATATTTTAAGACTCTTTAGCTGCTGGAGAAATCGTGGCTCTCGGGAATTCGATCTTTTTCACTCGCTTTGGGCCTGCTCAGGAATGCAGATCTTTTGGCATGCTGCTTATACAGAAATGGTATTTTTATTCAAAGGAAATGTTACTTTTAGCTGAGAGGAACTTGACCTGTGAATGTATGACCTAAAAGGTCATTATGGAATATTGAGCATAGCAGATATAAAAGCTCCCACTATACATCTCTGCCATGAACGCATTCTGATCCATTATACAGTTCTTCAGATTTGAGATATTCTGAAAATGTTTTCATCGAATCCCCTTTATAACCTTAATTAATAAATAAAATGAATTTTCTGTAGCTCAAAATTACCCAGAAGTAAAGTTATCAGTCTTACCAGATAGTTGTGATACATTTGGATTCTGGTTGTGCTTGGACTCCGCTTCCTTCTTCTTCCCTTTCTCCACTTCTTTGCTTGTTGTTCCCGCTGCGTACCTTCTCACCTTGGACCCAGAAGGGCCGCCCAGCCCTTTCCTCTTATTGCAGTTCAATGCCACGCCGCCACCGAGGTCCACCGGCTCCTCTGTGGTCCTGAGGCGCTTGGAGCGCATACGAGAGTGACTACTGATGTGAAGAGAAGACCATGAGACTTAGTTTATGCAGCCTGAATTATTTAGTTGGAAAATCTACCAAAGGCCACTAGTGATCATATCATTAGAATATGATCCATATCAAAATTCTACTGGTTTCTTATTTTATCCCACACACACAGCTAAGCACCAACTTCACCCATCGCCAACAAACAGAGCCTGGGTTAAACACGGTACCTTTTGTTAGTTGACTTGGCTTTGCGGCGCCTCTGCAACCAACTCTGCAGCTCTGGTGTTGTACTGGGAGTAGGAACAGTGTGGTCAATAAGCGTCGAGTCTTTGCCCAGCATCCAGTTAGCATAGCGATCTGGCTGAAAACGCTTCACAAAAGGCTCCATGGAGATCTTCACCATGTCTTTGCTGCAAGTGCACTGAAGGAGGGAAAACAGAAAGGTACAATCATCCTAAAATACAAAAAATACATTAAAAACAAAGTGGATCAAAGCTTTATGGAACCTTCTCCTCAGTCATCTGATTGTGATGTTACCTGTGTGGCCACCTTTCCATAGTCTATCCAGCGCAGAGTGGCAAAGTTGGTGGACTCGGCACAGTTGAAGCCATGATTGAAACCAGCATGGTAACCGTATGGGAAGGTGATCATGAACTCTCCAGCTTCCTGAGTTATCTGTGTATCACCGAGGATGGAGATTAGTTTGTGTCCTGATAACAGAACAGAGCCCCTCATACGCTCACACAGGTGGAACATTACCTTATCAAAGGGAATTCCATACTTCTTCAGTATGGAAGGAGAGATCAGAGTCATTTTGTGACGAAGAAAAGCCTCACATCCCTTGAAGCTGTTGGGGAAAAAACCTGGAGAGAATACGCACACAGAGATGTTCTCAGAGAGTTAAGCAGGTAAAAAAACAGCCTGCTAGAGAAATTCAACTTTAATAACAGCACAGTACGTTTTTCAACAATGGTAGGGTGACAAAAGGTAATGATGGTGGCCATGTTCATAGATCATTAAATCAATGAGAATAAAGGGACAAATGAACGTTAAACATGTCATTAAAGAGCAAATTGCAAGTTAGAGACTCCCATGAACCAATGTTTAGAGAAACATAGAAACTCATTCTAAATAAAAATTTACACATACATACATTTTTCTGCCAAACCAACGTGACATAAGCAAGGGGAGTCCTGTTAGCTTAATCAGAGAACAATATGGATTCTAATGCGGCTCTGACACAGAGGAAACTTTAAATGTTTACAATTATACTTATGATGGACAAAAACCATACAGTTATGAGTCTGCTGCACGCCTCAGAGAGCAGAGACAAGCTAGAGGGAGAAACGATCGACCAAAGGAGAGAGATTGGGCTGTGAGGTGAGGAGCAGCAGGTGTCTTGGTGAGTTAACGATGTTAGCTTAAACTCGTGTGCTAACATCACAATATTGTACAGATTACTATCATGTAGCAGACAATTAAAATAGTATCGGTCAGTTAATATAACATTAATACTAATGAGAGTTTGTCAGTGGTCTCATGCTCATTAATATCCATTCACGTAACGTAGTTTAAATGGTAAATGGTAAATGGTCTGTATTTGTATAGCGCCTTCTTAGGGTTCTACAACCCCCCAAGGCGCTTCACAACACAATCAACTCAATTCACCCATTCACACGCTGGTGGGGATGAGCTACGATGTAGCCACAGCTGCCCTGGGGCGCACTGACAGAGGCGAGGCTGCCGAGCACTGGCGCCACCCATCCCTCCGACCACCACCAGCAGGCAAGGCGGGTTAAGTGTCTTGCCCAAGGACACACAGCAGCATTCTCTGGCCGGAGCCGGGATCGAACCTGCAACCTTCCGATTACTGGACAACCCGCTCTACCTCCTGAGCTACTGCAGCCCAGTTTAGCACTTTAGCGACAGGGAGAGAGACGCCGGTCATCCGGTTCTGAAGCTCATGCGGGCTGCTGTGAGCTGAATCCGACCCAGAAACTAGCTCAACTGGCCCAGTGGTATTTTTTAAAACCCGCGCATCCTCTTCTGGAGGTCAGGACGGGCGGGTCTGATCAGGTTCCGACCCAGAAACTAGCTCGACTGGCCCGCTAAGCCGCGCATCTTCTTCTGGAGGTCGGGGTGGTGGTTCTGATCTGGTTCCGACGCAGATCGGGGCTCCAGAAGCTGCAGTTAAATTTTGAAACCCCACCACGGATCTCTGGAGACCAGCGCAGACCTCCATGAGTTGGTACCGACGCTGATGTGGCCAGAAGCTTGCCGGCTATTTTTAAAAGCCTCTCATCTGAGGAACTCCATCACAATGCTGGGACTGTAATCCTCCTTTTAACTCAAAAAACTGTGCCATTATGCATTTTAAAACAAATACCCACAATAAACGTTTCAAATAGTATTTTTGGACAGCATTTTATATGAATTAGAGAAAAAATTAACCTGGAATTTGCTCTTTAAATGTGACAGCAAATGGATAATTATCATCATCAACTTTTGTCGACCCCACCCATGTTCCATGACCTCTGACCTTAACCATACCCTAGTGAGGCCTGCAGTGTTTTACATGTTGTTCTTGAATTTCTCTAGAACAGGTCATGAAGTGTTGCTTTTTGAGATCTTTTAGCCTACTTTGTAGAGATAGAGAGATTTTTTTATTGTACAGGTCTGGTAGCGATCATGCTTGTGTGTAGCTGGCTGAATTGAACTCAGATCTAAAGATAACGTGGTTATTTCACAATTTAACAACAAAAGTTATTACTCTCTCAGATCGGTTTGGATAGCTGTTGTCCCTCAGTAAAAGAAATTTACTCGGGTTGTGTTTGTTTGATGCTGAAAGTAAGACAAATAAAATCTAAGAAAGAAAAGAATTATGTGCTGGCAAACAGTACTTGACATAAAAATGGATGATAAAGCCTCAGATGAAATGGTGCCGTTAGTAAACTCACATAAACCATTTAACCATTTCCATGACTCCACATTTATCCGGAACAGTTTAACATCGTCTTTATTCAGACAGACTTCTTGTACATTTACTGCTCATCAGGGTTCAAGCCAGCAGAACAAAGAGCATCAGTTATTCTCTGACCTGTAGCCAGACGCTCCAGTCTTTTCCCGTGCTCGGGGGGGATGGCGTACCTGTTAGAAGTGGAGACACACACTTAGTTTTGACTTTGCATTTTTCTCAGTTACCAGAAAGAAACTCAAGGCTGCCATCAAGTGGTGGATAAAGAAAACCCAACTTTTCACAACACTGAACCGATATCAAATAATTCAATCACTTTCTTATTAAATCTAATCTTAGTGTAATCTGACTACTTTGTTTTAAAGTAGATGTGATCATTTACTGGTTAGACTCCCTAGTCTTACTGCTGTAAACTATTTAAAACTACAAACTTATCTTCTTAAAATAGACAAAATAACCCGTCACTGATTGCTACCGAGTTGAGGTTTATGGGAAATTAGGATGACATTATTCTGCATTTTTCTTGTGCAACACTGCTGATGTAATTTAAATGTAAAACTCTTCCTAAAGTTCTCAGCGGGAAACTCGGGAAGCGTGACAGAAATCCCTCAAGGTTTGACTGTGCATTCCATTTGACTAGCTCCATTCGACTTCGGGTCTGTGGGGCTTCTATCATCATATCACCTGTCAGCTTAACACAGCACCGAGAGGCGCGGTAAGAGGGGACGCCACCTTTAGTGGAGGTGAAGCAAGGAACAGGAGGAGGTGGCGGAGAAGATGGGCAGCTCTAAGCTGCTCCCCTCCTGAGATGAGATGTTGGAAAAGCAGCAGGATGAAAGAGAGCTCAACAGTGTGTGTGTGTGTGTGTGCGTGCGTGCGTGCGTGCGTGCGTGCGTGCGTGCGTGCGTGCGTGCGTGCGTGCGTGCGTGCGTGCGTGCGTGCGTTCGTGCGTGCGTGCGTGCGTGCGTGCGTGCGTGTGTGTGTTCGCCTGCGTACAAAATGATAAGCTGCATGTGTGTGGGTACCTAGGCTGGAGCGTACGTGCATGCGTGTGTGCGTGTGTGTGTGTGTGTGTGTGTGTGTGTGTGTGTGTGTGCCATTGTCTGGCTGGCTGTGACACCAGCTCCTGTGGGGGTTGCAGGGTTCGCTGCTCTAATGAGCAGATCTAGCTCCAGGGCAGGGGAAGGAGACGGGGCGAGTCACACTTGACACAGAAATAAAAAGTGAACTCTGTTCTGATTAACCTGCATTCTTCAGCTTCTTTTCCATCACTTCAATTCTGGCTTCCAAATCTTCACACCAACAGCTGTAGCCCTCATTCTGTGACTGACTTCATCACATTATGATGTACCTCAGTTCCTCTTGTTTAAAGACAAAACTCAAAGCAGGAATTCTGGTATAGTTTACAGCATTATGCGTGGGTTTCTCCATTTTAAATTAAAGGTCTACATTTTGACATCTTTTAGCATTTTTATCATTTATCCCACTACTAACTGTACTGTCAGAGCAGAAAACTCTGACTCTGATCAAAGACACATTTAGGTAAGAATAAGAAATGAAAAGTATTACGATGACAGAAACACAACTGGTCCTAATCTAATGTTTTGTTTATAATCCATTCATTATCTGAGCTGCATATTCCTTAATAGTGTCGCGCGGAGCTGGTGCCTGACAGACAATCATACTGTCACAAAGGGACAAACAAGCTAACATGCATGTTTTTGGTCTGCTGAAGGAAACCAGAGTATAAGAAACCCCACACATGCATGGGGAGAACATCCAAACTCCACACAGAGAGGCTGCAGCCGGGATTCAAACCTGCAACCTTCTTGTTGCAAGGCAACGGTGGCAGTGCAACCAACTGCACCACCATGCATGCAGTCTATATTCGATACAAAGAGGCCCATTGCAGGAGGACTGCATGGCCATGTGCATAAGCATGCTACAAGACCAGTTTCCATGCATGTCTGTTCATGAATCACAGCACACTTAGTGCTGCTGCTGCCGCTTCAATCAGCTCTACAACAATCATTTACCTTTATTCTGGTACGCCGACTGACAGACTGAGAGGTTGTAAAGCTGAATTTGGTACATTCATAAAGATGTGCCATTTTGATTCCAAGTCCTTTAGAGTTTTATGACTAGAAAAGGCAAATCTGCAGCAGCAAACAGACCACTGCTTCAACTTAAATACCAAAATTGACAAATCTTTAATAAGAGACTAATCACGCTAAAACACTTAACGACCCCAGGAACCTAATTGAAAACGCATCCTCACATGTAGAATATCGCTTTTACACACTAAGCACATAACAATCTTTTAATTATATCTCCTAAATTCCTCTCACAGTCAAGTATTCCTTTGATATTTGATTTCCAGTAAGCCTAAACAGCTGTAATTAGCTGCAGTGGTTGCAGAAATAAATAGTATCCGTAGCAAAAGCATCTTTCAACATACTCAAGAGGCAAAGCTTTGAGAGTTACTTTCAAATGAGCTAATCTTGCAAAACAAATGATATTGTTTAAACAGAAATCTCAGATTCTCTCTGCCTCTAGAGAAATGGTGAAGCACTGATTTGTTGTGTGTTTGCATCTTTATGCATTGGACCCTTGTAAACTGTGCATACTCACCAGGATTTGGGCTCTCCAAAGTGAAGGTAGTTGATGCTATAGAGGTCCATATCTTCAGTGTGCCAGGAGAAGGTGGTCTTCCACATACCAAAGTACAGATAAGGAGTGTTGACTCCCTGTATGGAAACGCCACAATCCTCCTCAATAACATCCAGGATGGAGTTCAAATGGCCGATGTTCCACTCTTCTATATCCTGGAAATTTGGAAACAGGAGTTTCACACAGTAAGGCAGTGGAACTTTTATACCTACTCAATAAATAAAGCCTGTTACCATTTCAATGCAGACCCTCAATGAGAAATCTGTGCAGAGTAAATGTATCATATACGTACGGCTCACTAAAACACAAAAGCCACAGCGCAACAACTCCATCTACAACAGAAGTTACACTAACCCCTTAATGCCTGGAATATGAAAAAATCTTTTTTTTTAATTGAACAATTTATTGACAAAACAATGACATAATCATGAGTTATATTTTATTATGTAATTACAGAACAACAAAACAGTAATGGACAAATAAAATTGGCCCTTGCCCCGTGTAGATCCTCATCAGAGGGCAGTAGACGTGTATAGAACTGGATATAGCAGGATTGTGACAAAGGTACTAATCCTAATCCTTCATCTGGAGGCTTTAAGGCCAGAAAGGGCTTGATGCTAACTTGTGACAATAGTCTACTTGGCCATAAAATGGAAAAAAAATAAATAAATTGAAGTTGTGCTCAACAGGTGTTGTGCCAAGGTAGTTATCCTGACAGAATTTGCGTCCTGCCCCTGGGCAGGAAGCATGGATCCAGTTGACCTCGCCTTGATTCCAACCAATTAGACGTTGGATTAAGTTTTACATTAGTGAAAAAGTGAAAATTGAGTTTCGTTACTTTATTGTTCAGTTTGTGGGAGACGACGATGTGTGGTTGTTTCAACAAACCATAAACATTTCCCTAACAAAAGGCTAATCATGTCTGCATAATCTCCATTTATAAATGTTAACGCTTTCATCAGATAAACAGATCTGTCTTCGTTTCCAGACGTCCTATAAAAACACGATTTACTCTGATTGTTGCAGATCATCAAAGGGAAACTACTTTGGCACAACACCTGTCAATCACACCTTCCTTTTTTTTGGTTCTTCTGTTTTATTATAACTTCCTTTGTAGATAAAGTTGTTGCATGGTGGCTTTTGTATTACGTAAAACTGTACGAGTCACCGCAGTGTCAGATCTTATTGCCCAATAAAAATACTGATGTGTAATTTGTTTTTGTTTTGCCAAAGGAAATTGTTCCAGTGTTTGTATAATCTGCTGCTTGGTGTTTCAGATGTAGATCTGTTGTAATAGTTTGTGCTGAATAGGTTCTAAAATGTGGAATAGAACACAAGAAGTTTTATGAAAAATGTCATTTGCAAAGCAAAAAATAAAGTTTGACTGCATTCATACAGAAGCTTATTACCACCATGTTATGTGAAAAGTTGGCAAAAGCTGCAAATGAGCAGCATTTGTGGGATTACTACCTCATCGTAGAGGCTGCCACTGACATCCGCACCATAAATGGGCGAGACAAAAGTCAGGTTCTTCCAGTATTTCCTCTCAAGATCTTCATAATTCAGGTAACGAGGTGTACAGTACCTGTGGAGACATAAAAATGATTCACCTGGTTAAAAGAAAATATCTTTAAACCCTCACAGGAAATACATTTTTATTAAAACATCACCAAGACTAAAGCTATTTTATGCTACTGGTCAGCATCTTGACGATTATCTTACTTATCGTCTGCGTCTTTTAAATTTAAAAAGTCTTATTTTTATCATTTAATTATTATTTATGAAAAAAGGTACTCTGGGAGTATGGGGTACCAGGCCCCTTGATACGGGCTGTTAGGTCCCTGTACGACCAGTGTCAGAGCTTGGTCCGCATTGCCGGCAGTAAGTCGGGCTCGTTTCCGGTGAGAGTTGGACTCCGCCAAGGCTGCCCTTTGTCACCGATTCTGTTCATAACTTTTATGGACAGAATTTCTAGGTGCAGCCAAGGTGGTGAGGGGATCCGTTTTGGTGGCCTAAGGATCAGGTCTCTGCTTTTTGCAGATGATGTGGTCCTGTTGGCTTCGTCAGAACGTGATCTCCGGCTGTCGCTGGAGCAGTTCGCAGCCGGGTGTGAATCAGCTGGGATGAGAATCAGCTCCTCTAAATCCGAGACCATGGTCTTGAGTCGGAAAAGGGTAGAATGCCTTCTCCAGGTCAGGGACGAGGTCCTGCCCCAAGTGGAGGAGTTTAAGTATCTCGGGGTCTTGTTCACGAGTGAGGGAAGGGTGGAGCGTGAGATCGACAGGCGGATTGGTGCTGCATCTGCAGTGATGGGGGCGTTGTACCGGTCTGTCGTGGTGAAGAGAGAGCTGAGTCGAAAGGCGAAGCTCTCAATTTACCGGTCGATCTACGTTCCTACCCTCACCTATGGTCACGAGCTTTGGGTAGTGACCGAAAGAACGAGATCGCTGATACAAGCGGCCGAAATGAGTTTTCTTCGCAGGGTGGCTGGGCTCTCCCTTAGAGATAGGGTGAGGAGCTCGGTCATCCGGGAGGGGCTCGGAGTAGACCCGCTGCTCCTCCACATCGAGAGGAGCCAGTTGAGGTGGCTCGGGCATCTGATTAGGATGCCTCCTGGACGCCTCGATGGTGAGGTTTTCCGGGCACGTCCAACCGGGAGGAGACCCAAAGGAAGACCCAGGACACGCTGGAGAGATTATGTCTCTCGGCTGGCCTGGGAACGCCTTGGGATCCCCCCGGAGGAGCTGGCCCAAGTGGCTGGGGAGAGGGAGGTCTGGGCTTCCCTCCTTAAGCTGCTGCCCCCGCGACCCGACTCCGGATAAGCGGGAGAAAATGGATGGATGGATGGATGGATGAAAAAAGCCACATGTGAAGCTCCAAATGTTCTAGCAAGTTAAATTAGAGAGGAATTTCAGCACCAATTTCTTTTTAAACACTAATGTCGCTGTTTCATTAAATGTATTATTCTTACTTTAACAGTACAAAAATAGTTTTGTCAGAACTATCCAGCCACACAATTACATTCAATGTAATACAAAAAACCACCATAACGCTCACATGTCACTGTTAGCTAATCGCCTGAACTCCTGCACATTGAGAGGTTTCTTCTGGATGTTGTACTGAGTGAAGAGCCCTGACTGGCCTGCAACCATCTGCTGAATGGGAGCATCGATCATCAAATCGTCGATATCATCGTAGGTACGACGGGGCTTCCAGCCTTTAGGAGGAATGACCTGAGAGACAAACAAAGGGGCAAAATACATTACTACACATAAATAACAACACAGTTACTTTGTTCTGGAACATGACTCTAATCACTGCACTCATCTGTCCCAAAAAGGAACACTTGTTGATTATTTCTTTACTTTTACAAGTTACACCTAAGAGCTGATTTGTCAAAGAAACAAACATTGCAGCTGAACCTGTTTCTAAACAGAGATACCTACCTTAGCTAGACCTGCACGGTGTGCACCCTGGGACTCCATATAAACCAGGTACTGGTTGAAGTCTTTGAACTCTTCCATTGTAGGCCTGAAGGTCATAATCTTGCAGGTGGGGTTTGCAGGGGGGTACACCTCTGCTCCCGCCATCCTGCCACCTCTGCTACTTTAACCTGGGGACAAAACACAAACACTTTCTTTTGTATCCTGAAATTGACTGGTGTGTTTTTTTCCCAGCTACTTCCTTTTTGAGTCTGTTATTTTTGTAATCCAACTGTTGTCAAGCAGAGAAATAACCATATAATCAGAAATAAAGATGTTCTGAAACTGAGATATGTCTTTGCTTTTTTTTGTTTCTAATTAACAAAGTATTACTGCAATTTCATTTATTGGACTTTTACAGATTATTTTCAATCCTGATTTATTTTATATGTGATAATATATTTTAAAAAGTTAGTACTGAGGTCAAAATAAAATTCTGGATGTGAAAAAGTTTGTATGTTGATTTGAAGGGGGGACTGGGTGGCATAGTTGGATTTCTTTTACATTACAAAATTGCCCAACATAATTATCGCTTCTTTTCCATTTACCAAAGCTTTCATTACATTTTGACTTATCCTCAGCAACAGTAAAAGCAAGTATTTTCCCCAGACTTCTTCATATTTTAAATCTGACCTCTTTTGATCTGATTTTTTACTTTTTCTTTACTGCTGAGATGCAGACATGGCTCAAAATGAGGGACAGCTTATTCCTAAAATGACCGCTAGATGGAGCTAGAGACTGAACAGATATTGTTTTGATTCTTGAAACCTGTTAAGGTTTTTGTCCCATCCGCCCATCCCATAACTGACTTTACTGTGCCCACCACACACAAAGGATCCCATTAACACCATGAGAACGTAAAGTTCCTAACCATCTTAGATTTACTCCACTGCAGTTTGCGTTACTGTGCAAAACAACCCTGCACCAGAGAGCTTACAGGCTGGACTGAAGGAAGTTAAAAACATTAGATCGAAATAAAAAGCTTCAGCTTCGTTTCCCTCTTTGTCCCAGGTGGTACATAAAATATTTAAATCGTACATAATAACCCTCGTGTACCTTATTCGACTTCAATAAAAAGCAAACAAAACAATCTGATTACAATGTAAAATAAAATAAACCTCAGCTAAAAGCTGTCTTCAGCGTCTTTAGCTGTGGTCATCATTGTTGTCTACCAGCGGAAGCTAGCAGCTAGCCTAGTACGTTCTGTTATGATGCCGAGTAATGGCTGAACAAACAGCGTAGCCTGCTAACTAACATTTACATTGAGTTCTCGTTCAACTTTAATTCCACATGAACACATTAAACCTGGGTAACGTGTATTTTATGAGAGCTTTAAGGGAAGGGGAAGTATTAATAACTAACCTAGCTAAAACACGAGCTAACTTGTTACTGCACGAGTAAATGGGGTTTAAATGTCCCTCACAAGGTGGCTGCTCACAGGCCTTTAGCTACCTCCGATGAGACTTCATGTAGACAAACTGGTTTAGTCGGTCCTTAAATGTTCACCAGTATCTTGTGGATCCTCCAGTAAACAAATGAACAAGGCAACCTGTGCAAACTTGCACATTAGCGTGCCAGTTTAAACATGGTTGAAACTAAGCAAAACGATTAGCTGTAGATAGCTGCTTAGAGAATTCTGCAAAGCAGTCACGTAATGCAGATAGACATACAAACCCATTCTTTATGCAATAGTTTATCTACTACATTACTCGTCTGTGTACTGGGTCTGAAAATATTACCTTGATTTGGAAAGACGAAGTTGTATATTGTTGTTTGAATCCTTCCTTGTTCGTCCAGCTGATTCACATGACAGCTGCTTCTGCTGCTTCGTGCCTCGAAGAGGGGCTGCGTTCTACACCATGTGTGCGAGCCGCCTGTAGTCATGGCCGTGGTGTGGCAGGCCCATCCATGTGTTGTGAGATCTGCGATTCAGTTGGCAACTCGTCAAAACTGGAACGCCTCTCTGGGTGTGAAATGCTACTACACATGTATAATGCTATAGTAATGCTATACACATGTTACATTGGCCTCATTTTTACTGGGGACGCCCGGGACAGGTTCACATCATTGACGTTTAAGCAATCCACACCAATATTCATAATTGAAAGATTTGTCCCTAACAATAATTTAACCAATAATTTCCCCAGAATCTATTATTGATCTGGGCTTTTTCTTTTGAAATATATGTGCTTTTCCTTTTAAGTCAAAAGCTAGTCGCATTTTAGTCTATTCTGGATTATGGAGACCTTTTGTTTATGAATGCCTCAGCACAGTGTCTTTGTAAGATTGGTGTGGTTTATCATGCCTGGCTGAGGTTTAATACTGACTGTAGATCATTGACCCATCATTGTGAGTTGTATTCTTGAGTAGGATGGCCTTCTTTGTCCACCAGGAGGTTGGGACATTGGGGCATTGGTGAACTGTCTACTGCCCACCTACATCTGTAACTTAATTTCACTGAGAAGTGTTTCTTCTCACAGTTTGTGTGCAAATGATCAGTTGTTACTTTGTGTTCCATTTGCTCACACAGAACTGGCCAGAAGGGCTTTCATTCACTCTGCTCCTTCTTCATGAAACAGGTTCATTTTCATTTCATTTATTAAACAGGAAAAGATTAAAACAATCGGGTCTGACTCAGTTAAAAACAGTTTTTCAGCAGGTTCCTGTTCTGCAGAACATACAACTCAAAACACACATCATACATACCAGGACTAGATAAAACAATCATACAGCATCCATACAATTATAAGAAACACTAATAAAAGAGGGTTAAGCAGCCGTCTTCCTCAATGGTTACAGATGTAATTGGCCTGTAGATAAAAAACTAATTTTCTTTTAAATAAACATTGCGATGGTATAGTCCTAATGTCTTGTGGAGTCTCGTTCCAGATTTTCGTGAACACATAAAAGAAAGACCTCTGTCCATAGGAATTCCTGAAGGTCGGTAAAGGTAAAAGACCAGGTTGCAGGAAAACTGAAAATTAACAAAGCTTTTTTTCCTTGAATACATTTTAAACCAGATTGAGAGCACTTGAGACAGAATCACTGTGTTGTAACTGCCTTCTATAATTTTGTATATAACTTTAACTGTGTAAGTGAAAATTTTTGTAACTATATCTTTTGCTGCCTTGTGGTCAGGACTCCCTTGAAAATGGGGTTTTTAATCTGGACTTTCCTGGTTAAATAAAGAATAAATAAATAAAAATAAATTACTTGTAGAAATACCTCTGCAGAAGTACCATACACAAATAAAAAAGTAAACGACCATTTATTATTAACGCTTTTACTATTTAATAGAAAAATTACCTTTTTAAAAAATTTCAATGTCTGTATAAATGTGTGTGTGTGCATGTGCGTGTGTGAAGCTAATTTGTTTTCCAAATTTGCTATCGCAGCTTTAATTTAAAAAAAGTAGAAATTTAAAAGTGGTCCGTTTTATTTTGAAAGAATTTACAGGAAGTGCTAATCAGTTATGTGTTGTTTAGCTTTATGTGAACTCTGTAGTAACAGGTTACGTCCGCCAGGGGCGGGGAAATCCTTGATTTCGAAAGCCAGATCCTAAAAGATTGAGTTTTCATGTTTCCATCAGGTTGAAATAAATAATTCATGGCCACCAAAAAGTCAAATGACTGACAATTAAGTAAATTAAAGGTTTATTTAGAGAAAAAATGTGTGTGTGTGTGTGTGTGTGTGTGTGTGTGTGTGTGTGTGTGTGTGTGTGTGTGTGTGTGTGTGTGTGTGTGTGTGTTTGTGCGTGCGTGCGTGCGTGCGTGTGTGTGTTTATTAGATATTAGATGTGGTTGAACATTTAATGGTCTTGAAATAATAACTAATAGGTTTATATCTGACATATTTGATTAAAAATTGCTGGTCAAATTTTGTAACTAAATATATTTATCTGACATTACCTATTAATAACTTTATTGAAAATAAAAACTTAACGAGCGCGGTTTCGATCGCAATAAAAAGCAAGTTATGTCCAAGATACACTGAAGCGCAGAGACTGCCCCCATTCCTCCTTTATGCCGCCATCGCGTAATCTTTTATAAAACGGACATGATTGCGCAACATTATTACCGCCACGGTCTGAGCTCTTATAATAAATGACCTTATGCTCCCAGATGCCGCATCGGCTTTGCGGCAAATTGACGGCATTGTTTTATGTGTAATTTTTATTTATTTATTTTTTTTGTGTAATCACCGCCATTACGTTTTTTACCTCGCGCACCCCCTAGCAGCAGCTCGCACCACACTTTGGGAATCCCTGGTCTAGATAATGGGAAAGCCAGAACATCTTCACTTACACAAACTCAATAAATGTATTGTCTGTGTAAAACCAGATTAAATCAATAAGCTAAAGCAGGAACTATTTGCAGCTAGCTAAACACGACAAAACAATCAGATCATACGCCCTCTGGCGGCAACAGATCGATATTATATCCAGAGAAGCTCCTGCACCGCATCGCTCCAGTTTATCCCGTGTTTACTTTCATTTTCAATATAGCTCCTGTCCGGAGCTCGGCTTTAATTCATCACGATCATGACACCGGCACAGTGTGTCTTATAAAAAGGGCACAGTGTTTTTCCCCCCAACACAATACAGATGTATGGGATGCCAAGTGTAAATTGCTGGTCCAAATTATTTAGCAGACATTTTTTTTATATTTAGCTAATTTTTCCTACATTTAGCAACTTTTATCACATTTAAAATAATGTTTAAATGTCACATAATTTCAGATAATCTAAATGTTATATCTAAACTTAAATGTTAAATCTAAATCTAAATCAGAAAGTTAAATCTAAATGTTAAATCTAAATCTAAATGTTAAATCTAAATCTAAATGTTAAATCTAAATCTAAACGTTAAATCTAAATCTAAATGTTAAATCTAAATCTAAACCTAAATGTTAAATCTAAATCTAAATGTTAAATCTAAACCAAAATATAAATGCTAAGTGTAAATCTTATATCTAAATATAAATGTTTAATATAAATGTAAAAGTTAAATCTAAATTTAAATGTTAAATATAAATGTAAAAGTTAAATCTAAATCTAAATGTTAAATGTATATCTAAATGTTAAATCTAAACCTAAATGTTAAATCTAAATCTGTGAGCTAAATCTTTCAGTTATATGCAAATTAGCCTTGTGTGGGTGTGCCCACAACAAAGGTAGGCCAATTGTGCTTACTTTCACCCCACTTTTTTTCATGCTGGACACTGGCTGTGCTGTGCTACATTGGGCATCTTAACAACTGTAAGAGCACATTGGCCAACCTTTGTTGTGGGCGTGCCCACACATGGCTAATTTGCATATAACTGAAAGATTTAGCTAACAGATTTAACATTTAGGTTTAGATTTAACATTTAGATTTAGATTTAACATTTAGATTTAGATTAAACATTTAGATATATATTTAACTTTTACATTTAACTGTTACATTTAGATTTAACATTTAAATTTAGATTTAGACTTAACATTTAGATTTATATTAAACATTTACATTTAACATTTAGATTTAGATTTAACATTTAGTTTTAGATTTAGATTTAACTTTTACATTTAGATTTAACATTTAAGTTTAGCATTTAAGATTTAGATTTAGATTTAACATTTAAGTGTACTTTAAACATTTGCATTTAACATTTACATTTACATTTAGACCTAACATTTAGATTTAGATTTAACATTTACATTTAACATTTAGATTTAGATTTAACATTTGGATTTACATTTAGATTTAACATTTATGCTTAGCATTTAGATTTAGGTTTAGATTTAGCATTTAGATTTAGATTTAACATTTAGATTTAACATTTAGATTTAGATTTAACATTTAGTTTTAGATTTAGATTTAACTTTTACATTTAGATTTAACATTTAAGTTTAGCATTTAAGATTTAGATTTAGATTTAACATTTAAGTGTACTTTAAACATTTGCATTTAACATTTACATTTACATTTAGACCTAACATTTAGATTTAGATTTAACATTTAGGTTTAGATTTAACATTTAGATTTAGATTTAACATTTAGATTTAGATTAAACATTTAGATATATATTTAACTTTTACATTTAACTGTTACATTTAGATTTAACATTTAAATTTAGATTTAGACTTAACATTTAGATTTATATTAAACATTTACATTTAACATTTAGATTTAGATTTAACATTTAGTTTTAGATTTAGATTTAACTTTTACATTTAGATTTAACATTTAAGTTTAGCATTTAAGATTTAGATTTAGATTTAACATTTAAGTGTACTTTAAACATTTACATTTAACATTTACATTTACATTTAGACCTAACATTTAGATTTAGATTTAACATTTACATTTAACATTTAGATTCATATTTAACATTTGGATTTACATTTAGATTTAACATATATGTTTAGCATTTAGATTTAGGTTTAGATTTAGCATTTAGATTTAGATTTAGATTTAACATTTAACTTTCTATTTAACATTTAGATTAGATGAAATTATGTGACATTTAAACATAATTTTTAATGTGGTGAAAGTTGCTAAATGTAGGAAAATAGTTGCTAAATGTAGGAAAAATGAACTAAATATCAAAAAAATGTCTGCAAAATATTTTGCACCAGCTATTTACACTTGGCATCCCATACAGATGTGTATATTAGGGTTGGGCATACTGTGCAATCATGTGCAGCTGAGGATGCGTTCTAATGTGCTGGCTTTACCCCAGTGTTTTATGGCTCACTGCAGAAATAAAAACACAGGAATCAACATCAAACTCAGCTAATCTCCACTTCCACCATAGGAGCCGATGCGGCTAATAAATAATTAAATAAATAATAATAATAATAATAATAATAATAATTATAAATCTCAACACGCAAAGTTGTGAGATTGTTTATTTCTTTTCTGCACTATTTAGTCTGTTGAGAGTTTTAATTATTAAAATCTGTTATATGGTCACTGACAGCAGCTACATTTCAGTTTCACTTATAATCAGTCATCCTGGACATGATCATCCTGAGAGTTTTAGCTGAAAACAGCTGCTGGACTTTTCTAGTTATCTTGAAGACATTTAGCCTCTCATCCTAGAGGCTTCTTCAGCTCCCAGACTTATAGGAGGCTGTGAGTTGTGGTCAGAAACAAACACACTGATTGTGCTGCAAGTCTTTTTTCTTTCTTTCTTTCTTGAACATGTTTTTGGGTGATGGGGGTGCGTCAACACGGTCGGGACATAGAAGGGGGTGCGCGGCTAAATAAGTTTGGGAACCGCTGATCTAGACTAATTATGGTGTTAGTGCTAATTGAAAAACCGTAGAAATGTAAAAGTGGTTTGTTTTATTTTGAAAAGAATTCACAGGAAGTGTTAATCTTGTTTAGCTTTACGTGAACGCTTTAGTAACAACTTGTGTCCGCTAGAGGGCGAAAAAAATCCTTATTCTTGAACACACAGACATGAATAAGTCAATGTCTAACCCAAAACCTGACCGGTATGGTGTTCTTTATCTCATCTTCTCTAACTTTAACTTAGCTTATATTTTTAAGTGTATCAATGTGTTTATAAAGTTGTTATTTTAGACCTAGCAGCGCGTAAAAGTGCATTTTCTTCAAGCTCTCAATATGGAGTGATTCCTCTTGTCTAGATGGACGATCTTCGTGAGGAACCGGAAACAGTCAACCAGCTACTTTCTCCCCCGCCCACAGTCAGCTGTTTCTGGGCTGTTTGCAAACATACCCGTCTTCTGTGGTCCAGCAGTGTCCTCCACGATGGGAGAAAACGAAGACAGCGAAATCATAGAGCACCATGTTGAAGAGGAGATGGAGAAGAAAGGCTCGTTCCTGGAGAGCGTGGGTCCGTCCGACAGAGAGGCCCACAGCAGCACACAGTCCTCCCACAGACTGCTGGCCTACAGCGATGCCCTCATCTCCATCATCGCCACAGTCATGGTGAGAATTCACACATCTTAGATTTAACGAGCAACGGTGTGAGGACATGCAGGGAGGGCGAGGTAGACTTGTTGTTTAAAAAAAATTCGAGAAGATGAAACCCACACTGATGAGTGCTTTATCTTGCAGCATGTAAACGGAAACCACTTTAAGATTAGATTGATCTGATCTCACACAGGAAGCTGTTCTGTCACAGCAGCAGATACTTTTATATGATTTCACTCTGAATTATTACATGAGTCAAAGATGCTTTTTTATAAACTGTCTTTTTAGATGTTGCAGCCATTGTGATGTCTGTTGTTTGATAGATTTTGATTTCAAAAGATATTCTAATTTAAAAATGTCAAACTTAATATAAAATGTGCACCATTATCGGGTAAATATTGTATGTATACGACCTCTTTTCTGCATGGGTGTCCTCCGCCTCTCGTCCGATGACTGCTGCAGATGGACACCAGCTCCCCACGACCCTATGTGGGAATGAAGTGGTTAGATGACGGATGGATGGCTCTTCTTTTCCATCTTCCTGGGCCATCATCTTTAACTGAGTTGCAATGTTTATCAAAGGTTTATGAAACCAGACTTCCTACTAAAGTGATGAAAAGGCTGATGTCTCTGCCTGATTCTGACTCTATGGCCCAGTTTTCCAGATGCAACAATACTAGGGCTGCACGATTCTGGATAAAATGAGAATCATGATTTTTTTTTTGTTGAGAATTGAAATCACGATTCTCTCATGATTTTTCTCCAATATAAACATTTATTGCACTTTTTACTTGCACATCAACTTTGTAACACCTGACACATAAAAACAATAAATGTCTCTCATCTTCTTTTATGTCCACAACCTTTGAATAATTTTAACAATGACAATTTTGAACAAAATTCTGCATGCTCTTGTTTTTTCCTACCAGCTGGCTTCTGCGTCTTGTGGTATACATCACATGGTATAAGGCTCTGTCGTTGCCATTTGTTGAGGGAGAAAGAGGGAGCGCTTGTTTTCATGCAGATTATGTCCCGGATCAAAATGCGATACAATTGTCGACTTCTTTTTTTTTTCTTTTAAATCGTTGTTATTTGGAAATGAGATCGCATACACGTATGAATTGAGATCACGATTTTTTAACGATTAATTGTCAGCCCTAACAGCTACCTACCCAGACCCTTGTATACCATGGATAAACCTGGCCCTGCAGGGGAATTGGTCTGTTTTGGACTATTTGGAGAATTCTTTTGAAGCCTAGATTTAGATTATTTTACATCTGATCATCGTTTCAGAAACCTACAGAATCTGGAGTGAGAGCCTCTGGTTGGATTAACAAAGGGAACTCCTGCTCTGATGGATGTGTTTGTTTAACTCACGGCCTCGTTAGATGATTATCAATTACACACACACACTCCTTTGTGTTCCTGCACTGTTAGTTAATGTTTTGGTATTTCTAGATTTTTTTAAATGTTGTCGTTATTGCTCTCCAGCTCTACACACACTTAGCTGTATGTGAATGTTTAAAAACTGTTGCAAATTAACGCAGAGCCACACCACCTGTCTCTATGCTGCAAGCAATAAAATAAGATTTTTAAAATGTTTTGATTGATTTCAAACTGAGCGATGTCAGCTGTTGGTGGATCTTAGATGTCTGCTCTGATGTCGTCTCATTTCCTCACAGATATTACCTGTTGCTCACACCAAAGTGGAAGATAATGAGGTAAAGCTGAGTCCTAACTATGCTGGTTTAGAATAGTGCTGATTGTGTTTATTGACATTTTAATGAACCTGAAAACCTTTTTGTGTTTTTAGGAGTTGAGGGAGAGTGTCCAGCTCCTGCTGACGACAAAGATAGCCGTTTACTTAATGACCTTCCTGATTGTGACGGTAGCGTGGGCAGCTCACATTAGGTCCTTGTTTTGACTGTCACTAGTAATTCTGCCCATGTCCTCGCAGATGTTTTTAGGTTATCTCATCTTTTTTTGCAGGTTATTCCAGGTGATCGTGCACATCGATGACAGCCTTGCACTGCTGAACCTTGTGAGTGAAGAACCATTTTGTTTTATTCTTTAATGAAATAAAACACGTTGCATCTTGTAATTTAGATTTAGAGCTGACAGCTTTTTTCTGTGCAGGAATCAGTTGGTGTTTTCTAAATGAGGACTTTTGGTTGTTTTTCAGGCCTGCATGATGCTGATAACGTTTCTGCCCTACACTGTGAGTAGGAGTCTGAACCTTTCACTGTTCTCTGTTAAATCTCCAGTTTGATTAGTCTTCTGATTCCAGTTCTCTTTAATGGCCACCTTCCCTGAAAACATCCTTGGGATTTTACTGTTCTGTGGTTGCGTGATGGTGATCGGAGTCATCCAGGTGAGGTGTTTCACTGATCTTGTGTCAGTCCTACAAACACCAAACCTCATCTTTCTGCATGTGTTGTTTTTGCAGTCGGTGATCGTGTTGTACGCCTTCAGCCGTCCCTTTTTGCTGAACGAACAAATCCAGATCTCGGAGAACCAGACCTTCTATAAACACCACATCCTCAAGGTCATCATGAGGGTTCCCATCATGTGCTTCTTGGCCAGCATCTTCTCCTTCATCTTCTTCCAGCTGGTCAGTAGAATTATTATTACACAGTTCAACTGTGTCTTTTTATTAAAGTTTTAACAGAACAGCAACAGAACCCCACCCCGCCATGCTGGATCAAACTCAAACAAACTAAACGTTTTTCTAAAAGATGTTGTATGGTGACGAAAAATCCTAAAAGATTATTTATTTAATGCATTACTTCAAATTGTTTGGCTGAATAATCAATAAGTAGTGAAAGCATCTTAAAACAAACCAATGACTTACTTTCCTGGATGTTATTTGACCTGATTGGGAAATTCAGTGACTTAAACATTTATGACATTTGCTGTAAAGATCAGCATTCCTCTGGTTTGTTGTAGGACTCAAGTCCAAACCGGGTTGTTTTATCACAGAGATCTGAAGTCGATTAAACGCCTGAACTGAACTTGGCTTTTCTCCCACTTCTGCTTTTAAACACCGTAGTTCTGTCGTCTGTTCCTTTTAACAGAAACAGCAGCGTGCACGAAGGATGGCTTTACTGTGGAGTCGTGTGCAAAATAACACAAAACATAGTTTAGGTCTGAAAGAAACCTCCAAGTCTTTGTGTTTCATCCTTTTGATCCAAAAGTCATTTTAAAACAGCACCAATCTCCAAACTTGCTCCAAAGTTCACGCAACTGTTATTTTATAGACCTTTACACGGACGCCAGTTGTATATTATGTGGGAATTGAAGCTGAAATATTAAGTAACCCTGCAGGACTTGATCCCTGGGTTAACCAGAAGTGCTGCATTCTGCTGCTGCTGGAGAGATTTAGGCTTGTTGTCTCGGCTAAACACAAACAGACCTGAGCTAAGCTCAGAAATAGCTGGTAAAGCTCAGTGAGCTTTACCAGCTATTTCCTCATGTAGGTGTTTCAGGAAGTTTTTATTACAGTGGGTAAGATAATAATTATTATTTCTACAAACAAAAGTACCCAAAAAAAATATGAACTAGAGAAAATAAGTTATACAACAAATAAGGCCTCAGAAGATATCATAGGAAGATTTTTAAAAATCCTTTCATTTTTAAATGTTATTTTTCCTTTTCCAGTCTTACGCCCTCCTGGCCATCGTCATCTTCCTGCCGTACATCTCCCAGGGCATCAAGTGGTGTCGTAGCAAAGCCATCGGTTAGTTACCAGCTCTCTGATCCTTAATTAAAACAAACTTTCTTCTGATCGTTAACGTTTCTGTTTCAGGTCAGGTAGCGGAGACTCCGGACTCCATGTTGTTTTACACCTACCTTCCTAATGAGCCCCTCAACAAAGAGCGAGTGGAGGCTTTCAGTGATGGCGTTTATGCCATCGTAGCAACCCTTCTCATCCTGGACATATGGTACGTTTAATGGCATTAATGTTATGATTTCTACAAACGCATGACTAGTAAAAATGTCTTTGCTTCCTCTTCCTTAAGCGAGGACAACGTTCCAGACCCGACGGTCGTGCAGAAGCAGTTTGGCGGTAGCCTGATAGCAGCTCTGCAGGCTTACGGCCCCGAGTATCTGGCCTACTTTGGCTCCTTCGCCACCGTCGGCCTCCTCTGGTTTGTTCATCACTCACTCTTCCTCCACGTTACCAAGGCGACGCGCTTCATGGGCTTGCTGAACACCCTCTCTTTGGCGTTTGTTGGGGGTTTACCTTTAGCCTACCAGCTAACGCATGAGTTCCCGCGCGACTCTCAGAACGAATTGGAAGCCATCCAGATCAGCTGTGTGATCATTTTCTTTGCTGGGATTTTCCAGCTCACCATTTGGGTGGTGGCTCTCTACAATGAGCAGGAGACCCTGCACCCTTATGTTTGGTACAGTGGACGCGAGCATGTGTTCATGCTAGCCAAGCTAGCTCTGTACCCCTGTGTAGCGTTGGGGACATTTTTCCTCACATGTATTTTGAGTAAATTTAGTGCTCCCATTTTCCACCTGATGGAAATTACAGTGCCTTTTGCTTTCCTTCTGCTGAGGCTGTTGGTGCGCATCACGCTAGCAATTATACGGTTCATTTTCTGTCCAAAGCGGGATGATCTGAGAACTGTTGTGGAGGAGGAAGTGAATGAAACAAGCGTGCCATTTAATGCTGTGGTTACCTAGAGCTCCGAGGCATTACTGAGGAATAGTTTGATCAGAATTTGGATTTAAGCTCTCATCGGGAGCTTGGTGGGGCTCAAATGGGCATAAATCAGCTCATGTGGGACAGATTACAAACCACCCATGATGAAGGGGAAAGGTGTGTTCTGGTTGAACAATTATTTCTTAACTGGTGTAAGTTTGTTTAGCATAAACGGTCATAAACAGGCTTGTACTAGGAGGACAATCAGGCTCTTTTATGCTCAGCTGCATCTTTCATTTGATTTGTGCACAGTGCAGTTTACCTACTTCCTGTTATGTGTTACTGATCCTCCAGTCCCGGGTTGCTTTAGCATGGTCAGTTCTGTTTTGTTGGGATTAATCACAAACCAGTTGAAGGAAAAAGCTAATTTCTCTAGAGCAGGGGTGTCCAAACAATTCTGGACGAGGGCCAAATTTGTGAAGGTAAAAGTTCTCACAGGCCACAAATATTTTTTCTCTTTCAATAAAAAAAAATGCGAAAATTTGCACTGCCCAAAAGTAGGCTTATTGGTAAAAATCTGAACATTAAAATGTTGCCTGCTGGAGAGACATAATTCCACTATTCTAGAAGGACAATTGGGGCCGTGCAGAACCCCTCCACGGGCCACTAATGGCCCCCGGGCCACACTTTGGACAAGAGGATCAGCAAATCCAGAGCCTGTGTTACAGCTGTACTGAGCTCATAAGGTCATAAATATGTTGTTGAACTTGTTTACTGTCAAATGTGTGCAAAGCTACTAGGAACATATGTTTACCAGCTCCATGTTTAATGAGCATACCGATGTGTAACATGAGCCTTACTTCATAAATATAGGAAAAACCAAATTACTTATAAATCAGTTAAAGCCATTATTTAAACAAAATAGATGAAAGCATATCAAAGTGAGGTAAGTTTAAGAGGATGTTGCTGCTAGTAAGTCTCTTTTAAAACTCCTGAATCAGGAGACAGAGGTGTGTCATCGTTAGATTGCTAAATGTTTCCCATTCATCCTCACAATACAAGAAACCTCTCTGTGTTGTAGGGAGGTCTAACTAGCACTTAAATACTGAACTCCTTCTCTTTATGATTTATAGATATTAACAGACTTAAAGTGGAGTAGACTTTAATGCACTTTAACTGAAACCTGCCAGATGATGATGAAAAAAGGGATGTGAAGGTGAATATTTTGTGTTTTGAACTGGTTTCCTCTTGATTTTCTTGTTTTCTTTTTATTATAGGACCGTGTTCTGCTTTGGTTGTAGTTTTTATATTTGTATTGTCAGTAATGCTAGGAAGGAATTATTTCTTTTTTTTTTTTAAAGAGGAATTAAAGCCACAAAAGTGTTGTGGTCAGAAATCAATGTTGAGTGGTGAGGTTGTCTTAACTGAGGGTTGAATCTGTGTAATGGACCGCTTTTGCATTCCCTAAATAATCCAGAATATATTTTTTTAAATGTCAGTAAAACACAGTTTGCTCAAGCTTTGATTCATGAATAAACCTGCATTTTAAAGTGAATTGTCTTGTTTTGTCAATGCTCTGAAACACAATAAAATGTTCAATAACATTCTTTATCACAATATCAGAATGTGGCTTTTATTTTTTTCATTTAGTCACTGCTGCTATGGTAGAAGCTTGTTTTTACTTTATAATCACATTTTACAAACATTTATATAAGACCGACAGATATTTTATATCAAAGATGATTAATAAATACACACATTGGTTGTGTGGAGTCAAAAACAGCTAGCTAAGGACTTCCAACTAAGTTTTTAATTGACGCAAATAAATGAGAAGGGGAAGTTGTCGCCCTCCAGTGGAGCATTTTGGAACTTCACTTTGGTTCCGCTTTAGAAGAAAGCGAGCCTCATCTCATGAGGCTGGAAAATATTTGCATTTTTGGAATTAGTAATAATAATTAGATAGGGTAGAGGGGAAGAGTGATTTACATTTATAAAATTACAATAGTTACTCAGGAAATGCTTCAAGTGAATTATTTCAAAATAAAACTCGACATTTTGGAGTTAGCAACAGGGAAACCCACTCTTTCACTCAATATTTGGCTGAAAAATAAATAAATACAACTTTTTTATGTAACAGTGTTAGACATGATGGTTGTTTTGAGTAAAAGTGAAAACCCCAGCAAGCTAAAGAGCTTCAAACAATGAGTTTAATTGACACGAAATAAATGAGAATGGGACATTGGCGCCCTCCAGTGGAGCATTTGGGAACTTACGTTGGTTCTGCTTTGGAAGAAAGCAAGCCTGTCATCTCATGAGGCTGGAAAAAAATGAACAAATGTTTGCATTTTTGCAATTAGTAATAAGAATTAGGTAGGGTAGAGGGAGAAGAGTGATTTACATTTATAAAATTAGTTACTCAGGCAAAATGCTTCAAGTGAATTATTTCAGAATAAAACTCAACATTTTAGAGTTTGCAACAGGAAACCCGCTCTAACATTCTTTTTCACTCAATATTTAGCTAAAAAAGATAAACTTTTTTATGTAACAGTGGTAGACATGATGGTTGTTTTGAGTAAAAGTGAGAAACCCAGCTAGCCAAAGAGCTCCAATGAGTTTAATTGACACGAAATAAATTAGAAGGGGACATTGGCGCCCTCCAGTGGAGCATTTTGGAACTTCACGTTGGTTCTGCTTTGGAAGAAAGCAAGCCTTGTCACCTCATGAGGCTGGAATAAATGAACAAATGTTTGCATTTTTGGAATTAGTAATAAGAATTAGGTAGGGTAGAGGGAGAAGAGTGATTTACATTTATAAAATTACGTTACTCAGGAAAAATGCTTCAAGTGAATTATTTCAAAACAAAACTCATGGTATTTTGAGTTAGCAACAGGGAAACGCTCCAACAGTTTTTCACCCAGTATTTAGCTAAAAAAATGTAAACCTTTTATTTATGTAACATGATGGTGTTACGCACCAGACCGTCTGGGTAACAATAAAGGAAGTGTGTTCAGTTGGTAAAATCATGGCAAGATGTTTTATTTACAAAAGTACCCAAAACAAACACAAATGGCGCCCTCCAGCGGAGACAATTTGGAACTTCATTTTGGTTCTGTTGAACAATTTTTAGACGAGAGCATTTTAGCCTCAATATCTCAATTAAGCTGAAAAAATCTAATTGATTTTTTGGCTTTGGGGAAGAAACAAGAGGTAGGTAGAGTACAGCGAGAAGAGGGATTTATAATTATAAAATTACAATAGTTACTCAGTAAAAATGTTTCCTGTGAATTATTTCAAAATAAAACTGACATTTTGGGCATTAGAAACAGTCTTTTTCTCTCAATGTTTAATAAAAAATAAATAAAACTGTATTTTTAATAGTGTTAGAGTCTAAAAGCCTTTTCTCTCAGTATTTAGCAAAAAATAAAATAAAAATATAACAGTATTTATTTAACTATTGAATATCATTTTAATAAAGCATATCTTTGACTCTGACCTTTCTTTCCTCTGGCTGGATGCAGTAAGCTGTCTGTCCACTTTGGTCTTCTGACACAAATTTCACTCAGTCTAGCTGGCTTCACCTCTCTTCTGGATGTGAGAAGCCACTGGTTTGTCCCTGAGGTGCAAGCCTGCTCAGTCTTTCTATACCTGACCCATAGCTCAAGTGCAGCAGCATGACCCCAAACTGAGACAAAAAAACATTAGTATTAATTTCCAGCAATAAGATAGACACATTAGTTTGAATGCTTAAAGGAAGTTATGCCTGATGCACCACTGAATAAATGCAGCAGATGTGAAATGTTTTCAATAACAGCAGTGACTGAAGATGTGGTCATATAGCTATGGAAATCAAGTTAATGTTATTTTTCTAGATTACCCAGACATGCATGTGCAGTTGGCAGTCAGAATGCAGTTGTTTGTTTGTTTGTTTGTTATTTTTTACAGTGACCCAGACTTTGTTTATCTCAGTCTTTTTCCAATGTCTTTGACTAGGCAGCATCTCAGCCACATCAGTAAAACATAAATCTGGGTCAATAATGAGAATGGTAACTCTGTTCATGGAACACAACATTTGATGAGGTCAGTAGAATAACCCAGTGTTTCTCAACCTTTTTCAGTGATGTACCCCCTGTGATTAATTTTTCAGCCAAGTACCCCCTAACCAGCGCAAACCATTTTTGGTTGTAAAAAAGACCTAAAACTGAGCACTGATTAGGGATAATGAAATTAGCCTACTCCTACTGAATAGTACATTTTATGAACTTTTAATTATTTTTTCATGAAATATTTATTAAAGGATTTTTAAAGGATTTTTGCATGGGTGCTATTTTATATATGTATATTTTCTCACATACCCCCTGGAGTGCCTTCCAGTACCCCCAGGGGTACTAGTAGCCTACCCCCTTTTGAGAAACAATGGAATAACCAACACTTGTCTGATTGACTTCTCTGGTTTTGCAGGATAATTCTAGCCTAGTGAACTAGACCAAAGGATGGCTTGCCAGGCTAGGATCATTCTGATTTGGAGATGAGGAGTGGCACTAGGGGGTGCAGTCACGCGCTGTAATCTAGGGGTGTCGCTATTGTCTCACTGCAAACATGGCTGCCCAGGATGAACTCAGTGAGTTTCTTTCTCCCTTATTGGTTATTCATATTTTGTCAAAATGTACTTTGATAGCTGCCAGAAATAAACGTATCAATGCGGTTTGCCCACCCTGCTAATTGAGATGTATGTGGAGTAAAGATAAAGCTTTAATCAGTTTATAAAATGCATCTGGGAGGCTAGCTAGCTAGAAGGCTAACGCTAGGAGGCCTCTTGCCCAGTCATGGTCAAAATGAAACCTTCACGTTCGTTATTAATTTGTATCTATTCATCAAACTTTTCAATTGTAAATTTGCGACTTGCATATTTGGGACATTTGGGGCTGATTACACGAGGTGTCATTGGTTGTAAAAAATGCGGTGATATAGGTTTTATAAAGCGATAAAATGCGTGAACAGTCTTGTCAGTTGCCGTTAGCTGCTTGAGCTAAACCAGGAGAAACTAAGGTTGACCTCATCAGCCAAATTTGACCAACATGGTTATGAGAATAGTCGAATCTATTGTTCATTTGTTTTTCTAAATCTGAAGGTCACACAACGTGACTTTGCATGTGGTTTATAGTTTCATATTTAAATGGCAGGATGCTGTCTAGTCGAGTGGTGGAGCTGATCTTAGAGTAAACCTTTTTATCTGAATTAAATAGTGCAACATATGTTTTGACAGATCAACTGGAACGCGTGTTCCTTCGCCTGGGCCATGCGGAGACTGACGAGCAGCTACAGGACATTATCTCCAAGTTTCTGCCCCCAGTTCTTCTAAAACTCTCCAGTGTTCAGGAGGGTGTGAGAAAGAAAGTAAGAAGGGCGTTGCTGCTTATCTTTGTGCTCTAAAAGCTTCAGCAGACAACATTTTAAATACACAGTTGTTTCATATCACCATACCCGTTTCCCACAGAGGTCACCATGATAAAAAATAACAAATTCCACATTATTGAGCTGCATACAGTTGCAAACACACACACACACACACGCATGTACACACATGCATGTACACACATGCATGTACACACATGCATGTACACAGTGCAGTTTTTTTATTTGTGCATGTTATTCATGACCTCAATCTGAACAGTCTGCCTTGTCTTCTAGGTGATGGAGCTGTTGGTCCATCTGAACAAGAGGATAAAAAGCCGACCAAAGATTCAGCTACCAGTAGAAACCTTGTTAGTGCAGTATCAGGACCCTGCAGCAGCTTCCTTTGTCACAGTAAGATTTTAAACTACAAGTGAATAATCTTATTCATCATTTTGAAGTCAGTCACCATCGTGTTATTACATAAGCATACATTTTTAAAAATCCATATTGGGTCAGTGACAAGTTCCTGTGTGGATTAGTGTTTTGTTTACTGTTTCATTTTGTGTTATAGGATTTGATTGCTTGAGAGTTTTGATGTTTTTTGATGCCGTTCTGGATTTGTTTGGATTTTGGTGTAGCCTGATTTTAAAGAAAAGAAAATTGGCATGTTTTAAGTTGAGGCAGGTGATGTGATGAACTAATTTCTTTACAGAATTTCACAATCATCTACATAAAAATGGGCTACCCTCGTCTAGAGGTGGGGAAACAGTGTGAGCTAGCCCCGACCCTCCTCACTGCCATGGAAGGAAAGCCACAGCCACAACAGGACAGGTGAGGGCATGGGCACGTTTCCTTCATTCTTGTGATTGGCTGACGAGCTATTTGTGTTAAGTAGAACAGGTGTACCTAACAAAGTGGCTATTTGTGTAGATTTAGGAGAAACCCAGTAGCTTGTTAGGTAGTGATTTTAAAACCGTGTATTCTGATCCAAATCTGTTTTAATGAGACAAATAAAAGGGCGATGATGACCTTTGTTGGCTAAAGAAACTTTTCATGAGCAGCCCAGTCCCTTTTCACCCCAGTCCAGCATTTGGTTTCATGATCAAACTTAAATATTAAATATTAGACCTTCTTTATCTGTTTGTTGTTTTAGATTAAAAATAGGTCAACAGGCTAATCTCTAATCCTGGCCAAGAATAAAACTGAATTCAATAAGTTTGGTAAAAGTATTTGTGGGTCTTTAGTGTTATAATATCTACACACAGTCAGATTTAATCTGACTGTTATGTTTACAATAACTGAAATTCTCTGTCTCTGTTTCTAATCTCAGCCTCATGCACCTGCTGATCCCCACTCTTTACCATATGAAGTATCCTGCAGACCCATCCAAGAATGCGTCTCCCTTCAATCTGTCCGAGAGGCCAAAGACGATCCACCTCCTGCTAGAGTTCATGTTAGATGTTTTGCTCATGCCTTACGGGTGAGTTTCTGCTTTGTTGTTCAGTCAGGAGATAAATTCTGTGTTTTAAACTCTTCTCTTTTGGATCCTTCTAGGTTCGTATTGAATGAATCTCCCACTCGGCCTGCACCCTCCTCCTCTTCAGGTGAAGGGACTGCAGCTGGGAGCGGTCAGGGTCTCCCCCAGCCTGCCCCAGGGATGAGTGTTTATGCTGTAAAGAGGGTGATCGGTGAAGCCCAGTGGAATGCTGAGCAGCTAGAGCAGGTGCATGAGCTAATGGTTGATAAAGATGGGTCTTTTTGTCCATGACTGTAACTTTTTATTTATTGGCTGCATGAGTGTTTCAGGTGTTCACAGTCTAGTGAGTCTAAGTTTCTCTACTTTTTGTTACAACAGTGCAAACTGGGCATCGTGAGGTTCATTGAGGCAAAGCAGGTCCCAGAGGTGGAGACAGTGGTTCATCTGGTGGTGGCATCAAGCGACACGAGACACAGCGTGGCGACTGCTGCTGATCTGGAGCTAAAGAGCAAACAGAGGTAAGTGGAACAGGTTACAGTCTGTCCTGCTGCACCTGGTGATTCATGCTAAACCCTCCTCAGTCATAAGGTAAACTGGTTATAAGAAAATTGCACAGAAGGTTTTTTTCTTAGCTTATGCTAGCATATTGATTTAACATTAAGCACTGATGGGACAGAGCAGTTTGAGATGTATGAAATTCATTTTTATTCCAGCATCATCGACTGGAACAATCCTCTAATCATCAACAAGATGTTCAAGGTGTACCTGGGAGATGTTCCTCTTAAATCAAAGGTTTGTGACTCAACACTGAAGTCATTGATTTTTGTGAGTTTTTACTATTAAATAACCTTTGTACATCTTTGCTTCAGGGTGGCGGTGTTAAACAAGAGCTGAAACATGAACCGGTGAGCACGAGAGTCAAACTGAAGATCCTGCCACATCTCCTCCGGTCCCGTCTGGCTGCAGAGTGCTTTCCAGCTAATATCCAGGTGACGTTAAAGCCAAACGCTCACATTTCAGAGGCTGTTTGCAGCTTTTGTATCTCACCTGTTTGCTTTCTGCTGTAGGTTGTGTATGACGGTTTGTTTGGAGCCAACACAAACAACAAACTCCTGTCTCTCACTTTACAGTTTGTCCATCACATCTGCATGGTGTAAGAAGATCTTTTTTCTACTTTAGTACAAAGTAGCTGCATTTCTTTTACAATTCTGCTCATTTTTTAAAAATGACTGCTGATTTACTCTGCTATCATTTCACAGATGCCCTGACACTAACAAACCTTTAGGACTCATGCTGTTGAATGGTCTTACCAAACTCATCAACGAATACAAGGAGGTATTATTTATCTACCGATGATGCACAGCAAAAGTGATTCAAAGTTTTATTTATGTGTTTATGTTTACTGAGTATTTGCCTTTGCAGGATCCTAAATTACTGTGTGTTGCCTACTCTGCTGTGGGAAAGCTGTCGAGGTAAAATTAACTTTTTAAAAGTTCTGAAAAAATGCCAGATTTGTTGAATTTGTTTAACACTTCCTGTATTCCTGTTTTAGTCGCATGCCGCAGCTTTTCACTAAGGACATTGCACTTGTGCAGCAGTTTTTTGAGTCCATGTGCAAGGTGAGTGAACACAGTCTGACGCTGAATGCAATAAAACTCCAAAACAATTTCACTCATGTTACTTTGCTAACTTCTTCAGGAGGAGCCAGACGTTCGTCTTGCAATCCAGGAAGCTTTGTCCATGATGGTTGGAGCTTATGCAAACCTTCAGGGAGCTCTGCTGAATCTAATGGAGGCCCTGGTGGCTGCATACATCGGAAAGGTAAGAGCTCGCAGGGTGAATTTATTTATATATATAAAAAAAGACACATTTGACTAGTTTAACAACTGTGTTAGATTTAACACATCTGCTGGTTTTTGTTCTGCAACAGCCGGAGGTGCAAATCCGTCAGGTGGCCATGAAGTTTGCCAGCACGGTGTTCGCTCCTGATCACGTGCCATCAAGATACCTGCTGCTACTGGCTGCTGGAGACCCGTAAGTGTAGTAAAGAACCACAATGATCTCTTAGAAAATGCTTATTCAACCAGAATAAGATTAAAAGATAAAATTAGTGGATTTTCTGTGATTTAGGAGAGAGGAGGTCGCTGCAGAGGCCCAGAGGGTGCTGAGGAATTTTCCTACAAAGGGTTCGGAGAAAGAGGGACCAAAGCCGATGCCTTCCTTTCCTGACATGGTTGCCTACGTTCAGGAGAAAGTGAGAATCAGCATTTTATAGACCACGTCATAACTTTCTTTCTTAGCTCTAAAAATAATTGAATGTTGGATTATTTTTTAATCATTTTCAGGCAGCCCAGAGGATTAAAACCCCAGCTAAGTACATCGTTGGAACCTCAACACTTCCTTTTAACCCGTCTGCATTCGGAGAGGTAACTATTAAACCTGCATGGGTTAATCCTGAATGACTCAGCATTCCCTGTAAAACAAGTATTTTTATGTATTTTTTTCGTTTCCAGATCATGCTGTACCTGAGGATGTGTTTAGCTCACAGCGGCGGGGCCACGCCCATGTCCGCACGCTCTTCAGACATGCAGGATGACGCTCCCGCCATCGGCCGCTACGTCCACACGCTGCTGTCATCAGACCTTCAGCCCACAGGGTCAAAGGGCGTGGAGGCTAACCCTGTGCATGTCTACATGGATCTTCTGCAGCAGCTGCTTTCTGCTGTGGGAGGTGAGAGAGGATAACCAGAGTGTTTATTTCACTAAACATTAGGTTTCGGCTTAAATGTATTTATTTTTCTTTTCAACAGGAATCCCAGTCATGTACTGTTTGCTGGAGGTGGTGTCAGTGTGTCCAGAAAAACTGGCCCCCAGATTTGCTGATAAAATAGACTGGATTAAAGTAAGAACTGTTTTGATGTGCTGTTTTAAATTTATGCAGATGTCTTAACAGTTCAGTAGGTTTAGAGTAAAGTTGTGATTCTTACACACATTCCTTTACGATCGGTCCAGTTGGCTGTAATGACACGTGTGTTTCTCAAGGGTCTGATGAACACAAATAAGGAGGACATGAGGGAACTCGCTGCTCAGCTCTACGCTTTGGTGATTTCCACCATGACTGGCAACGAGCTGCATACCGCTGTGCACAATCTGGTCAAAATCACCAAAGACAACCACGTAAATAACTTTGTTTTTTGGTTGTACTCTCAGTCAGCTTGTACTTTCTTAGAGCAGAAAGATTGAAATATTTATTTTTGGTCCAATCTCAGAGTCCCGAGACTCAGCACGGTGCCATCTTGGCTCTGGGTTACATGGTGGGGAGGAACCTGAGCAGAAAGAAAGCCATCACTTGTGACTCAACACAAGACAAAGGACAGGAGAAGAGCATCACCTCCCAGGATGATGCGCTTGTTTCTATGGCTACTAAAACAATCGGTATGTAAATATTTTCTTTTAATTATTATTCTTTTCTACTAGACCATTTGTTCTGATTTAAGAGCATTTAGTGGTACATTAAAGCAGTTTTATAGTGTTATTTTAATGCCCGCATTCCCTTTTGTGAGATTTACATGTATAAATAAATAAAAAGCATCTTTTGATGGTGAATGTGGGCATGCAGGTTCCTTCCTGGACAGCAGCACTGCTCTGTTGGCCATAGCAGCCTGCACAGCGCTGGGAGAAATTGGGCGGAACGGTACTCTGCTGATCCCTGCAGAAGGAGATGGCTTCACTAAACTCTCCATCGTAGAAAACCTGCTGGCTCGCATCACCTCGGGCAAGGAGAGCACAAAGGTAACCCGGAAGGTTACTAGTGCACTCTTAAATTTATTCTGTAATCTTAATCTGTGGATGGATGAGGTGGATATGTGCTTTTGTTGTGTCCTTAAAGGGATGTTGCAGCCCTTTTCAAGTGTCTTTCTGTGTAAAAGTTATGAATAACCATCGCCCTTAGTCACTGTTAATGGCTTATCTTGCACTAGCTGTTAGCTCATCAGTCCTGTAGGAACTAAAATCTATTTATTTCAACTGATGCTGTTCAGTAAAGCTGCTAATGGGTAGGATACGAATTGTTTTGAACCTTTACACAGAAACACTTTAGAATAGTCCAACATTTTTTACTTCCACTAATTCATTCATTCATTTATTTGTTAATCTGTCATTTTCTAGATGAAGGAGCGCTCCATTATGACATTGGGTTATCTACCAGTGGGCGATGCAGACTTCCCACATCAGAAGAAGCTTCTGCAGGGACTCATGGATTCGGTGGAGGTATAAAATATACTGAAGCACTACAGACGTCTCATAGGATTTAGTCCAGATTAACAGAACGAGCATAAGCTCCAGAGAATTCCTGACTTGGAATGTCAGACATTCACTTTTCCATACTTGTACAACAAAAATAAATAGATTTTCCTTTTGACTCATTGCACCAGAGCTCACATCTAACACAGAACACCCAACAAAGCTACGCTATGCGTTAGCTGCTTTACTTGTAGGATGTTTGTGGTGAATTATGATCACAGCCTGGCCTCAAACACCACATCACACAGTTTGTACTTTACATATTCTGGGTCTGAACCTGAACTTTTCCCCACAGGCGAAGCAGGTGGAGCTGCAGTTCACCGTTGGAGAGGCCATCACTAGTGCTGCTATTGGAACCTGTTCTGGAGCAGCCAGAGACCCGTGGACTTGCACAGAGGATCAGTACAGCCCGCCACACAGTCAGTAGTTATGGTCCTAACAGAGTTTCTGCATGTTTCCTTCATGCTTGTGTGAAATTAATCTGAATTATGCCCTCTAATTAATTAGATTATTTAACAATTTCTTGCACGTTTGGTCTTCAAGTACATCTAAATGCTCGTCTGATCTGTCACACCTTAGAATTAAACCAGGTTGTCACGGAGAACTAAGCTCTGATTTATGTTTTGCAGTGTTGTATTATTCATTATGTAAAAAAACAATATAAACACAAATATCTTCTTTCTTCCCCTTTCAGATGTTAAAAGCAACGACGTGGTTCCTTGGGTCCTGAACGCGATCCTGTCCAGGTACATACCGAGCCAGAACCCTCATGTGAGGCAGGCTGCCTGCATCTGGCTCCTCTCTCTCGTCAAGAAACTGAGCCAGCACAAAGAAATTACAGTGAGTACACATACAGTCCTGCAACCCTGAAGAATAACACCAAAAAAAAGATCCACTTGTGGTTAAACTTTTTAAAATGCATTTATGTCAAATCAGTTTTGTTTGAAACATCTTTTTTTTCCTCCTGCAGTCCCATCTGAAGGAGATTCAGGTGGCATTCATCTCTGTTCTCTCAGACCCCGATGGTGAGATCAATCAGACACACTTTAGTAATAGTACAAAACAAACAGCCGCCCCTTTGTTTCTGTGATGTATTTCCTCCTCCATCTTTGTTTCCTGCTTGCAGAGTTAAGTCAGGATGTGGCGTCTAAGGGCCTCGGCCTCGTCTACGAGATGGGAGGAGAGGCTGACCAGCAGGAGCTGGTGTCCACCTTAGTGGAAACGCTTATGACTGGTAAAAGGTGAGGTGGTGGTGATCAGATAAGCTGGTGAAAACTGGATTTACTGAAAACCCGTCATGGGGGAATTAGCTTTCTACACACAGACTCGTTTAGCTTCTGTTTATCTTTGCTAACAGGGTTCGACATGCAGTCTCAGAGGATACAGAGGTGTTCCAGGGCGAGGGATTAGGAAAAACTCCTGATGGGTGAGTCTTGTGTTTTATTAGCAGATATAATGATGAGCAAACGAGTCATTTTCTTCATCATATAAACATTGTGATTCCTGACAGGCACAGCCTCTCCACCTACAAGGAGCTCTGCTCTCTGGCCAGCGACCTGAACCAACCAGATCTGGTGTACAAGTTCATGAATCTGGCCAATCACCATGCCATGTGGAACTCACGCAAGGTACCAAACACATTCTTATCCATACACTGCTTCTGTAACTGTTCTCAGTTTCTCCCACTTTACCAACTCCTCTCCTCGTCTCAGGGAGCTGCTTTTGGTTTCCACATGATCGCAGCCAAAGCCGGGGAGCAGCTGGCCCCATTCCTGCCCCAGATAGTCCCTCGTCTGTACCGCTACCAGTTTGACCCCAACCTGAGCATCCGCCAGGCCATGACCAGCATCTGGGATGCCTTGGTCACTGATAAGACCCTGGTAAGGGTTGCAACTCCTACAGAAACGATCCATACAGATTCTGGCCATGAGGACAGTTTGCATGTTTGTGTTTCTCCAGGTGGATAAATATTTAAAGGAGATCCTGCAGGATGTCATTTCTAACTTAACCAACAACACGTGGAGAGTACGTGAGTCCAGGTACAGTAAAAATACACACATCGTGTCTCTTTTACATTTAGATTATTTTATGGCAACAACTCAATTCCACAATTTTCTAAAGTCTTCCTTCAGAAGCTGAGGATTTGTACTTCTCATTGTTCAGCTGTGCTTGTTCTAACTTTGGACCAGAGGCTTAGTTAGTTAGTGTAAAGGTTTTTTAAAATATCTTTCTCAGAAAGATTTATTCCTTCTTGCAGCTGCTTGGCCCTCAATGATCTGATTCGTGGTCGTCAGGCTGACGACCTCATCGATCACCTGGCTGAGATGTGGGAAACTCTCTTCAGAGTCCTTGATGACATCAAGGTGAGAAGAAGAAAAAAGTTGCTTTCACTTATAAACTTAGATGTTAACCTGCTACATGTTCAAGTACACTTGATCTCAGTTCCTTTTGCTCTTTAGGAATCTGTGAGAAAGGCTGCAGACTTGACACTAAAAACTCTCAGTAAGGTACGTGTCTCTGTCCCAGTCCGTAAACACGGTGTCTCGTGTCCTCGTCCACGTGCTCTCCCTTTACTGTCGTCTGCTCTTGTGCAGGTGTGCATCCGTATGTGTGAGTCTACAGGATCTGCAGCCCAGAAAACTGTGGCTGTGATGTTACCGACGCTGCTGGAGAAAGGCATCGTCAGTAACGTCTCAGAGGTTCGCTCTCTCAGGTAAAGTCTCTGAGTTAAACACGCAGCTGCTCTACCTGACTTCACACCCATAGCTGCAGGAGTTATTCCTGTTAGCAGCTTTGTTCATCGTTTGGTTTTGTGTTGTGTGACTGTTTTTGTCCACCCTTTTCCCCAGCATTCAGACCCTCGTGAAGATCAGTAAAACTGCAGGTTCCAGACTAAAACCTCATGCTTCCCGGCTGATCCCGGCCCTTCTGGAGGCTCTCACCACCCTGGAGCCTCAGGTCCTCAACTACCTCAGTCTGAGAGCCACTGAGCAGGAAAAGGTAAACGGCTAGTTCTTCGGTTTGTCACAAACAAGACTTGTTGTTCTAAGTCTTGTTTGTTCGTTCTAAATCTGCAGAGTGCCATGGATGCTGCGAGGCTGAGCGCCGCCAAGTCCTCACCAATGATGGAGACCGTTAATATGGTAAAACAAAAACATTACATCTGTTATTGACTATCAATTTAAAACACTGTCCGTTTTTAAATTAAGTTTTTATAAAGTTTTTTACATTTTCAAAAGCCAGTAAGCTGTCCTTATAAGGAGGCTGTGGGTCATAACCTTTCCACCTGATTTGTTGTTTGTAGTGTCTGCAGCACCTTGATGTTTCTGTGCTGGGGGAGCTGGTCCCCAGGCTCTGTGAGCTGCTGAAGAGTGGAGTAGGCCTCGGCACAAAGGTTAAACACTTTCACAAGTTCATTCATAAATTCTCCTTTTAGTTTTTTGTTTAGTTTAGTTCATCTCACCCATTATTAATGCTCCAGTTTAAATCATCTGCTCTGGTGTTTCTGAAGATGCAGCATAAAAGGTTTTCTGACTTTCCTTCTTAGGGAGGTTGTGCGAGTGTGATCGTGTCCCTCACAGTCCAGTGTCCTCAGGACTTAACCCCTTACTCAGGTACATTACACCTGTCTAATTTCTGATCATCAAACGTGGTGAATTGTTGGGAATCAGCAAAGTGAGGAGGATTGTTGGTGTTTTGAAGGTAAACTGATGAGTGCCCTGATGAATGGAATCCATGACAGAAGCACTGTGGTACAGAAAGCGTTTGCCTTTGCTTTGGGACACCTGGTCAGGGTAAGAGCAGTTGCTGTCAGACTAAGTCGATGTTTAGTTCAGGACTTCATCGTGTTGACTTTTGTTTTCTGTATCAGACAGCAAAGGACAGCAGCGTAGAAAAGCTACTACTGAAGCTCAGCACCTGGTACTTGGAGAAGGAAGGTGAGTCTGTGTGAAACATGACTGATTCTTTATGAAGCTGGACTGTACTTTTAATGGCCTGGGTGGTATATACACCTGTTCTGTTAAAGCCATCTTTAGTTACAGCTACAAGGATGTGGCACTGAGAACAGTGCAGATTTTTAAGCCTCCAGAGAGACCAAATCTGAGGTGTGACTACATGAAACATTGCCAGAAAACCATCTTAAGATAGTCTCCTTCTGCACAAAGTGATGAAAGAAATTCTGAAATCAGCTCATAGAATAGATCTTTTTTGACTTCTCATTAAATTCCTGTTGCTGATGTAACTGGATGCTCTTTCTGTCTGTCTTTCAGAGCTTGTTTACAAGTCATCGTGCGCGCTGACCGTGCACGCCATCAGTCACTACAGTCCTGATGTGCTGAAGGCTCATGCAGGCGTGGCTCTGCCGCTGGCCTTCCTCGGCATGCATCAGGCACCGGGTCCTGATGAGGAGAGAGGAGAGAGTCACGACGCCACGCTGTGGACAGAGGTGTGGCAGGAGAATGTTCCAGGTGAGCAACATGATAATTAGATTATCAGGTGTTGTCTGGGAAATGGATTAACAGTGTTGTCTCCAAGAAACGATGCAGAGATCTTCAAATATCTTGTTGTACAGCTATAAGGAAGTGTGATATCTGACAAACACGTTTGAACAAATCAAATGTTTTCAACACCAACCTGTAACCCTTTAAACCTCCCCTCCATCTCAGGAAGCTTCGGAGGCATCAGACTCTACATGACGGAGCTGATCACCATCACACAAAAAGCTCTCCAGTCTCAGTCTTGGAAGATGAAGGCTCAGGGTGCTGCTGCCATGGCAACAGTTGCCAAGGAGCAGACAGGCTCACTGGTAGCGCCACACCTCGGCTTAGTGCTGATGGCTTTAATTCAGGGACTATCTGGGCGAACATGGGCTGGCAAGGTAACGCCTCCTCCAGCTGTTGAAGCCCTCAGAGAAATGAAACCGAATCCTACATTCATGTTTGTTTCTGTTACCAGGAGGAGCTGTTGAAAGCCATCGGACTAGTTGTGTCCAAATGCAGGTCAGGCATCTAGGAGAACTTTTATCCTAACGCTAATTTACCCTTCATTTACCAGTTTCTATTATTTCTCTGACTTGTAGCACGGAGCTGCAGAAGCCCTGCAGTGGTCAACCCACTATCTCTGAGGTGGTGGAGGTGGTGTTGAAAGAATGCCGGAAGGACAGTCTGGTGTACAAAATGGCTGCTCTTCGCTGTGCTGGAGACGTGCTCAAAAGCAGCCAGGAGGATCGCTTCAGCCACATGACAGAGATCCTTTTCCCTCTGATCAGAAAGGTTCAAGCATCACTCAGCCAACGTCTTTTGTTGTTTTTAAAGACAAAACTATGAACATGTCTTTTTTTTCATTTGACAACAGAGCTGTCTGGAGAGTGGCGGCGCATCCTCCAGGTCACTGGATGATGACGATCCTGATGATAAAGATGTGAAAGACAAAGAGCTGCAGACTGAAGCTCTACTTTGTGCTTTAGAGACTCTTGGGAAGACCTGGCCCAGAAACCCTCAGACTCAAGGTAAATCATATCAAAAACAAACACCTCCAGCTCCATGTTAAATAGTTACTAAATACTTTCTGGCTTTTCTGTTTGAAATCATCTGAAGTACTTTAGTACTTCTGCATTGAAACGTTTTACTGTCTCCTGGGCTGAAACCTCAGCATGGCTCTTATCTGTGTCGTGGTCTCCGTGTGTCTCCGCAGCACATTTCCGGTCGGAGGTGTGCGGTCTGATGTCTGGAAAGCTCAGGCTGAGCACTTGGAAAGTCCAGCTTGCTGTCCTACAGGCCATGAAGCCATACTTTCAGGAGTAAGAAGCTCACAAGAAAACATGGCGTGTTTAATCCCAACTCTTTAGTTATGCAGCTGATTAAAAACCAACTTCATTCTTCTGTGTAGCTTGTTGCTGCTGGAGAAGGGTGGCGAAGACCCAAACGCACTATCAGAGATCCTGACGGAGACTTGTGCTGCTCTCACATATCCTTTAGGTAAGGGCCTGATTCCACTCTTATAGACTTTAAATTATACTAAATTCACTTAGTTAGTTTTGTTTTTCTCCCCCAGAAAATAAAAGTTACTCCTCTGTGAGGACAGAGGCCTTATCTGTTGTGGATCTTATTGTAAAGAGAATTGGAGGTAAGTGATGCCGTTTTTTGAATGGATGACATTTATGTTTGATTTTTTTGTTTTTCTGAGAATCTCAGATTTGATTATTTTCTGCCAAAAGAAATAAAATTTAAAAAAATTGTCTCACAAAAAAACACCCAAAACAATAGTCATTTTAATTTATGGGATCAAGTTTTTTAATCCTGCAGATTTATTATTATATGTATTTTTTTATTTTCATAATTCTAAACAAAAGGGAAAAACCTCTACCACTGTTGTGGAATACACTGGAATATTTCCACTTAATTGCAGGTTGTTGTTTTCTAATGTGCCGATATGCAGTTGTTATAAATTAGTGTTGCATCGGGATCTAAAATTAGAAACCCTTAAAGGGGACCTAGAATGTAAACCAACATTTTCCTTGTTGTTGAATAAGACAGCTTGTGTGGTCAACAGTAGCATGCCAAAAAGTCAAAGCCGTGTTTGACCTACTTTTTTATGTAAATTAGAAAGTTGAAAAAGGTGAGAGAAAACCTCCTGTTCTGAGAAAGCCTTTCTTAACAGTCATAAGGGGGAGCCACGCCTCCTCAAACCTGCATGTGTCTGAGGCCTTCCAGGGAAACCAACCAATCAGCATGTCCTGGCAGAGTGGGAGGGGTAAACAGCTCTTTTCACTGAAGGCCTGAGTAAAGGGGTTTAGAATGGCGTGTATCAGGGCTCCTGGGACAGATGAAAGACAAAAAAATTTTGGGAGGCTCAAAGCTCTGTTTTAGATTGTTGATTATTTGCATTCTAGGACACTCATAACTCACCTCTATGTAAACCATCAGGTTTCCTCAAGCTTCTGCCTTCAGGATTTTTTTTATTTTTTTATATGTAAACATGTTGCTGATGAGGAATTCTCGTCCGTGTGTGTGTTCAGAGAGCGAGCAGTGGGAGTGTATGTCTGTGAAGAGTCGGGAGCAGCTGCAGCGCTCCCTGTCGACTCTGCAGTCCGACACGAGGCCCGACCTGAGGGATAAAGCCCAGGAGCTGCGCAGACGCATCCAGAGCCAACCCTGAGCTCACAGGAAGATGGGACAACCTCAAGGAGCAACAACACACATCCCCTCTGTCTTTTAAGTGTGATGTCATACATAGAACTACTGTTACTGATGAAAAAGGAGGTACAACTCAAGAAGTACAGGGCGTGACGTCCCACACACCTGGTGTTGTGGTGAGCGGGTTGATGAAAGGGATTTAATAATTCATAAATCATGGTATCAGTGAGCTGTGCCGCTGACTTGAACAAGAAACCACTCCAGTCGAGCGGAGTGATTCGTGTTTGACAAAACAAAGCCAACGTAGTGACGTGTCAACTTCTACCTAGTTCACTCAAATGGACCGTGAGTGAGTTGATGATAAACTGCTATATAAACCAGTGTGTTGGGTTTGTGGACACTTTATAGCAAATAGCCCCAAAACGGGGATTTTTACTACTGTTGTGGGTTTGCCTTCTTTAATAATTGTCCAAACAGCCGCAGGTTGTTTGTCACAGCCGGTACAGAAGGCGACGATGATTTTGCAGCGTGTGCTGAAATGTGCCTGATGACTGAGCAGGACATCAGAGAGAAACCCTGCTGTTCACTTCAAAATGATGCTGTAGCTGTTTGAATTTGTGCTTCATGAAATAAAACTTAATCATTCGGACCAGTGATTTCTGCTTTGTAACATGTTTCTGAGGTACAGAGCTGTGTTCAGCTCCGGACAGTCACATCCAGATGTGAGGCAATTAATGAATCACTACAACAGAACATCGTTCCCCATCACTGCAGGACTGGGTATGGAATGGATGAGGTCATGGAGCGGCTAGAAAGGCATTAAGGGAGTTCCCAGGCTAAAACCTCTGCTAACCAACCACAAACAACTTTCAGGCTAATCTTTTGTAGACTGGTGTGAAAATAAGGGAACTTTCTGGAAGTGAATCCCATCTGGAGCTGCTTCAGGACCCAGACCACTTGATCCAATTCAGACATGAATTCTCCAAGAGAAAATCCTGAAGAACATCTGACCTTTGACCTTAAACATGCCCCTAACCCTCTAATTGGGCTAAATAAACTCTTGGCTGCAGTTGTTGCCATCAGGGGGGTTAAAACTAGTAGGTTCGGATAGCCTTTCTCCCCACAAATAAAATAATTTGAAAGCTGCTGCTTGTATTAAGGTTGACATTGAAATTTGTTTGCTGTGACATAAAAAAAGTTTCAACTAGGATGGATTAAGTCAGTTTAATATTTCACCTTTATTTACAAAAACATAGATCCATCAGCTGAATATAAGAAGGAAAGAACATCACAGACAGTTAAAGAAAAGGCAACATTCATGAAACAATATTTTTAGACTAAAATGATTCTAATGGATGCGACGCATTAGCCAAAGATCTAAGAAGCATAAACTATCCATAACAACATAGAAGTGATCAGAGGCTTTGTTCTGTTATAATAACTGATGTATAGAAAACAGGCCGATCAGCTGATTAGTTTGTTCCTTTTGTCCCTTTGACGAGCCTTATCGTGGGCTTTCTGGGGAAGGCTGGACTCACTCTGGCTGAGAGCCGTCCGCGTCACCGCAGACATCCCATCAACAAACTTGGTCTTATATAGGACGTTGGCGTTGGTGAACATGCCGTCTTTGAGGGACACGACCACAAACTAAAAGAAGAAAAGCGGAATTTATTTAAAATCTAATTTCTGACACAATCAGCTGCTGGTTAATGTCAACGCGTACCTGTGAGTGTCTAAAATGTGAGCGCAGCATCTGCCCGATGTTCTGTGTGTGAGACAGGTCCAGAGCAGCATCCACCTCGTCCAGGATGTAGATAGGAGCAGGTTTGAAAAGCAGCATGGCCAGGATGAGAGACAACGCCACCAATGACCTGGAAACAAAAAGCATATATTAGAACAGATAATAACAGAGTATAAGCAGCCATGTGAAGGAGTTCACTGACCTCTGCCCACCACTGAGCTCTGTGAGGTTTTCCTTCCACGTGTCTCCCAGAGCTACCTTAAACTCCAGGCCATCCAAGACGCCACATCCCTGAGGAGGGGCCAGCTTTGCTGTGGCTCCAGGCAGAAGAGTGGAGAAGATGGATCCAAAGTCCTTGTTCACCTGTAGAGTGATGAGGATTTTAGTGAGGACCAAGGTCGTGGATCTGAAGCTGCATCAAACTAAAGCACAGTGAGCAGTTCAACAGTCACTAAACCCAAAATAGAATGCAGACCTTCTGCCATGCCAAGTTCAGAGCCTCATTCTTCTTCTGGTCCAGTTCCTCAATGGTCTGCAAGATTTTTGTTTTGTCATTCTCCACAATCCTCTTCTTCTTCATCAGGTCGTTGTACTGCAGGAGGAGACAGAGTGGGTTTGGAGAGGGTTAAATCAGCTGTGAAGCAGCAGCTAGCAGAGCATCCAGCAGCAGCGCTCCTCACCCTCTCCTCGGCTTCGTTCAGCATGTTCATGGCCCTGTTGTTGATGTTCCTCTCCAGCTTGGTAGTGGTTTCCTCCAGCTTCTTCAGACGCTGGCCAGCCTCACGGGGGTTGTTCGCCTTGAAGTCGTAAGAGCTGTTCGGCTGGCCGAAGAACTGGCGTTCCGAATGGATCCAGTCGTTTTCCTCCAGCATGCGAGTCACCTAGAAAAAAGACGGGATGACTTTAAACCTCCTTCTAGATGAGGTGGAGTTGGAGGAGAGTCTGATGGCCTTACCTTGTCAGCGGAGTCCTGGCTGTCTTTGTGGTGTTTACTGATGATGTGTTCCAGCTCCTTGATCTTCAGCTGGACTTCATTGGTCTGCTCCCTGATTTTATTGGCTTCTGTGCTTTTCACCTGGAACATTCAGAGGTCAGTGTAATGATTTCTGCTTCAGACATCAGAACGAGACAAAGTTTGATAAACGTGCAGATGTCAGGAAGAGCTCATTAAAAACCACAAAACGTCAGAGACTAAACCGTGTTCACCTTCAGCTCTTTATCTTGGGTCATGATCACTTCCTTCTGTTTGGCTAGCTCCTCCTGGGCTTTACGCACGGCCTCCTACATCCCAAAACACACGGAAAACAACACAATTCATTTATGAGATCAGACGATAAGAAGATGCTCTTTATTGGTCCCAGAATTGGAAAACTATTGGTCGGCAGAAGCATGAAATACAAGAAACAGACAATATGATCAACATAAAATATAAAAGAAATTAAATGAATGCATTTTCTTTCATTAAATAGAAAAAAGGCTTAATATGATCACACTGACAGATTAAAGTCTGTTTTAGGTGGGTTATGCTGTCATGTTTTAACACCATTGTTATTGAAGTGTTAGAATTATTTTTTATATCTAGAAAAGCCTGAACTAACCATTCAGAGCAGACACAAACAACAAATCTGATTCATTTTTAGAGATAAAAGCTTTGGAACACAAACAACCTGAGCTGAATGAAGAACAGACCAGTTTTACCTGGAGATGTTTCAAGATCCAACCCTAACGTTACTGAATAAAGCAGGAAGTAGAACAAATAGATAAAGTAAAAATAAGTAAGTAAAGGCATCAAGTGATAAATTATAAAGAGTAATGGGATGCTGAGCCTTTATTATTAATATTATTATTACTATTATTATTAATAATAACAATAATAATAATCCTCATCTAGAAATTTGATTTTTGCTTGATTATCTTATATCTTTATATTTTTACATAATCTTCAAATGATCTTGTATAAAGTATATTAACCTCTCAAATCACTTGATCTATTTCCTGTCCCTCTGAACGTAATAACCAAACAAACATTTTAAAAATATTTTTAAAACATGTTAAAATCAGGATGTTAAAGGTTTTGCTTTAAAAATAATGTTGATTTCACTAAAAATGAAGAAATTATGTCAAATAAATTATTCTTTCCTATATTTTTGATATTTAAAAAATAAATTTTGACAGATAAAAAAAATGAGACAAAATGTCTATAAAAGAAATCTGTATTCTAAATAGGATTGCTATCAGAAAGTTGACTCTTGATTTTAACATTCAGCCTTCCTGCTTTGCATTCAAATGGGTGCTAATGGGTGCAGGTTTAATTTATCCTTAACAGAAATGTTTAGTTAATGATAGAATATTTTCATTGTTGAAATGATCCATCAAAAAATGATTATCTTTCGCAGTCACTGTGGAAAATCAAACGGGCGCACGCACACACACACACACACACACACACACACCTTGTTCTGCGACACGGTGCAGGCCATGCTGTCTATCTGCTCCTGGATGGCCTTCATGGCCTCGTCTACAGCCTGGATCTGCTGCTCATAACCCGCCTGCTCCCGCTGCAGCTCCTCCAGCTCCAGAGCCACAGCATCAGACTCCTGAGCAAGAACACGGATCAGAAAAGAAAAACTCAACATGTATCAAGACTAGATGTATGCCAGATCCTTCAGATGAGGAGACTTTTTAAATATTCCACCAGCGTACCTGCTGTTTCTGCTTTAACTTATTATTGAAGGCATCAGCTTTGGTCTTGGCTGCGTTGAGTTTCTGCTGGGCGGCCTTCAGCTCCTTCTCCCTCTCAGCCTCTGCGTTTTTCATTTTGTTTTCCAGCACCTTATATTTCTCCTCCGCCCGCTTCTGGACCTCCTTGGTGACTCGTAAGGTCTCCTCACTCTCCTCTGGTCAGACAAACACCCCCCCCAAAAAAACAGACATCTTTAACATGACACACAAACCATCCAGAGTACTTCACCCATGAAGAACCCTTAGAGCTCCAACCGATTGCTTTGCGAAGCCTCTCCAGCTCCTCTTGCTGCTGGTGGAAGGAGCTCTGCTGCACTTTAGCCAGCAGGATCTGCTCCTCCTCTGCTTTGAGCTCGTGCTCCTGCTTCAGCTGTCGGTACCTGCAGGGAGTTATGATGGAGAGAAAAAGGGTATAGAGGGAGATAATTACATTATAAGAGAGCTGAAAATAAGATCAGGGTTGTTTTGCATCTTCTCAGCAACATTATGTGCAGTCTCATGCAATATCACCAGATCTCACCATCTGTGGCAGAGGTGACTCTCAGCTTACTAATGCACCACATTTTAGGTCAAAATCTGTAAACCTGATGAGAGTTGTAGCTGTTTGTGTTTGATCAGCTGAGGCGACCATCTACATCTGTGTTGGCTCCAAAAGTGAAGCAGTAATAGATGGAGATCCACTGATTACGACACAAAAGGTAATCGCATCTAGGGGCTCATGAGGTATTTTTGCTAAGACGCGCACACACACACACACAGAGTGACACACATGCACACCAGACAAAAACATTGTTGCTTGCAGATATTCAGCGTACTTCTCAGCGGTTCCCTTAAGGTGTGCCAGTTCTTGCTCTATTCCCTGTAGTTGAGCCTCCTTGTTGTTCAGGTTGTCCTGGACATCCTTCACCTCTTGCAGGCTGGACAGAATTGATGCCGACTGAGAGCGAGCACCTGGATGACAAAACAGAGGAGTTGTTTTTACAGATGCACATGAAAAAATAAATAAATAAAAATCTGAGACTAGAATTCTGAACATCATCTCTCTGTCTTCTCCTTGTTCTCACCTCCACTCAGAGTTCCCTGTGGATCAAAGATGTCCCCTCCAAGGGTAACCGTCTTGGTCATCACCTGCTTATCAAAAGCCACTTTTTTGGCATTGTCCAAAGTGTCACAAACCAGCGTGGAGCCAAACACGTACTCCATGGCTTTACGCAGGTCAGACTCATAGCCGACCAGAGACAGAGCTGTGTGAACGTTATCATCGCCAACCTGGTGGAGGGAAACAGAAATAGATAGATTAGATAATAGATTAGGTGATCCCAGATTTCTCCACTCAAGCTGATTGTCCCACCAGTTTCTTTGCTGTGTTGACCACTCTGTCGTTGAGCGTCTTGGCAGAGATCTTGTTCAGGGGAATGATCGTGTACCGCCGCTGTAGCTCCCCCTTCTCCAGCAGCTTTTTACCCGTCACCTACAGAAAGAAACCCAAACCAGAGTCAACCCCCAGATCACATGGTCCACTGTGACGCTGCAACAAACCCAATCCCACCTCAGTGTCAACAACGATGTTATAGAGGCGCCCGCCTGCCACCACCTCCAGAGCGGTGGCGTAAGTGACATCGTTGACTGAGATCAGGTTAGCGAGCAGACCCTTCACCTTACTGCGGTCCCACCCTCGCTCTGGATCTCTGTGAGACAGCAGGCAGACATAAACACACACACACTCAGCCACCACTCACTGATATTCTAATATAAAGTTTCATCTCTGATGACATTTTATGAATTAAAAACAACCAAAAATCCCAGGGAATGGCCCGCTGAAGGACTTTTCCTAATCCATATAAAATCTCTTTACATTGCTCTGCAGACATTCAGATTTACATCTCACTAAAAATAAATAAATTACAAAAAAAAAAACTGAAATTGTCATATTTGAATAAATAAAAATAAAATAAATAAATAATATTGAATGCTTCTTATAGCTAGCTTTGAAAAAATAAAAGCATGGAGTGGTTCTTGGTAATTAATTTAAACAGCTAACTTTAGTAGCTACTTTCACCTGAAGACCTAAACTAAGTGAAGGTTGCTATGAGTTTATCATCTCTCTGTATTTTGTTGCATTTTTAAAGCAACTATTCACAACTTCTTCCTTTTGGTATTTAAAGGTGAAAGTTCTTACTTGTAGTCAAAGCGCAGGTTGGGGAAGCGTGACATGAGACGCTCGTACTTCTCTTTAAGCTGAGCAACCTCTCGGGACAGCTGCCTCCTTTTGTCCAACAGGCTTTCCTCTTTTCCATCTGCATCGAGACATCCGTTTTCATAAACACTTTTGAGAGTAAAAAGAGTCGACTTATAGGTCTAAGAACCAGAAATGCACACATTACCTTCATAGCTGAGTTTAGCTAATTCTGCCTGCAGTTTCTCCCTGCATTTTCTCACTGCCTGAAGGCTCTCCTGGTCTTTTTTGTAGCCACTGTCCATCTTTTTCACCTCTGCCTGTTTGGACTTCAACTCAGCCTGGGAGTGCTTCAGAATCATCTGAGCCTGAGCAGACAAACAGAAATTTTATTGCAAAATGAAAGATTGCGTGTACGTCTGTGACCAAAACTGAAACGCTCCTCTGCTCACCTGCTTAGCCTCGGTGTCGGCCTTGCTCATGTCGTTCTTGCAGGTCATCATCTGCCCCGCGAGTGTGGCCTCCTCTCCATCTTCATTGCTGGAAAGACCTGCAGAAACAGCCTTGAAGTGCTGCTCAGCCGCCTCCAGAGCCTTACTGTCCTTCTGTCCTTCATCCTGGAGCGCCTGAAGCTGCTCAGCCAACTTTGAAACCTCCTTCTCCTTTACAACAAGCATTTTTTTGTCCTAATGATAAAAAGAGAAAGGTTTTGATTAAGAATAACCTTTTCAGGCTCACCTTTATTGTGTGATTTGTTTTATGTAAACAAATTTTTGAGTTACCTCCTCCATGCTCTTTACAAGCTCCTTTCTCTTCTTGGTTTCATCTTTGAGGTTCTGTTTTTTCAGGTCCAGTGCGCTCTGAGCTTTGGTATCTACACGCTGTACGTCAGCTAGAGCGTCCTCCAAGGATTTTAATACTCCATTCACTTCCTTTAAACAAACATTAAAAGTATTGTTATCATGTTTTAAAGGGCAGCAGTAGCTCAGGAGGTAGAGCGGGTTGTCCAGTAATCGGAAGGTTGCGGGTTTGATCCCAGCTCCTGGCAGAGAATGCTGCTGTTGTGTCCTTGGGCAAGACACTTAACCCACGTATTTATGCTGGTGGTGGTCAGAGGGACTGATGGCGCCTGTGTTTGGAAGTCTCGCCTCTCAGTGTGCCCCAGGGCAGCTGTGACTACAATGTAGCTCATCACCACCAGTGTGTGAATGGATGAATGATACACTGTAGTGTAAAGTGCTTTAGAGTCTTCTGACTCTGAAAGGCGCCATACAAGTGTGGGTCATTTATCAATAAACTTAAAGAGAAACCAATAACCTCAGCCTGCAAATTCATACCTGATCTTTTTTCTTCTGCAGCTCTACAATCTGGACCGAAAGCTCTTCAATTTTGTTCTTGTTCTCGGCCATGCTGGCCTGCATCTTGGTGAGGTTGTCCAGCATCACCTTCAGATTCTCTGCTGAATTCAGCTTACTCTCCTCTGCGCACACAAACAGCCAGGCCACATAAAGCCGCGACAGATGCTGGATCTCACGCATCAGCTTCTGGTACTCCAAGAACGATGATCGCTCCTGAAGGTGGAGGGAGATAAAAGAGAATGAACCCAGAAATGAAAGCAATAAAAGTGATCACTGTTCAACTGCTGCAGGATTGTGAGTTGAATTATTATAGTTGGCTTACCTCTTGCAGTTTTTGCATAGTTGGAGTGATTTCTTCATTCAGAATCTAAATAAAGTAAACACAAGGTATAGTTAGCTACAGAAAACCCTCCACTATAGTGATCCAATAAGACTGGATGACGTACAGTCTGAATCTCCTTGAGCTTGGCTTCCTTCTTCTCAATTGTCTTCTGGGCGCTGATCTTTTTACATTCATACATCCTGGTACCTGCTGCCTCCTCAATCATGGCAAGGATCTGAAGGAGGAGAGTTTATATAAATCCAAAACAATATAAAATACATGCTTCAGATGAGTTTTATCCATGTGCACGTTTACCTCTGGAGGCTTCATATTTAGAACCTTGGTGATTCTTCCCTAAGAAGTGAAACAAGATCAAGACCCACACGTCAGATGTCTAAACGTGATCCGTTAGGGTTTAAAAGCTAAAGATGATGCACAAAGCTGACCTGCATGATGAGAAAGTGTGGGTTGTTGACGTTGAGGCCAACAGAGCAAAACAAATCCTGCACCCTGGTGTTATTGGCATTTACGCCATTGATGAGGTACTTGTTCCTGCCACCTATCACCACCTGGAAGAAACAAACTGATCATATTCTAAGGCTAAAAAAACTAGGATGGAAGTGTTAACTGGAAGTGTTTGAAAGCACATTACTTTGGTGTGCTTCTGTACTCACCTGTCTGGTCACAGTGATCTCATCGTGGGTTTCAAACCCCAAAGGACTCAGGCTTTTGTTGGAATTGTCAAAAGTAATGGAAACAGTGGCCTTAGTGATGCCACCCTGCCCATTTTTGTACACCAGGTCCTGAAGGTTGGAGGCTCGCACCTGCCGCAAACAAGTAAACAAAAAGAATACTTTAACTGAACATTTTTATTGCTTAGCACATTCACGCAACCTCCAAATTCATTCATACTTGTAAAAATGAAAAACAATTAAAAGTAAAAACTTACGTGGGAGAGGTTCGAGATGCCTAAAAGGAAACAAATAGAGTCCAGAATATTGGACTTGCCGCTGCCGTTCAGCCCTGTGATGGCGTTAAACAGCGGGTCAAAACCGTTAATCTCCGTCCTCTGCGCGTACGATTTGAACCCTTCGAGGATAATAGACTTGATGTGCATCTTTCTGCTCTCTTTCCGCTGACTCCAGAGGCAATATCTGTCTAAGTTACTAACCACAAAGTCAAAATGTGAGCGACAACACTCTTAGCCCAGTGTTTACAACCGATAGCTGAGTATTACTTGAATTTTGGCGGCAGTCAAGCTTGTAGGAGCCGGCAATGCATCCCCTTTCTAAGCCGGAAAGAAACTGACATAACAATTTCATTATAACACCACAAAAATGTAAAGAAAAATGTAATATTATACAAATATGAGTAATTACTGTTTTATCCTTTATAAATTTAATGTGAAGCATCAGATTTCTTAAAAATGTATAACAACATCAATTGTTTTTGACAGGCATATTTTGAGACTACTAAAAGTGTTAGCGTCGAGCGCCCTCTGTCTGAAAGTTAAGTCCCTTGGGCGCAGTTGAATGTCGCCCTCTTGAGGCGATTTGATGACATTTCACCCTGTGCCTTCCATTGAAAACTGCTGTGGGAATAAATAAATAAATAAATAAATAAATAAATAAATAAATAAATAAATAAATAAATAAATAAATAAATAAATAAATAAATAAATATTATTATTATTAAAATGATTTACTCAAATATGACTTGTTAAAACGTTGTGATATTGAAAAGCATGCCATTTTACACCACGGTAGTAAAGAAAATTTCATTTGAAACCAAGGTAAGAACAAGTACAGTCTTTCTATGTTTATTACAATGTTAGAAAAAAAACAAGTCAGGTGATAAATATTTTATTTTGTTTTGTTTCTGGTGAAAATTAACCAAAAGAACACAACTTCAGTGTTTTAAATGCAAACATCAATTTACTTTGGCACCTGCTATACATGCAGATATACAGAAATGCTAAATAACACAATATTCTTCATCTAAGAGAAGAAAATAATACCAGCAAACACAATTTTTAAATGGTTTTCTACAATTTATTTTATTTTACAGTGAAATTCAGATCAGTGTACACAAGAGCATGCTCATTGGAGTTGTAAAATAAAGGTGAAAAAAGTAGAAAACACAATGCCAATCTGTTTAAAACTTGTTTAAGTCATGAACACACACACTTAGCAGGATATTATTGAAAAAATCAATAATGCTTTGATAAAGCCCTTCTTAAGTCCATTCAACGCCTTCAATTGACCCAGAATATTTACAGTGCATCAGCTACGGGACACATAGACAGGCAAACCAAGTTACAGGCATAGAGGCATATCTTTGATAGAACTATACAGTCCCCTCTGTTGTAGTAGTAGGTGGTGGGCTTGATGTACGCGTAGTCAAAGTTCTGCAGATTCAATGAGCTCTGACAGTACTGGTCACTAAGGGCAACCAGGGCACGCACCATGGTGTATTTAGCTGAGCAGCTCACAGCCGTTATTGAGCGCACCTCGTCAAAGTGCAGCAGGAAACAGGGGTCATCCTGAGGACAGAAAAACCTTCCCATTAGCATGAGTTTGGTTTTTAGGTTAGATTTATTGTTTGACATTTAGAGTTATTTTAGATTTCTTGTAGTTCCTTGTTGCTGTGTCTCATCTGATTGTTAGCTCACCTGTCTCACCACAGGAACCACCCATCCCAGTACCCACACTCCTGCTGTTCTTCTACAATTTCAGATTTATTGGATGGGTTTTCTCTTACTGGGTTTTCTCTTTGCAAGTTTCACCTCGTACCTAAATATTAAAGCTTCTTATCCTAATCGTATAATCTGATAGAGAGTTTGGCGAGGGGTGTGGGCTATGAGCTATTAATTGTAGAAAAATGTTTTTGAAACAAAATATTTCTTTTAAAACCCTGACACAAAGCTGATCAAAGCCACTTCAAAACTCCAGCATGAACCTGAAAACGATGATTTCATAGATTAACTTATAGTATTAGAAATGACTAGCTGAGATTTGATTTTTCCTCAAAACAACAAAAAGTTACTGTTTCCTACAAAATACCTATTTATGATCTCATATTTTGCATGATTTTAGCAGAAAAGTGAATGTTTTCTTTAACTTTCAGTCAAGTGGAGCAACTTCAGCCCTATAATTAGCAGCTAAACCACCATAGAGCATATTTTACACCCTAATCTTTTGAAGCGTGCCTTAAACTTAAATGAGAAAAAAATAAATGAACTAAAACAATTCTTAAATATAAAGGGATGTTTGAATAAAAGTAAAAACCAATACTTATCATTATTACCTTAATATTATTTTCCACACTGATATTACCAACATTATATCACAACCCCAAATGAAAATAATATTTTTAAAAAGACATTTTCATTGTGTGAAAGTCAGAGATAAAATACCATCACGAGTCTAATTTGAATAGTCACGTATCCAGATAAAGAGTGTCTAAATTAGTTGGATTAAAAATCAGTGAATCCCAAAATGATTTCTAATCAGATTTGGTCATTTTACCACATCAGGGTCTCGTCCATCAACGAGGGTCAAGTCCTGCAGGGACCAGATCTCCATCTTCTTGTAGCAGTCCTGGATGCTGGAGCGTTTGGTGTGGGACTTCTTGGAGCCAGACTTTTGGGCTGTCACAAACACCTGACACTGCACCACGCTGACCTGCACTACCTTCTTGGGTCCAACTACAAAACAGAAAATAACTGATTTTGAATAAAATGACGCTAAAATGCAGTCCAGCTCCACTGGGCGATACCACCAACAACAAAACAGAATAGGAGAATTAAAATTCCAGTTTATTTACCTGAGACACACAGAAAATGCCTTCCAAACGTCGGCTCTTCAATCTCAATAAACTCCACAAGTCTGTGTTTGGCAGGTCGGAATAAAACCCTCTGCATCTCTTCTCTTAAAAGAGAAGACATGATGAAAAGTTCCACACACACACACACAAAAAAATAAAGGAATAGCAATGGGAGGAGGGAAAAAAAGCCAAGTAAGAAATGAGATGTGGAAAATAATCTGTTGATCGTGACTGGAGGAGCCCGGGGTCTGGCAGTGGAAAGGAGGGAGGGTGGTGATGTTTCCTCTGATCAGATGGTGAGAATATCTGTGGTTATGGTCTGCGTGTGTGTGTGTGTGTGTGTGTGTGTGTGTGTGTGTGTGTGTGTGTGTGTGTGTGTGTGTGTGTGTGTTTCTAGCCACTTTTGACAACCCATCTTTGATTGAGTTAATGTTTTCATATCAGCTCGCTCACAGGGGGGAACTAAGTGGCAAAGGAGGCTATAAAAGGCCAAACCCTTCATCTGTTTACCTTTTTATTGCTCCAATTAAGATCCATTATGATTTTAGGAAGGTATCCAACACAGGCTTCTCACTCATGAAAATTTTCAGCAAGACAACCCAAACCATACTTTTTGAGTAGGTTTGCTTACTTGTAGCACACACAGACGGCGTCCTGGTAGTCACTCTGTCTCCATCTCTCACTTACATATAGACACTGATATATAACGTGGCACGGTGCCCGCTGTTTGCCTGTGATTAAACGGTTGTTGTGTGGGAAAAGGATGTCCCACAGCACTCTACATGGCTTCCATTACTCTGTTGTAATTCAATCTCTTAGAATAGATACAAGTGAGGTGAAGCACTTATGTGAGGGGGTGGTAGAAGTGGAGAAGCTGTTTTTTACAAGCTCACAAAAGTTGCAACGTTTTCTCACTGGCTCCATAAACTCCTGTCACAACAAAAACACCTTTGAAAAATGGAATTTTAGGCTTGCCTTTGTGAAAAGATTCTCAAAACAGGATTTTTCTTCAAGCAAATCCACTCCGTCACGAACCAGAGCCATGCACTGATCTGATTTCTTAGCTGGAAAAAGGCTCCATTGGATTTGTCACATTTGGGAGAACCAAGATCAGGTTTTTTTCCAACGCTAAGTGCTTTCTTGTTGTTGTTATTGTCGGTGGGTTTTGTGGATGTTCACTTGAAAAGCTTTTTGTCTCTGAGATGGAAAGACGAGTGGATGGGCAGGAAGCAGAGAGGAAAAGAAAACACACAAGTGTTGAAACCTATGAATAACACATGAGGTTTATTGTACTTACCTATCATCTCAGAATAACAGTAGAGTCCCAGAGAGTGGCTTTAGTGATGTATACTGGCATGCCTGAGAATAAGAATCACAACGATTTCTTATTTATGATAGGAACTATAAAAGATAATGGAGATCACTTTGGTGGTGAGTAACTCGATTACAAGCTCATTTCCTGAAAGTTGTGACATCATGTAAAATATTCAAATAATCGTGCAGGTTTTCTATTTATTTGACAGGATAACAAGTTCTAAAAGAGGAGGGGTCCAACGCAGACCAGGGACGCTGCACAAACAAATAAACTGAAGGCACTCAGGCAGAGCTGCATTAAAAACCAACCACACTGTGGAGGAGAAAACACTCTGGGTTCAAGAACACTTTTAAAAACCATCATCAAGAAGCACATGCAGTCACCAAACCCACAATGCACAGTAAAGGTCAAGTCAAAGTGATGCAATCACAGGAAAAATAATCAATTTAGAAGTCCTTTCTGAGCCAAAATAAAAAGATTGAATTGTTAAAAATGATCAATATTGTTTAGGAAATCATGGAAAGTGTGTTTCCTGGACCATCTAGTTTTTTTTCTACACACGTTAAAGCCAGACTGATTCAGCACTCATAGAGCCTTGAGAAAGTGTGTTTAATTAGATAATAATCATGATGGGTATGAGAGGGAAAAATAACAACAGAAAATGTAAGAACGATTTACAGAAGTGGAAGGACAAAAAGACAGAAACATCTAACAAAACTGAGAGAATCCATGAATTCACAAGGTGATGGGAGATTACTTATAAAAGACACAGGTTTTCATTCATTCATTCAACTTTTTATTTCGAACATGCAGCACTGTCAAAGATTACACACACAAAAGTACAAAAAGAAACAAAACAAAACAAAATAAAAAACAAATAAGGCTAATTTTACGTTTCTACCATTTACTTTGAGCCACATGCTCGAAAAGGAGTGGGAAGAAGTATACACTTATAAACTCCCACCCCTTTTTCACAGATCATAAGTACTCCATCCAGTTATCTTTTATTCTGAACGCATTTTCAATACTGACTTGGTTTCCTGTCAAAAAACTTGCACATGCTACAACATAATATTGAAATCCATAATCAAAATCGAACACAAATCAAACAATCTCTTCTTCTTTATACCTCCTTATAATCATTCTTTTATATTCCCTTTTGAACTGCTTAATGTCTGGACATTGCTTTAATTTTTCATTCAAACTGTTCCATAGCTTCACCCCACACACCGAAACACAAAATTGCTTCCTATTGGTACGTGCCATTATGGTTTTAAATAGACTAAAACCTCTTAAATTATATGCATCTTCTCTAACAGTAAACATGTTTTGAATATGTCCTGGTAGTTGATTATTTTTAGCTTTATACAAAATATGTGCTGTTTGATATTCCACAAGATCTAAAAACTTTAATATCCCATGATGTAAAAATAATGAATGTGTATGATCCCTGTAACCTACAGTAGCTTAAATATGGTAAAACCAGCGAACAGTATAGAATGTTTTAAAAATAAACACGTGGTCCCTGTCATTATTTGGGAAAATGCAGATTGCAATCGCATCCTAACCATTTTCGTCCAGTAGGGGGCGGTAATGTCCCAAACAAATAAAATATAAAAAACAAACTAAAGATTTCTGATTCTGATGCACATGGTCTATGTTTTCAAAACCATCTAAAGTTAATTTATATATTTTTTGTCTAAAGATTTATTGGCTTTGCCTGTATGGATAAAGTCTATAGAACACAATACACAACTGCTGCTACATCATGTATCACGTTAGTCAAAAGCTTTGTTAGATTTGTAAAAAAGAAATATATTCTGTATATATATTTTTTCGTTTGGGTCTTAATAATAATAATAATAATAATAATAATAATAATAATAATAATAATAATAATAATAATAATAATAATACACTATTCTTTTCAGGTTTGCAAATCTTATTTGGTTTCAGTTTTGGTTAAAAACTGGATGTGATGAAAGAGGAAACCCATCCTATCTGACCAGGTCATCCCTACTTCCATATGGCAACTATCCAATGTAACGTTCATAGTCCACTCACTGTACCATCTAAAATGTCTTGTTTTTACACGTTTATTATGGTGATGCCATTTACACGTGAACTTAGAGTTACTGCTCTAGATATAGCCTACCATTCATTTTAAATGAAGTCAGCTGCAAGCCAGAGCTCAGTGTTACCATCAATTTTTATGCTAAAACAGTCCTGGCAATGAACTAGTATGGCAAGCTGACATATCGTTTAATTGTTGCATAGGAAATGAAAAACCTTAATTCATCATAGTCAGGGGCTTCCTTCCAAGTCACAATCACAATAACATTATGTTTTTTGTTTGGATATCAACAAGAAATTTATTTTCATACAGAATGAATATAATTGTGAAATAACATTCTTGATAGAAATTCATTTTTAGACATTTTTCATGATAATGATGTTTACAAAGTATGAGGGCTGATATGTTTAAAATGGTCATTTTAATTTTACATTTCTGGTAAGGTTATTCTAATTAAAAGATGCACCAATTTTGGTTTTGAGACAGAATACTGATTATAGTACAGCTCTAACCAGCTGACAAATTCCAATTAAACTGAAATAACTAATTAACAGAACAGTTTGATTTTTATAACCAATACCTGAATAACTTAAAAATTAGGATTCAGCAATTTAAAATTTGTCCTTATATGGAAGAGGATTAGGGCCACTGAAAAAAAATAAATAAAAGAAAAATAAGTCTGACTTTTTTCTCAGAATTCTGACTTTTTGACTTCAGAGAAAAAAGTCAGAAAATGTCAGAATTAGATTAGATTAAAGTCAGAATTATTTTCTTTCTTTTTCTCAGTGGCCCTCTGCCGCAGTATGATGCATTCAAAGAACAGATAAAACCTTCTGATTTTAGTTTTTTAGATCAATAAAAAGACAGTAATTTTGAGATTTGATCAGTTCTGCTCACCAGCTGATTTCTGCTGCATCCTATTGTAAATTAGCCTGGCAAGCCATCCTATATATGTGTGTATATATATATGCAAAGCAAGAATTTGGTCTAGTTCACTAGGCTAATTGTAAATGGCAATAAAAAAGTAATTAGTAAATGTTGAGTGCTTTAATCTTTTTTCTCTCTTTTAATAATTACATTTTTAATTATTTTAATTTTATTGTGCTTGTGAAGCGCCAGGTGATTTTTATCCAAAGATGTTATGTAAAAAACTTTTCTTCTTCTATGCATATTAATTCATAATCAGTCTAACTAATAAATGTTAAAATGGTTACTAAACCTTTTTAGACATCAGTCTTAGTTGTCTGTAATGTAATATAATTTGTAAAGATCTATAAAAGCTTTGTAACAATGTTATTTTAAATATCAGTTCTGACTAGTAGATAGTAATAGAGATGCTGTTACTCATACATAAAACGACCTGCCATACCCTAGTCTGAATGGAAAGGGCACTAAAACGCGGAGTCATTTCCCCTTTGGAGATCACTCAGCGGTTCCCTCCGATCCAGGCTACTGTACTTGTAAACTAGTGCGCCCTACTGTCTCCATTGCGCATGACTGTACGTCGTATAATATGAAGTAGGCCTCCTGTTTTTCTCCTCAGCCCGAAGTCCTCCCCGGCCCCCTCCACCTCGATGTAACGCTCAAGTAAGCAAAACACGGAGGCTGCTGTCGAAACCCGGTCAAGGTAAGGGTTTTTATTGTAAATATGACGCTTTAGCTGTGGTTGGGTGTTGGTATTTGGCACAGTTGCAGTTTGAGAGCGGTGTTGTTGTTTTTAGCGTGCGGAAGCGGTCGGACTGCAGAGCAGGCTTCGGGACTGTTTCGGCACGCTCGAAGGCCCAGTGACCCACATTCGGAGCTGCCAGTTTGTGTGTGTTCGAGTGCGCGTGCGCGTATCCTGCTCAATGTGTGTGTGCGACCGTGTTCTCCCGTGAGTGTGTATGTGTGTGTATACATACATCTGCCGCGAAAAATGTTTCCACAATCGTTGGTTTGGGGCATTTCGCGGCCGCTGGCGTTTGTGTTTTTGTCGGTTTGCTTTTGAGGACGTCGTCTCGTGCGAATGTTGCTTGTCTCGCGGAATTTGTGGCTGTATGGTTCTAATTCTGAAGATTATTTTGTCTTCAATGTCAGTTGTTGCGTGACAGCTCCAGGCGCGGCGCCAGCCTGCAATGATTGAGACTCATTTTCCTGTTTATTCCACAAACGTGAGTCTCCGTGTTTGTCACCAGAGCGGTGTTAATATTCGCGAGTGTAGCAGCAGGAAACGCCAGAGCTAAATCTCCAAGTTAAATGGACACTTTTCGGTAGCCAGCTTAGTTAGCCTGCTAGCCTGCTATATGGGTTGCTCTCTTTTTTTGGTTGTATAACAACACCTGTGGCACCAAAAGGTACGTTAAATTCTCCCGTGCCTTTTCTCTTAGCGAATGGCTGTTTTGATCGAAAACACTGCTGCGGACATACTAATATTTATTCATTCGTAAGCTGTTTCTGTAGCTCCGTGAAGAAACGACTGAAAGAGGCTTCACTTGTTGGCCATCAGTTCATGACTGTAGGTCAGCATCCCAAAATACTCCACAATGGGCTCCTTTAAATGGTTTAATGAACTATGAATGCTGAAAATGAAGATGGCATTATGTTTGAGTGTTATTTATAGGGGTTTAAGTCAACGTGACCTTCCTATCTAGTTCTTTTTATCTTAAGCAGATGTTTTCAAAGCTTTTCCTGAGAGGGATTCTCCAAACAGATCCATGGATTCTTTAGTGAATGATGGATTCATTTTTATAGCTGCTTCCTCGTAAATCACCATGAATTAGTTTGATAAGTGCTAGGGAGTTCCTCCTCCCTCCTTTTTAATTTGTGTTTTGAGTCTCAGCTCAGGTGATAAGGTTAGTGAGTGTAATAGGCCTATTCAATTGATTACATTTGTATTTCAGTTTCAATTGTGGCTCCAAACGATCACAAAATAATGTAATCAACTAAAGCATTTATTAGTGAAAAGGTTTTGTGACATTCTACTTTGCAAATATGTGGTTTTACCATGCCCTTCCCCTTTCTGAGGGCAAAATTTACATGCATCTTGATGTGTTTGAAAAAGTTTGTGCAAGTGAAGATGGCAGAAGGAAGGCAAAACACACTGGAGATGAATGACAAGTCCAAAAGTATTCCTCTGTCATAGTCGGTTATGACTCCTACACAATCTGTGATGCTGTGTTCTGCATAATTTGTCCACACTGTTCTAACAAGCCTAGCGGCTTCAGAAAAACATATTTACCGGGCCTTGCCACCTGACGCGAAATGTCCACAAAACGTAGCATGCAGCAATTAGGCAAGGCAGCTTTATTTGTATAGCACATTTCATACACAGAAGCAATTCAGTTTGCTTTCCAGGTGCAAGAACAGCAAGAACATAAAACATTAAAGTCAAAATGACAACATAAAACAGCAGATTTTCAAATCAAATTTAAAATACACAAATAAAATTAGATCAAATTTAAATACACAAATAAAATTAGATGTAAGAATAAGATTAAAAGGCAAAGTTAAAGGCTGAGCAGTTACAGTGCAGAAGGTGCAACATAAGAAACATTATTCAAAGGCTGATGAATACATGAAAGTTTTCAATTTTGATTTAAAAGTTACCAGAGTTGGGGAACATTTCAGGTCATAAAGCTCCATCTGTGTGCAGTATAGTAGCTAAAAGCAGCTTCATCCTGTTTGGTTCTGACCCGGGGTTCTACCAGCTGACTGTTTTCTAAGGATCTCATAGCCCTGCTAGGTGTGTATACTGTAAGGAGATCCAACATGTATTTTGGCCCCATGCCATTGAGTGATTTATAAACTAGTAGAAGCACTTTGAAATAGATTCTGTTGTTTACTGGTAACCGGTGTAGAGATTTAAGAACAGGAGTGATGTGCTCGGTTCTCTTGGTTTTTGTTAAGACTCTAGCAGCAGCATTCTGAATAAGCTGCAGTTGCTTCACAGCTTTTTTGGGAAGACCAGCCAAATTCGCCTTTGTTATAGTGGATGGGTGCGTTTCCACTGGCTGCAAAGTGTCGCCGTTTGGATGTGTCCCAGAAGCGTTGGGACATTTTACGTGCTACGCTTTCATAATGCGTCAAACACAGCGGTTGAGATCGCGCCAGACTTAAGTCAAATATAAAAACTGTGTATAAGATCCGAAAACTTCAAAGTAAAAGTCACGTGCAGATTTCCAGTTGCTTTACTGTTAAAAAAAGTACGTCATTACCTGTGAATTTCTTGTAGCCGAGGTAGAACAGAAAATATACCACAGGCCTTTTTAGAACATGCTATTGTCTTTTTTTCTTTACTTTTTATTGCATAAACTGCCAAAATCCCCCGTTGCGTTGCAATTCTTCTGTGATTTTGCAACCTCACAGGACCAGCGATGTGTAATGCTTGCGCTTCTGTTTCACATCTGAAATGCTCCCGGTGGGATGGGAGCTCGTGGGTAAAACGCGTTCATTACGTTAGGCGAGTCTTACACATCCAGCGGAAAGGCTATCTGCTTGGATTTCCAGGATGCCATAGCAGCTCCTCTCTGCATCTAGCAGCACTCTGTCCAAATTTTTTTTTTACGTGACTGATTGATCAAATAGAAAATGGGGTTTAATTATTTGGTGTTTTCATGTGTTTTGTCTCATAATTTATACTCCTAAATTTCCATACCACTCTGAAGAAATGACACAATGAAAAAATCTGCTACTACTAAACATGTTCTGCTTTAGACATAGCCTTGTTGTGAGGTTATAAGCGTACACATTTCTGATGGTATTCATTTGAAAAGATGGAAAACTTTAGTAAAGTCTATAATCTAGAGTATAATCTAGTGCATCATGCAGAGTGACATGCAGAGTGTCTGTGTCTTTGGATTTGGATGAGCCGCACTGATCTCTAGTGAGTTTGAAGCAGAAGAGGGGAAATAAATGCAAATGCAATGTGTTTTATGTTCCAATCATGCTGAATAAATGTTATTTTAATGTTGACCAAAATAATCTTATGATCTTTAAAAAAATCTAGTATCTCAAAGGTGTAGCATTTGTAATTATCATTCTATAGACATGCAGCCTATAGTCCAAATACTATCTGAGACTTTGATCTTTACTGTCTTCCAGTGAAAAATACTCAGATGGGGATCATTTATTAATAGTTTGTGACATTATCAGTGAGTTATTGTCTGATGGTGAAGGATTGTCAAGTCTTTGAACTCTTTCAGAGTTTTTCTCTAAAACTGTAGTTTTTTTTATTATTCAGTGACCTCTTAGGTATTGTGTTTGTCTGTTTTCTATGTAAAATTCTTTGTGTCCCAGCTCCTTTATTGTGTAAATGTTATGCTTGTGTGTGTGTCACAGTTACAGTGAAGTGGGGAAACATTGAATCACTAGTTATTAGATTCCCAACATTACAGTTCTTACCTACTTGCCACGAAAATGCCACTCAGCACCGCGGTCATCTGCTCTAGTATAACATGCACTCTTTTTTTTAAATGCATAATATGTAATAATTGTTACACATTTGATTATTTAATTAAGTTTGGTTGGTTTTGAAAATCTGCTTGCATGTTGAACCATGAATGACCCATAGTATGTTTGTGAATGAGTCAGGACTTTTGTGTGTTGCAGGTCAGGTCAGGTGTGGTGTAAAGATTTATCTCTGCCTCTAAGGATAAGAACTCAAACAGCTAGTTTTGCCTACAAGAGACATTCCAGATGAGGGTAAGTTTAAAAAAGAGATCACTTATTCTTTAATTACTTTTTGGTTCATCAGACCTAGAGAAATGAAATTACAAACTTCAAATTAGGTCATGAAGACTTTTTAGAAAATGTTTGTGTCTATTTAAAGTAGGGCTGGGCGATAAATCGAAAATTGTTCTGACTCTAACCGATATAATTTTTCCCATGTCAATAAATTAGGTAATAAAAAATGAAAAGATGTGTGTAGGTTGGTGACGTTCATGTCCCTTTAAGAATCTGTACCACCTTGAGTCACATGACAACGTGATTCAATACACGTGACAGCCCCATCTAGTGGACAACTTTTGTTTTTGCACATACGTGTAGTTATCGTCCATTTATCGTTATCGAGGTGAACTCCCCAGTATACTGTGATATTGATTTTAGGCTATATCACTCAGCCCTACTTTAAATTAATATTTGTTGTGCAGATTATGATTAAACAATTTAACCTGCTTTTGTGGTTTGCAATTATTTTATACAAGAGAATTCTAATGTTTTTTGTTTTGGTTTGACATTTTTCTCAATTGAAAAATCAAAACAATTAGTAGGATGTCTTGTTGTATCAGTGATTAGCTAATGAAAACGATAACTTCCTTGGTTCTAGGTAGGATGCTGTAAACATTTAAAATGCCTAAAACTTTCATTTAAACCTCTGTGACCTTTACCTCATACTCTGGTTTCTTCCACAGATTTGGGCAGCCACCAAGTTTTTCCGGTGGTCTGTTGCCCTTTCCTGACCTGATGATCTCAGCATCTATTTTGACCACAGAGTCAGCGCCAGCCCCAAACCTTTTCTACAATTCCTGAGAAAAAAAAACCCAACAAAACAAGAAACGTTGAATTTGTGCAAAGGCGGCAGTGGGGTGAGGAGGAACCACACGTACAAACACACTTGTGTTGTGATATATTTCTAATGAAAAAGTTTTCTAATTTCTTCACATTTTGTACGTTTTCAGATGATTTAAATCTGAATATTTAGTTGTTTTTTTTTAGCATACTTGTATTTGTTTGTTTAACCATTTTAATAGTTGTTGCTTTTTGTATTAATCAACAATGCGTTTGAAACAATCTATTTTGGTTTAGAAGAGACTTATCTGCCCCTTTTCCTTAGCCTGGCAAGCTATCCTCTATATGTAAATATAAAGTCTGGTCATGACCCGGACACAGAACCCAGCCGGAGGGCGAAATTTACTGTTGTCTTTCAGACTGTCTCCGCATGCAATTGGAAAGCACTAATGCCAATCAGAGCAAGAAGCAACTACATCTTTTTCTTTTAGAAATAAAGGACTAAAGTACCTCTATCTGCTCCTGAATCAAAGAAAATCCCAAACCTAAATCATCCAAAGTTGATGCCAAAGCCGTTTCAAATAAGCGCCATTCTTGAGCCAACGCCATCTTTGTAGTTTTTCTCTGTCGTAGCGCTGGTGCTAAGCGTGCCCAACGTCTCTCTACAAACATAAAGTGCTGTGACTGGACAGACCTAAAATTGTTTGGGCCAATGGTGGACCTGCTGATGCTTCAATGGAGCGTGGTTAGACCGACCTGCAGAAAAAAATCTTTTGCTACTGCTACGGTTTGTCTAGATTTCTAGGCTAGCTTTTCCTTGAATGTTGACACAGTTCTTTCAAGTTCATAATATGTCAGTAACCGGTTTATTACGGCCTCCTTTCAAGCATGAATTTACACCTTTGTTTATGGACTACGGTTCTACACTCCACCCTTCTCTCTCTCTTGAGATTGGTTGTACTCAGTAACCTTTCATTAACATTATTACCGTATCAGAGGTCACTGTAAATAGATTCTCACAATAAACATTGCGTGACTGGCAATTTTATTGTTGGTCAAAATGAGTGTGTCTCTGCAAGTGTGCAGTTCCAATAAAAGCAGCTAATGACAGGTGTGAATCTTCCATGAGTATTAAAGATTTTTAATAATCCACTAAAGGCAATATGAAGGAAAACAGTGGAACAGTTATAATAATGGTTTTAATTGAACTTGTTGTCTCTGCAGGTGCTCTTCCAAATGCCTACCTCACGCCTAAAGAACCAATCACTGCAGCTACAGCCCTGATCAGCAGCCACCATGACATCAAGTATAGGGTATGCTGACTCACACTGCAGAGCTTACGATGTATCAAAATGCCATGCACATGATGGAAACACTCGATCTGTATCAAGCTGGGAATATGTATATGTTTGCAAAAATACAGTTATAATTTTCTAATAATCAAATTCTGCAAAGTTTAACGTATAATACATTATTTTATATCTTTTTATTATTATTAATATGGTTGTTTCCTAAATGATTCCATTCAAAAGTTGAATGTGTGTCTCATAGAACACCTACAGTACAAATGAAAGTGCTGTTAGAGGAACACCCTTTTACCTAAACATGGTTTTGGCAAGCAAATGCATTCCTTTCTCTCTTTCTCTTTTTTTCTTTTTCTATGTGACCTAAATATAAACTTGCTCCTGGCATTTATGTTAGGAATCTTCTTATTAGTCATCATTCGTCATCTGCTAGTATTAACAATTCATTTCTGCATTTAAAAGCTGCCAAAAAACAAACTCACACAGGGAGAAAAGGGCGTTGGAAAAAGTCTGAATGCCAAACATTTCTCCCCTCCTGTAGGGATAGCCTCTTTGATGGGTCGATGGAAGAAGATGAGAAGGACAAGGCAAAACGGTACACTTGGCCTACATTTTAATAAGATTTTAACTGCTGATGAGTGTTTTTCTGTCATTTCTAGCCAGTGCTGCACAGCGTTAGCAGCATGTGTGCTGTTTTTGACCAACACTGTAACAGTACCTGGTGTTTTGGATTGCAGTGTGTCCCGTAACAAGTCAGAGAAGAAACGTAGAGATCAGTTCAATGTCCTCATCAAGGAGCTTGGCACGATGTTGCCAGGCAACACCAGGAAGATGGACAAGTCCACCATCCTGCAGAAAAGCATTGACTTCCTGTGTAAACACAAAGGTCAGCATCCCCATCCTTGTGTTTGTGTGTTCTCTGTTAGAGATTGCTGCTGTTATATTTATGTTTAATTCACCTCAACACACACACATACACACACCTATTAGCACTGGTTCTTCCTTATCACTTAGTAAAAACATATTTTATTGTGCCTTTTATCAGAGATGGGTGTTGGGAAAATGTTGACCACTGTTTGTTTTTAACCTTTTGACTTCTTAATGTTTATTACTGACTTGAACCATCTGAGATTTACTATTAAGGTTTACATTTATTTTTGCTTAAAAATCCAGTCACTAATAAAACCATAAGCACCAACTTCTTTTGTTTTAAGTACTAAAGTTTTTTTCTCCTTCAACAGAAATTGCTGCTCAGTCGGAGTCCAGTGAGATCAGACAGGACTGGAAACCTCCATTTCTTAGTAACGAGGAGTTCACCCAGCTTATGCTGGAGGTTAGAATTATTTCACCTGTTATATTTCTACACAAGTGTTTAAACCTACACAGCTTTGATGTGTTGAATCATGATATAAAATCTTTTGTGAATCATTATTAAAACTCACTTTGTGTTTATTCTAGTAAAGGAGAGCAACATCCCATAATTATGTTTTTACTTGTTTTCTCAGGCTCTGGATGGGTTCTTTATAGCAATAATGACTGATGGGAACATCCTGTATGTCTCTGAGAGCGTCACCTCATTACTAGAACACCTACCAGTAAGTAATTAAACATGTTAGGATGACCTGTATGCTAAAAGAGAACATGTCTCCTTTTTGTGTGTTTTCACACCTGAACGTGTGTTTTTTCAGGCTGATTTGGTGGACCAGAATCTGTTAAACTTCCTGCCTGTTGGGGAACACTCCGAAGTCTACAAAGCTTTGTCCACACACCCCTCCGACCCAGAGAGCCTTAGTACTGATTATTTGAAAAGTCAGTAGCACCTTTCAGCTTGTTTGAAATATGTTGAACGGTTCTTATACCCAAATGTTTTTTGCGACTGTTTAATTACTTATTTTTTGTTTTGATTTATTTTTGTCTACAGCTAAGAATCATCTGGAGTTCTGCTGCCATATGCTGCGAGGGGCTATCGACCCTAAAGAACCTCCCGTTTACGAGTATGTGAAGTTCATCGGCAATTTCAAGTCTCTCAACAACGGTGAGTCACCCATTGTTATTTTAAAAATGGTTATTGGCGTTTTAATCTTTGTAGTTCTCCCATTTTCTTTTTTAGAGGAACAATGTTTTATATACTAATGTTATATAATCCTTAAATCACAGAACTTTGTTTGTCCTCCAGTTCCCAACATTACAAGAAACGGCCTGGCGGGGGTGTTGCAGCGATCGCTGCAACCTGCCTTCGATGACCAGGTGTGCTTTGTAGCCACAGTTCGGTTGGCCAAACCGCAGTTTATCAAGGTAATGTTCAGACTCACACTTAGCTGAAGTACAATTAGGTCAGCATTATTTAAAAAACATACACTCACAGGTCTACGTCTTTGTTTTCTTGCTTGTAGGAAATGTGTACAGTAGAGGAGCCTAATGAAGAATTTACCTCAAGGCACAGTCTAGAGTGGAAATTCCTCTTCCTAGACCATAGGTAAGACACAAGCAGATGCAGTTATGTGTTCAGATCTTCACGCACAAACACACTTTAGCACCTTTAGATATGTGTCATTATATTCACCAGTAATTAGTATGACTTCATAGCTTTTGATGTAAATTACTCACATTGTTCTAATTTTCATCAGTGTTATTATTGTCTGACGTCGGACACAAACAAAGATGTAAAACATCATTTAGGGGTGTGCTGATCCAAAATCAATTCGTAAACATTCATAAACAATTATAAATAAATGCCGAAAAACAGTCGCAACGTGTGGAAGGAACATAAAAGTTACGCGTGCCGCCCGGACACTTTAGGGGACGGACCAGTGGAAAAAAGAAAACAGCCCAAGACTGCCCGTGTTTACTTTCACTTTCATTATTCAAGTTTTTCCTGTAGATGTCATGCGCAAGTATGTTGGGTATGTGTTCAGTTTTACATGAGATAGTGAAGTAAAAGGTAACTTGAATTAATGTCTACTGAATTAATTTGAAAGTATGAAAATGCTATGACATGAGAAAAAAACCTAAACGGTGAAAAAATGCATCAAAAACTGTGGTATTCATGATAATCGTTTAATAATGAGTCATAGGACCCTTAATCGAAATCGAATTGTGAGGTACCTAAGATGGCACACCCCTAGTAGCATTGCATCAAGCTGGGAGGGTAAAAGCAGACATTCTGAATGTCAAACATCCAAACAACGTTTTTAATTTACATGCAGAGTGCAGACCGCTAACTCTGACCTTATAAGATCAAACCTCCCATTCGTGGTATCCAACAAGGCAACCTGCCAATGACGGCTGGCATTTACTCATGTTAGGTGACACCTGCATCCACGGTCTCCGATCTACTCATTTGACCTAGCCGTTGGTTTAAAACCCTTTTTGACTGTTTTACCTGTTTTATCAACAACAACTGAGTTGGTGCCTTCTCTTTTCAGGGCTCCACCAATTATTGGCTACCTGCCTTTTGAGGTTCTGGGAACATCAGGGTATGACTATTACCACGTGGATGACCTGGAGACGCTAGCCAAATGTCACGAACACTGTGAGGCTCACGTTTTCTTTTTCAGTCACGATTCTTCAAAAGGATTTTTCCATCTTTGTGAAGTCTTCACCTTTGTCCCTTCTGCCCTTCTTCCTCTCAGTGATGCAGTATGGAAAAGGGAAGTCGTGCTACTATCGTTTCCTGACAAAAGGTCAACAGTGGATCTGGTTGCAGACACACTACTACATCACCTATCATCAATGGAACTCTCGACCCGAGTTTATTGTCTGCACACACACAGTAGTCAGGTACAATCAGCTTAATGCCTTTTACAAACAACATTTATTTATTTCAGTTTGTATTATTTTCACCTCATTGAATCTGTTTTACTAATTGTTTTGTTGTATAAACCCAGCTATGCAGAAGTCAGGGCTGAACAACGCAGAGAGTTGGGGATTGAAGAGACGAATCCAGAGGCGACTGTTGATAAAGTAAGACTAATTCTAATAGTGGCCTGAAAGCATGTGATGTTTATTTCACCCAAAAGTGGCATAACATGTTAAACATGGGAAAAGGAATTTAGTTAAAGTGTAATTGTTATTTCAGGGTAAATGATTAAAGGTATGTGCTGGAAGCATATCATACAAATAAATGTAACCTCTGCCAACAGGATTTATACTCCTGTTTCAGACAGTAACTTTAAACACTGGTAGGTGACATTAAATAGTCAAATTCTATTGATAACAGTGATTACTTCTCAGCGCAGTGACCAACATTCACAGTAATAAAGGCTGCATTCCATTCTGCTTGTTAGCGGTTTTACAGGATAACCAGTAGGGGTGTGCCATCTTAGGTACCTCATGATTTGATTCAATTTCGATGAAAGGTCCTTTGATTACCATGAATACCACCATTTTTTATGCATTTTTTTCACCGTTTAGGTTTTTTCCTCACGTCGTAGCTTTTTGATAGTTTCAAATTAATTCAGCACACATTAATTCAAGTTACCAAATACCTTTTACTCTACTGTTTTAGTAATGTAAGACTGAACACATACCCTACATACTTTATATGAAATCTACAGGAAAAACATGAATAATGAAAATGAAAGTAAACACAAGCAGTCAGTTTCGCTTTTGTGAACAGAATCAGCTGAGAGACAGCAAACTGGAGCAATGCAGAGATGTGGAGCTGATGTAGATCTGAAGCTTAGATCAGCAGACAATTCACATGGAACTGTGAAGGACAAACACATTTTGTATGTATGTTGAAGCTAAAGGGAAGTCCGTGTGGTGTGGAGACCTCCCCCACACCCACTTTATCCCACCATCGCGTAATCTTTAGTGAAAAACACATGATCGTGCCACATTACTGCCACAAGCTGACCACTAATGAACGACCAAAGGCTCCCTGGTGCTGCCTTAGTTTTGCAGCAAAGTAACGCCGTAGTTTTATGAAAGAGGCTGGAGTTGCGAGCAAGTTTTTAATGGAGTCATGACCTGAAAATTTCACTTTTCCACTTAAAAAAATGTATATAATGGCTTCCTAATGATCTTTCAATGGCTGAGAAGCCGATATTTAACATTGAAGCGTTTGTTTAATCTTGCCTTCTTCAACCAGCTCACATGCACCCCACGCGCATTCAAAAAGAGATTTGCCTATATGCCGACACAAAGGTCGAATATAAACAAATATGAACCAGCAGCGAACAAACCAGCACAACAAAGCTCATTTCATAACGTGAAACGCATAAATTATGTCTTACCGTTGACGACTCATGTTATAATCCGTGTTATGGGAAACAAAACTCCACTCGGTTTGTGTATTCCATCTTCACAACAGCATAAGAGCCGATGCCTGGCTGTTAGCTTGCTTTGTCCCAACTCAACAACAAGCGAGGACGCCATTACGCACGAGGCGAGGCTCAGGCTCGTACATACACGGTTAGATCCCGTAGGTCACTGCCAAGTCGGGTTCAGTTATAACTTTTGTTGTTTTGGAGCAAGATGCTGAAGCTGCTTCCTGCTTCCTTCCACCAATCAACGCGCCCCTCAGTCCTGCGTGCATCCGACACAGCCGAAATATCGCGTGTGATCTCGTGAGAAAATATACCCTTTACAAAAAAGGATCAGAAAAGCACATTTTTAATTTATTTTTCCAGTTCAATTTATTTTAATGGTCTAAAACAGTGGTTCTCAACCTTTTTTCAGTGATGTACCCCCTTTGAAATATTTTTTTCAGCCAAGTACTCCCTAACCAGCACAAAGCATTTTTGGTTGTAAAAAAAAAGAACTAAAACAGAGCACTGTGCCGACTGATTTATTAAACATTGGAACTGATAAACGTGTACAAAAGTCAAACAGTCAAAAAAATAACAATTTCGAACATTTTAAATGTTAATAATCCATAACTAAATGTATTGGAAATATTTATCATCACTGAACTGTAGTGATTCAAGTGTTCATTTTTGCATGGATGCTATATTTTAAATATATGTATATTTTCTCACCTACCCCCTGGAGTGCCTTCACGTACCCCCAGGGGTACGCGTACCCCCATTTGAGAAACAATGGTCTAAAAGACTATAATAGGACGTAGATATCAACGGTATTATAGGTGATGACTCCTTTAAATTTTTCCTCGATTGTTGGCTGGTTAGAAGGAACAACCACCAGCTTCTTCTCTTAATCTAACCTGGGATGGAAACGTGTATGGTGCTGTCGCATGTTGAATCGGCACGTGTCATATAGCGATGCATCGATTAAGTGGTGAATGGACACACCCCTAACAAGCAGCATACATCCCTCACTTACACACTGGTGCTTTCCCTACTTTTTCAAGTCAAAATGTCTGCTGCCAAATTAGCTTGTCTCAGATTTCTTTCACACAGGTGCTAAAGTCTTATTTGATCCAAAATGTTTTGCATTCCTCTGAAAATAAGTATTTGACACTTAATCAATGTAAAGTAGTGAGCTAACCTTTACAGGTTTGCAGGACGTTTAGAACCCTCTATGGTATTTTTATTTTTCCTGAAACCCAGTAAATCATGAAGTAAGAATAATCACCTTTGATTCCAAATCTGGACCAGTGCAGTGATTGTGTTAGCCTTTTGGCTTTTCACTACATCTGTAGAGTGAAGCTTCTTATCCTCTTTGATGTTTGTGTCTGCTTTAAAGTGACGGCTAGCCCTGAAGTAAATACATAAAGATATTTGATGCTTTTCTCATTTACACATCAAACAATTCCTTTTCCTCAGCACTCTATAGATTTTAAGGACATGACTGCTGTAGAAACGGTGTCTTGGCTTATCTTTACTTTTTTTTTTGTTTGTTTTTATTTTTAGAGCCAGGACTCTGGCTCAGAATCACAGCTCAACACCTCCAGCCTGAAGGAGGCTCTGGAACGATTTGACCACAGCCGAACACCTTCAACCTCTTCACGAAGTTCTCACAAGTCCTCTTCGCATGTTTCTGACAATACTTGCACTTGTAAGACCATACGTGTGTTTCCTGTACACACAACCTAATGTAAAGTTGGTTGTAGGCTACAATAATAGCTTACTGCCTTTGTGTATTTACCTGTATTATTATTATTATTATTATTATTATTATTATTATTATATTATTATCATCGTCTCCTATTCCGTAAGTGTATGTGCTGCCTTAACGAGGGAATTTCCCCACTGTGGGTTTTAATGAAGTCTATTCTATTTTATTCTATTCTGTTCTGTTCTATTCATTCTAAAATAAAGATGAGTCACTTGATTGTAATTCTGTCTCAGCAGCAACAGCCCCTAAGCTTCACATGGAGATGGCCACGCCTCCTCGGCAGTCACTAGCTTCCACCATGGAGATGACATCACAGCGTCGCTCATCCATCAGCAGCCAGGTGGGACAGGATTGGCTGATTAGCAAACCATGACACTATTTTTTTCTTTTTTCCTATGTGAAAGACTTCACTAAATATAGGACTTTACTATCAGTTTCTCTAGAGACGGGTTGATACTAACACTGATCTTATGTATTTTTACAGTCTATGAGCTCTCAGACCACAAAGCAGAGTTTAAATCCTACCATGATGCAGCAGCAACAGCAACAGCAGCAGCAGCAGCAACAACAACAACAACAACAGCAGCAGCAGCAGCAGCAGCAGCAGCAACAACAACAACAGCAGCAGCAGCAACAACAACAACAGCAGCAGCAACAACAACAACAACAGCAGCAGCAGCAGCAACAACAGCAGCAGCTTCAGACAAATGTACAGGTGAGAATAGTTTGACACACATGATGTTAGGTCTAAAGGCTCAATGCGTGACTTTCCCTCTCTTCCTGTCTTCCCTTAGCCGGTGATGGAGTTCTCAGCACAGGTGAACGCCATGCAGCACCTTAAAGATCAGCTGGAGGACCGGACCAGGAGGATTCAGGCAAACATCCAGAGGCAGCAGGACGAGCTGCGACACATCCAGGAGCAGCTGCAGAGGGTCCAGGAGCAGGGCATACAGGTGAGCTGTAGACAGGAACTTTTTCAGGCATTTAGTACGAGAAACCTAAAACTGTAACCGCTATGTATTGTCGTTCTTTAATGTAGTTTTTTCCATGTTTTAACTGCTATTTAACAGGCTGAGGTTTTGCTCCACCAGACTTGCAAATTTAGAAAAAACTGTTTTACTGAATTTTAGTTTTGTTCCTTAAAAAACGCTAGCTTACTTTGTATTTTGGGTCATATTTAATTTTACCTGACCTAGATCAGAACCAGAATAATGTATTATGTATTACTTTTCATCTTTTCAGTAAAAATAGTAATATATAAAAAAATATAAAAAAATAATAATAGCCTTTTGCTATCTAAATCTGTCCTTTGTGGAGACAGTTTCTTTTTATGGAATGTTCTTTTGTTACTATAAAATTATTTTACATGTACGAAATACAAAAGAAGCATCTTGTAGTGTAAATGTGGACACTCTAATCCCTGTGGTCTGACCTTGGATGTCCCTGACAGATGATGCTGCAGCAGCAGGGTGGACCCATGAACATGCAGCTCTCTCAGGTGGGCTCAGTCCAGCAAACGCCCACCATGACGGGTCAGGTCCAGCAAACAACAATCAACCCTGTGCATGCAGGAACACAGCAACTCACCATTCAGCAGCAGGCTGCACCCCCCCAACAAAACCTACAGCAGCAGACCAACACACTCACACAGGTGGGATTCACACTCTCACTGTTTGAGTTCATAACGAGACTTGTTTTTTTCCTAATTACCTACATCAGTATGAATTCTTCCTCAGCCTCAGCGTCAGCCACAGCAGCAAGTCCAGGCTCAGCCCCAGCCCCCAGGATCTGTATCTGCCCCCCTGTACAACACCATGATGATCTCCCAACCAGGACAGCCTAATGTGCTGCAGATCAGCACCAGCCTGCCTCAGAACAACACACAGCAAGGCGCAACCGTGGCTACCTTCACACAGGACCGACAGATACGGCAAGGACAGGACAAAATACTCGTCTTTTGTCTTTTAATTAGAGCCTCATAGGAAATTTGAATAGTCCACACAAGGTATGATGCATGAACATGAATTTCTTTTCTCCAGATTTCCAGCAGGGCAGCAGCTGGTGACCAAACTTGTGACGACTCCAATGCATGCATGTGGTGCAGTCATGGTTCCCACCTCTATGTTCATGGGGCAGGTGGTTACTGCGTACAACCCCTTTGGTGGTCAGCAGGTGGGTAAACAAACGGGCTAAAAATGCTGGGTAAATGTTCACCTCACTACTGTATGAAAGAAGATGTACTGTACTCGGCTAATGCCCCAGATAAATGTGTCTAATAGCATGTTCCTTGTAACTGGATGCAGACATGAAAATCCCTCACCCTTCAGGGAAATTTGCTGTTTTGAATCCAAAATGAGTCACCTACATGATTCGGGTAGATCCGATGAGAAAATGTTGGGGGGTAGATGGTTTTAATATGAGGGTCAGGGATTCACGGATTAACCATTTTGACTGTTAACCACGGGGTGAAATATTGCACCTTTTTCACCCTTGACTTGTTTTCATGTCTGGATGAGAACGACAACAATCTGGAGACGTGTGTAGTCATCTCTACTTTATAGTTTGCTTCTAAGAAGCCAGAATTTAATCAAGCCTTGATCAACAGTTTTCAAAACTTTCAGTTTTTTTTTTTTATTTCTTCCGAGACTTAAACATTTTGCACAGTTTTGTGGAATCCTGGTAAGTTCAGATAAAAGAGAAACTGGACTTTTGTGTCTAGTTAGAGAATGCTTTGCTTCTTATGTGAGAAGCTTTAGTAACGAGTGGAAAATTCAGAGTCGTAATTTCTTAAACTGTATTGAGAGCTTTGCAGATCATTCCCCCAATCCTCCCTCCTGAGGGTTGTTAGGACCTTCGTTGTCCTGGTCCACCTAAAAGACATTTGGTCACATTCTTGAAACCATCTGGGTATTAAGTTCCAGGCTTCACTGTAGGTGTTGAAGAGATGAAATCTGACACCTCCTCCTCTGTTTAATGTTGACAGGAGTTTTTTTTTTTTTTTTGGGGGGAAACACCACCTCCCAGTGATCTTCGAACCTAAAAACACGCCACACAAAAATGCATTCATCCAAAGGAGAGGCTGAGTGGTGTTGTGGATGTGGTTCAGTGTAGTGAGGAGTGTTTGGATCTCGACCAAAATGATTGATGGTTTGAGATTTTTTTTTCTTCGTCAAAATAGAAAAATCTACTTTAAGCAGAGGAATTGGTCTCAGGTTTCAACCTCCCAACACCTAAAATCCAGCCCTGAACCTGATCCCCACACATTTTCACAACAATTCACACCTTCAGGAATGTGAGCATAACATCTCCCACGTGGATAAGGACAACAGAGACTCTTGTGGGCCTTAACAAAGCATTCTGCATAGTGTAAAAACTGGGGGCTCTGCACTTTTCAACCTGAACTGATAAAGTGAGAAGAGAAGCAAAATGTCCTAAAAATGGACAAGTCCAGTTAGTGTTTTTTTTCCCCTGAACCTACCAAGATGCTCAAGCCCCAGATGACTTGGGTTAACATTTCTAAAGAAGAATCAGAAAGTCAACCTAATAACTATTTATTAAAGAAACGCTCGGGTCACAAAACACCAGTCAGATCTACATCACACTGCAAATCAGCATATTCATGGACTCGCCCATCTTGGCTCACGATGAGGAAGGCTGTTGATTTAGCGTCCAGGGGAGAGTAGAGCATGTCTCTGCTAGTAGAAGCTAACGTTAGCATTAGCAACTCCACCACACAGCAGAACTCCTTCAGGCTTGTGTTATTTGTGGAGATAAAACATCAATGTTGCAGAGCAAACAGAGTCAGTGGTAGAGTCACGTTGCTGTTAGCCAATCAGGCGAGATGTCCAAATATCATGAATAATAATGAGTAAGACTCCAAATCTTGCAGTTTACTGCTCCCTCTCTTCTAAGTTCTATTTCCTGAAACAGGAGCGAAAGAGCTTTTATCCTACAGATCTTGACTCATATTTATACTAGAGACCAAATTTAATGAGAAACAACTGAACTTGATCTTCAAATACATTTAGAATTCCTTCGACCATATATTTTTATTCTTAACACTGTGTTACCTCAGCAGGGTGGGCAGACCCAGACTCTAACTCTGCAACCAGCCCAACCACCTCAAGGTCAGCCTGATGTCCAAAACCAAACAGCTGTAGTTGCACAGAGCAGCCAGCAGGGGCAGCAGCAGCAACAGCAATTCCTACAAGTAAGAGAACAGAAAATAATAATAGATAAAATGTATGTTTAATATCTGAATGCAGATTAGTTGTCCAATTGAGAGATTTATTTTCTAAAATAATTGTTCTGTTTACCTGTCAGGGCACTCGGCTTCTCCACAGTAACCAGTCTACCCAGCTGATCCTGCAGGCAGCTTTCCCTCTCCAACAGCAGGGAACTTTCACTCAGGCAACGCTTCCACAGCAATCTCAGCAGCAGCAGCAGCAGCAACAACAACAACAGCAGCGACAACAGCAGCAACAATCTCACCACCAGAGACACCAGCAGCAGCTGAAACCGCAGCCCCAGAAACAGCAGAAAGTCGCGTCGTCTCACAGGACGGACAACGTTAGCAACCAGCCACAGTAAAATCTGGAGGATCACGCGTTAAATACTGAAGTGACGTCTGCATATTTTTGTGGTGGATTTGTGACTGTCACAAACATCTTTCCCTCCAAAAACCATTGCCTCCCCTTAATTGGTCTGAAAGGAAATGAGTTGTAGAAAAGAGGAAAGGCCGTGAGTTCAGAGGGAATTCACCAACGACTGTCGCCTCGGTAGCAGAGTGGGTAAAGTCCCCGTTTCCCCCCCTTGAGGTGGAAGCATGAGGGAGCCTCAGTGTCCGGGGAGACCTGAAAAGATACACTTCACTGCAACAGACTCTTTTTGAAGGTGTCTCAAAGTGGACCGACCGTGTACAGATTTACTGTATAATAAAAAGAAAATTTGTAAATATTCAGTATAGCCTAACAGAAAACAGAAACGTAGTATTTTATATGATTGCATGAAAAGAATAACTGTGTAAGCTTTTATTAGTAGCTTTGGAAACAATTTTTACTTTTAAGTGTTTTTTGTTCCAAGACAGAGCAGTGAGATTGCTCTTTAAGACCTCCCCTCCCCCATCCAAATCTCTGAAAAACAAAAGCGTAGTCCCAGAACGAGACTTTAAAGTCAGTCAGTGTGTTTAAAAAACGATCGGGCTCGGGTGTTTTTGTGGAAGCTGCTTATGAACACTGTGTCTCCAGGACAAAAACAATTTTTAAAATATCTTTGTAATTATAATATGTTTGGAAAAAAAACTAGATTACAGTTAAACTGAATTATTTGCAGGATGATTACTGTACGTATAACGGGTTTAGTGATTCCAAGTGCCAATGACATAGTGAAATATGATTTTTTTTCCTAGATTATTCAAAGCCGTAAATATTTTCCAACAACATATTACCCCTATTAAGAGTTTGCGTGTCTATATATAGTAGGAATTATTTTTTAACAGCCGAAGAGCCCTAGCTAACGGTATATCCTCAACCTCCTGACAACTTCAGCACTTAATGTGGTTGTGTAAAGAAAAATCACTGTTGAAACCTAGTTTTTGTAATCCGTGGTGTGATTCTGTGAGCTAACGTGTACTTTTTGAGAATACAATCCTCGTGTGCATGGCTGGGCATGAGTGTGTTTGTAGTTGGTGTGTGTGTGTGTGTGTGTTTGTGTTGCCCCTTGTGTCTTAAAAATATTTGACTTAGTAAAGGTTTGAAGTTGCTGGATGGTACTTGTCCTCTCAGGAATGTGGGAAGATGTTTTTGCTTCTGCCTCAGTCTGGAACCAGACCAGGAAGGATCAGACAGTGATGCTGCAAAGACCAGAGGAGTTAGTGGTGTCTTGAGTGGAGAATTTGACCTAGATTTAAAAAAAAAAAAGCCTCCCTTGTTTCCTTATCAACATAGAGTTGTGGAGACGCTGCAGTAAAACCCTCTTTAGTCTGGATTTCTACCAAACATCTACTGGTCTTCTTTATCATTAGTGTTTCATCCTTCTGGCTCTTCCTAGGCCTCAGAAACCCTCATGCAGTTCACTTCACTTGTCTCAGTTTTCAAACAGCAGTTTAAAGCAGGACTGGGCCCGCGTCCATCTGTAGGAGACAGTAATGGATCTTGGCTCGGCGTGTTCAGTGATAAGCCATATCAAACAGAAAAGCCTTGGAGCGGAGGAGTGTAATCGCTGGCAAAGGAGCATTCTGAATGTGTTGTTTTGTCTGAGTAGAAAAGACTGAGTGTGCATGTGTGTGTGTGTGTGTGATAGAGTATAGTATCTCCTTTCCTTGATCTTGTATCACTTGGGGGGTCCAGTATTGGTTTCCCCTGGAGATAGCCAATCAGTTCTTGCGTTGCAGTATAAAGAAGTAATTTTCGAAACCCGTCCTCCTCGGTTGGGTTGTGTGTGATTTGTGCAAACCTGTTGATGACATGGTTGTGTGAGACACGTATGCATGGCATCTGTCACTGTAACTCATTATATTTTGATATGAAAACGTGTGTGTGTGTGAGACTGGAAAAGAATGGATGTTGGGCAATGCAGAGCACTGGTTACTATCAGGTTATAAAGAAGATAAGACTCCTATAAACAAGCGTATCATAAAAGATTTAGACAACTCCTATATACTAGCATGAGGACAAAAATAACTAAATGTAGGTTAAATAGCTACTTACCTTCTTGAGTTTGTCCTCAACTATGAAACACTTTAATAACAAGGGTCTTCCACCTGTCACGGAGCAAACAGAGACTAATTTGTGAGTAAGGTGTCCTTTTAAAGAGTAATAATGAAAAGATGATTATATTTTGTGCCACTGATACCCAGCCCAAAGAATGTAAAGGTGATTTAAAGACTAATGGATGTTGTGACTTCCAGTCATGGGTGTGACCTCTTGACTGGACTGACATGAAGGAAAAGGAGCGGTGTGAAAGGAAATCGTTTATTTGCACCAAAAGATTCCACACGTAGAATCTAAAATACAATCAAATTTTATTTGTTTAGCAGGTTTTGTATTGTTAGAAGAGATTCTGAATGTTTCACGGTTAACAGATGTTTCGTTTTTCCCAGTAATGTGTGTTCGACATCTGTTTGGGGAGACAAAGAAAAAGGGTTTGGAAGCTGTTGAATAGAGAAATTTTGAATATTTGATATGGGACAGCATTGACAAGACAGCCATCCCCACCCTCCCTCCTCCCACACAAATCACTTTATTTTTGTTTGTTTTCTTTAACCACCGTTCTGTTAGAGGAGTCTAGTTCTAGTATAATTCTGTACACAAACACAAAGCTAAAACACCAGTATTCAGTGTAAAATGGTGCTATGCTTACCTGTACTGTACGTATGTATATCCCTTCTTCTGCTCTTGAACTGTGCTCCTTTATCTACCCCAAAGTCAAATGTAATAATAATCGATATTTTGAAGCAAAATGTTTGCAATTATTATAACCCCACCGTCCCTTCTTGGTCAACTTGAAAATAAAAAAAACTGTTGCAAATATCAAACATGGCTTCTCCTGATACAATTACTCTGGGTTAAAATAAATGGTTACAGCTTAGTTAACTTTACAAATACTAAGTTATAGTGTCATAGTAGCTGAGGCTCATAGCCAACACATACTTTAATCTCTGCACATTGCACGAGACCCTAACTAGTTAACTTTTGGAGTTAATCCAAATTAAAATATTGCTACTACAGTTGCACAAAAATGCATAAAAAGCAGTCAGGTTTACCTAATCTTGTAGTATCTGAGAGTTAGGCTGCATGATGGAACAGTTGGAAGGTCTGTTGTCTAGCAGGAGGACGGTCATGTTCGAAGCCCGGCTGTGACCGTTCTGTTTTCTCCAGCCACTTTGATTTTCTCCTACAGACCAAGAACATTCATGTTGAGCTATTTGGAGACTCTAAATTGTCTTTAAGTGTGTGTTTGTGACTGGTCATGTGTCCTGTGATGGACTAGTGACTTGTCCAGGACGTCCCCCACCATGACTACTCCCTGTGACTTTCATTCACAACAAACACTCCAACTGCTGATAAATCATGGAAGGTCAAGTAATGTTGTGTGAGATCACTCATGTTATTCTCAAGGTTTGATCAAAACTTCGTGGCTTCTCAAGAAGATCTTAGTTTAATACTCTGGCATAAAAGATGGAAGGCAATCCATTCATTCAAGGCACAGTTGGTCTTTAATGCCTTTTAGTGATGTGTAATGAGACAATGAAACATCACTCCAGTATTATTTTAAAAGGGACATATTATGCACAACTCACCTTTTGCTTCCTTTTGCGCTGCCATGTGGGTTTCTACTTCCTCTATAAACACTCCAAACTTGAAAAGATGGAGCTATCCATTTTCTGTTGTTTGTGTTTGGTTTTAGGAAGCCTAAAACAAGCTCTTACAAAAAGTCCTCAGTTGTGACATCACAGCATAGTATAGAACCACCTCTCACCAAAGGAGAGAAGCTACTGGAGGAGCAGTGGCTCTATTCTGAGCCCCTCCTGAATATCAGAGCTTCTCAGCTTATAGCAGCCTGGGCTGGGTGGGCGTGGCCAACGCCAGCTTTAATTCTTAAAGGTGTGGAACACTGAAAAACTATTTTTAAATTATTATTTCTGATTAAAATCGGTCACTTTGTTTCATGCAGGCTGAACATGAAAATAGTCTTCTACACCTATTTCCTGCATTAGCTTCTGATAGAAAATAGACGATGAAACTCTAGGATTAAAAAAGCCTGACAGATCTACATCACACTGTCACTTAACATTAATGGACTCACCCATCTTAACTCACGACGGGGAAGGCTGTTGATTTAGTGTCCAGAAAACAGCAGAGAACGTCTTGACTAGTAGAAGCTAACTGTTAGCATTAGCAACTCCACCACACAGCAGAACTCCTCCAGGCTTGTGTTACTTATGGAGATAAAACATCAACATAGCAGAGCAAACGGAGTCAGTGGTGTTGCTGTTAGCCAATCAGAGGTGAGATGTCCAAATATCAGGAAACAAGACTCCAAAACCTGTCAGAAGCTGCTTTCTCCTCCAGCTGACTTCCCCCCCCCCCCCCCCCCCCCCCCCCCCCCCCCCCCCCCCCCGCCCCGAGTATGACTCAAGGCATTCATTCCTTCTAGAGATCACTACAAATGTATTAATTAAATGAGCGTTCCACATCATTAAAGTGACAGAGCCCTGAAATGGCTCATGAATAGAGCTGCTGTGATTGCTTTGTGTGAGACGGATTGTGTGTAAAGAACTTCATAAATTGCAAACAAGGTGGTAGCTGGGGTAGCACATGCCACCATTGAAATCCGATTGGCTGAGTTCCATTTAAACTGGCTTTACAATGTCCACAACAGGTTTGGGGTTTTAAACCCTAAAACAGGCCAACAGATCATTTATTTTTATTCTTTATTTTTTCATATTGATATAAATAGTATTTAGAATAACTGTGACAGTCCCACTCCACTCCAGTTGGTGGTGGTAATGCACCAAGAAGTGGCTTGCTACTTGCTAGCCACCACTAAACAGCTCGAAGGTGACTCATTTGAGAAAATTGGTCACGACAATGTAGAGCTCACAAATTCACTAGAATGAAAAACTAATGATTTTGTGAGGGGTGACCATATGTGCCACCCATGCATAAACAAGTGCCCCACCTGGGCCACCCCATTTTAAACGGCCTGGACACACCTCTGCCTTTGAACTATTTGACTGACCAGAGTACTCCAGCTTCTTCTTCCAATCTACACACTTCACAAACATGTTTTGTATAGATGATAGAACTATTATAACTTAAGAAAAGAAGTTATAATATGTCTCCTTTAAGTCATTTAGGAAAATAGCAAGAAGACAAAGGGTGACTACGTGCTTGTTTTCACCATCACGGGTGCATTCTTTATTATCACAAGTCAACCAGCTGTATCAAAATGGCAAGAATCTCAAAACCAGAGTGCAGAAGTTCTCTTCTGCCCATCTTCTCAGTGCTGAACAGTCAAGAAACAATGTATTCAGAGTTTAACCCTTTATAGGGCAAGCGTCTATATTTAGACACTTCCACTCACATCATAAATGATGTCGGTGTGCCTTTTATACGGACTCTTAGAATTACGAGATTTCACGCAATCAATCATCAGAGATCAAGCTAGTCACAGTTTGCGCCGTGGCACCATTTGACCAATCAGCTCGGGGCTACAACGCGCCAAATATTGGTGTGTCTGAAAAACCAGAAAACTGCCTTCCTGGAGCTCGTCTCCTCGTGTTTACGGTTGGATCTCTAAAACTAACAACGCTAGGTTTATGAAACGCTCACATCACAAGGTTGACTAGTGGTGCTAAATAAGGAAATATGTGTTGTAAACGTTAAACCCAATGAAGTTGGTGAAATCAGAGCATGAAAATCAAAGCTGCCATATTTGATCATACGCCCTGAACAAGTAAAAGAAATTAAGTAGATTTTTAGGTTAAATCTGCTTAGACATAATCTTCATGATCATGGTTACAGTAATAATAATAATATTGAATATATTTTTCAGTTTAAAACTAAGATTTCTATAAAAAACAAAGGGGGTCAGTTAATGTGCCAGCGAGTCTCACCATCAGTGATGATGATGAAGAGGAGGAAGATGACACTGAGGCAGATCCTCAAATACCTAATATTCTAAAATATTCTAATAATCAATATTCGATCAGAAATGGCATTTAATGTTCTATAACTTCCAAAAATATTCTACAGTAATCTGTTTATCTAAAAGTTTACTGTATTGTGTAATAATTGCGATATATTCAGTGTTATTCTACACTGATATAATGTTCTAAAGTTATAGTGTCTTATAATTATCTATATAATTAAAAAATGTTTGTTTTAACTTGTTCATGTTTTTTATTTTGGGATTTCTTTTACCAGAACAGGGTCAGCGTCCATATTTGAGCACTTCGTTTTCTCTGATTTTCTCCATGAAAATAATAATTTTTGAAAATTGTAACAACAGAAAAATACTTTTGTTATAGACCACAATAACACCCTGGGGTTGAAATTTAAAATTTTAAACTACTTCAATGATTGCCCTATAAAGGGTTAAAAACAAAAATCTAAAGGCACATCTCTATTATATTTACATTGCATACACTTGACAACAAAAAAGCACACAACCAGTCCTAAAGTCTCAGCCTCAGTGGCGTTGCTAAAGAGATTAACCATGATGTACACACAGTAATAAAGCAGTTAGTCACAGTATCTGGAGCTACAACACACAGGTAGGAATCAGTGTTTGTGTAACTTATGGCTTTATCTTGTTTGACTTCCGTTCTGGGTCATTGCTTGCATGCCGCTTTTATGGCTCATCGATTTAAAGACACTGTTAAGACCTATATAAAAAAAAATAAAACAAAAAACAATGGTGCACAAATTCAGTGACAATAACCAATCAAATGTTAGAGGAAATATCTTTGAAACACAAAGCAGATTTTTAGACCTTAACTGAAGCAACTCAGGAAATGTAAAAAAAAAATAAAATTCATGTACAATTTGAAAATAAAAAAGAGCAATTTCACACAAAACATCTTGTTGTCTAGTAATAACCATTGCTCATCTACTTCTCAGTCAAACACCCTTTCTTCTTAGTCATATATGTACATGTAATTGCCGTGTTGCCGTCCCCAAGCGTTGAAGATGTAAGGAGCCAGATCTCCTCCCACGGCTGAGGGCTGACGTATCTGATGTGATGGCCTGTTAGTGCTGGAGTCTGCTTCACATAGACATGCACCTGATTTTTACCTAACGCAGAGATCAATACATCAATGGGACGAGCAGTTAAGAGGCTGAGAGCCAGTGTGTGTGTGTGTGTGTGCATGCGTGTGTGTGTGCGTGTATGTGTGTTAAACGTAGTCCAGAAAGACATCAGCTGTGTTCTGCAGTAAAGGCTGCGTGGGGGCTGTGGTGCTGCAGACTGAGCTCAGCCTCCGCGATGACACCCTCTGCTGCTCTGAGGTACCTGGAACGTTGCTCAGCATCAGGTACACCTGAGGGCAACATGGTTCATCGAATATAGATAAATTAATTAATTAACATGTAATTTGTCAGATTACATGACATTAAAAACAGCAATTCAGATATGTTATCAGCTTACATTCTTGGTATTTTCTGACAGCAGGAGCTCAGTTCTCTCCACCAGTTTTCTGAAGGATGGCCTTTTTAAAGGGTCATGGTTCCAGCAGGACAGCATCATTTCATACCTGCACAGGTGAGACCAGGATTAGTTTCTACACCTGCAAATGTCAAAGTGCAAACTTTTTTATCACACACAGATGCAACCAACTAGTCAGAGTGAGAAGGAAATGATTTAGCCCAGTTAAAGTTTTTTTTAAGCTCAGAATATTTGTTGTTTTACAATAATCAAGTGTTTGTGTCACCAACAGTTTTATTTGAAAATTCAATAATTATAAAGAATAAAAAGGTAAATAGTACAAATTTAATATACATGAGGTTGAATAATAATGGAAGATTGCTTTTAACTGTCTTCAGTTGAACGCTGAGTCCGAAATAGTTGTTTTTGGCTTTCCATACACCTTTGTGAACCTAGCATTTTATTTACAGTCGTTCTATTTTAATCTTCACGCTCATGCCAGGAATCTAAAAGTCATCTTTAAATGTAACTTAAAATCTGACCTCTGTGGTAAAGAGCTGCGTTATATAATAATAATAATAATAATAATAATAATAATAATAATTTCATTTTAAAACTGATAATGTTAATAGAACATAATAATCTGTTAAATGTTATCTTAACATTATGACAGTAAAAGAGAAGTAAAATGTACCCTTGCCACCTTGAGATCCTCCACCAGAGGGCAGTAGACATGTTTAGGACTACAGTAGATAGGCTTATCCATCCAACCCTAACCCTAATCCATCAGCCAGAAGTGATAGTCTATCACCTTCTGGTTGGATTATTTTAACTTTCTATATGTCAACATCAGCCAAGTGTCTATTATTTCATCAGCTACTGGCTCAGAGTTCAGCAGCCAGAACCCTACTGGTACCGGGAGAGGCAGAATCACTCTTGCACCTCTCTTCTGGCGTCCCGTGAATTAATCTAAAATATGATTTAAAAATCTTCTGTTTGCTTTAAAGTTTTGCATCGCCTGGCACCTACCAGAACGTTTGTTCTTTTTCTTTATTTCATTTTGGTTTTATTTCCCATTTCTTAAATTTCATTGTATTGCCTTTGGGAGGGTAATGGTTTTGTAATCATTTAATGTGTTTATTGTAAAGCAATTTTGGTAGTTTTTTTATTATTGTCAATTTTAACAACAACAACAACAACAATAATAATAATAATAATAATAATAATAATAATGCCAACAGTAAACAGGAAATTATACTGTCACACACATGCTGTTATGTTCTGCTAGCACAAATTACATTAGGAGCATTCAGTTTATGTAAGAGTGTTCTTGCATCAGTTTATTGTGCTGTCCGTCTGTTTTCCTTTCAACAGAACCACTTAGAGCAATGTCTGTCTGAAGTTTGGACACTTAAGATATGAAAACAAATGTCTGTTTAAAGACAAGATCTGAGTCCATCTGTTTATAATTGGATGGTTATGACTTTAAGCAAATATGTCACCTATATGGTAGTGTTATAAATGGATAATACAAACTTAAAGGTTGAATCTGGAACATTTTAATAAAAAGCTATATGTTTTAAAAAATAATACCTCCATGGGGTGTTTAGAGGTGTGCAGAATGAATGTACAGTTTTTCCTTTAAAAGCTATATTAAAAAAAAAAATCAGAAAAATATATTCTGACGGGCACGACACTGGGTTTATGTTTACATCTACCAGCCACTAGAGGGCACCGTTGTGCTAAAAGGTCCACTCAGCACAGCAAGACTGGGACTGTGTAAAATGGTGAACTCGACAAGTCAAGCAGCTGATTCTGAGCCCAGAAGATGTTCTAACGGTAAATACTGTTGTAGAATAAACTTATTAGTAGAAATGAGTCCTTACCCTGTAAGATTTGTCACTGAACATAGTGCTGGCTGGTCACTTCATGTATCAGCAGTGAACCAACACCCTGATGGCTGGAAATGTTGTTCTGTTGTTGCAATATCACCTCTAAACACTAGATGTCGCTATAGTGTCCGTGTTCCATATCAGCCTTTAAATATCTCAATGTGACTTTATATTAAACAAACTTCTCACTTACATCTCAATGGGAGCAAATTCCGGCCTGCTCATCCTGTGACCTTCTTGAATCATCTTATAAAACGCTGAACCCACCTGCATCCCTGGGTAAGGGCTATTTCCTGGAACACCAACAAACAGACATTTGAAACACTTTAGTGTTTTGCTGTTGCAGGAAATAAAATAAAAATCACGTGTTCATACAGTGCTGCTGGTTTGAGTCAATAATGACTTGATTACATTATTGAGTCCCCTAAGTGATGTTGCTGCTCTGGGAGCATCATCACCACCTCTAATGAGGCCCCAGTCCGCTCACATTGATGAGAATAATGGCTCAGACATTATGAAGCAGACGCAATGGCAGTTACCCAGAGAGAAGATTTCCCAGAGCAGGATGCCGTAGGACCACACGTCGCTCTCAAAGGTGTAGATGCAGTCAAAGATACTCTCAGGGGACATCCACTTGACAGGCAGTCGGGCCTAGAACAACGTCACATCAAATTCAGGTATGCAGTTAGAAAAATAAACAGTAGGGTGACATCATGTCTGATGATGAGCAGAGAAAGAACAGAGGGATCAGCTGAAGGCCAGACTCACGTTTCCCCGCAGCACATAACTGGCGTCAGTGGTGATGTCCCGAGCCAAGCCGAAGTCGCAGATCTTCGCCACCCTGCCATGAGTCAGCAGAACGTTCCTGGCTGCAAGGTCCCTGTGGATACACTGCATTAAAAAAAAAAACAACAACACTGAAACATGCTGACCTTATAACTGGTTCATGTGTAAACAGATGAAGGCCTGATAAGGTTGATAAAATTACAAATAAAAATGAAAAACATAACATTTAGAAAAAAAAGAAAAGGCTGATGCTGAAATGATCAGTATTTATGGAAAATGATCACCTGTAAATCTTCATCTGATGACAAAACACTTCTTTATGTCTTTCTGGGACATTTAAAATAGTAAATGAGCGTTTGATGCTCTTAAAATTAAATTTAACATCAATAACCTTCAAGATTCACGCTGAGCTGCTTGTATTTTCTGTAACATAACTAAAGACATTTTCTTCTTCATTGGAGACAAATGTGAGTTATAAAGTTGTGGATACAGAGGCACAGTGTTTGATTTTGAGATATTTGTTTAAAGGATGAAACATCTAGCAAACATACTGCACCACTAATGTGTGTTTTATGTTTGCATTACAGACATAACACTCACACGCGTTCTAAATAAGTACAGATTTCATCACAAAGACCACCTTGTTAAGGAAAAAACAGACTAAAAGATTTCATTAGAAGGCCTAAAATAACTTCATCTTGTCTTTTGCCAGAATTAAGATTCTGGAAGGTCTTTTAATTTCACCAGGCCAAGTCGGATTCACTTCTAATTAGCAATAATGACTGACTGCATCTGGTAGGTTCTCTAAATTAGTTAGACATAACGTATTTAACTGATCAATACACACTTGTCTCTCTCAAATGGAGAAAAAAAAATCAGTAAGGATGTTCAGGAACACCCAGAGAACCATCAAAGTTCCAGCCTACCATAGGCCTAGTGCCCACAGCAAAGCCAATTTCGCATCACCATGGACTGAGAGGGTTCTGACCAAGAAAGAAGCTTCTGATCCTTGAAGCTTGGCTAAAATCTGCATTTGTCAATATGGACCAGTCAAATGTCTTCTGGAGCTATGTTTTATGGTCTGATGAGACAAAGATTGAGATGTTTGACCACAATGAAAATTCAGAAGTGCCAAGATGAGACTTTCAAAGCTGAGAAGCAACTGTCAAGCATGGTGGTGGTAGCATCATGCTGTGGGACTGGTGCAATGCACAAGCAAGAAACAAGAGCATGAATGAGCACTACCTCCAAATTCACTTGAAATGATCTGCTAGATGGTTGAAAATTGGACACACTACAGGAAATATGCTCTCTTCGCAGAAAAAACAAAGTGGATCTGTTCAGGAAACAGTAAAATTTATACCAACTTTACACTGTACACTACAGGATTGTTGATGGCTACAGGAAACGTGATTAAGTTGCAACATTTAACCAAATATTATTGTATAATAATGTATGATATTCACCCTGTGTGGAACAGAGAAAATCTATGTTAAATTCAAACTTGTGCTTCACATTTGTTTTACTAATCACTAAAGTTGTACCTTGTATAATCAGTTCACCTTTGAAAAAGGAAATTCAAATGTCAAAATGAAGCATATATTCATGTGAGTGAGTGTGTGTGTGTGTGTGTGAGAGAGAGAGAGAGAGAGAGAGAGAGAGAGAGAGAGAGAGAGAGAGAGAAAGAGATAAAATGTATATATGTGTGAGAATAAGTGTGTGAGAATGTATGTGTGCGAGTGGAAAGTACGTGTGTGCAGAGAATATATGTATGTATGAGTGGGGAATGCATGTATGTATGTATGTATGAGTGGGGAATGCATGTATGTATGTATGTATGTATGTATGAGAAGAATGTATGTATGTATGTATGTATGTATGTATGTATGAGAAGAATGTATGTATGTATGTATGTATGTATGTATGTATGAGAAGAATGTATGTATGTATGTATGAGAAGAATGTATGTATGTATGTATGTATGTATGTATGTATGTATGTATGTATGTATGAGAAGAATGTATGTATGTATGTATGTATGTATGTATGAGAAGAATGTATGTATGTATGTATGTATGTATGTATGTATGTATGTATGTATGTATGTATGAGAAGAATGTATGTATGTATGTATGTATGTATGTATGTATGTATGTATGTATGTAAGAATGTATGAGAAGAATGTATGTATGTATGTATGTATGTATGTATATATGTTTGTGAAGAATGTAAGTATGTATGTATGTATGTATATATGTTTGTGAAGAATGTATGTATGTATGTATGTATGTATGTATGTATATATGTATGAGAAGAATGTATGTATGTATGTATGTATGTATGAGAAGAATGTATGTATGTATGTATGTATGTATGTATGTATGTATGAGAAGAATGTATGTATGTATGTATGTATGTATGTATGTATGTATGAGAAGAATGTATGTATGTATGTATGTATGAGAAGAATGTATGTATGTATGTATGTATGTATGTATGTATGTATGTATGTATGTATGTATGAGAAGAATGTATGTATGTATGTATGTATGTATGTATGTATGTATGTATGAGAAGAATGTATGTATGTATGTATGTATGTATGTATGTATGTATGTATGTATGTATGTATGTATGAGAAGAATGTATGTATGTATGTATGTATGTATGTATATATGTTTGTGAAGAATGTATGTATGTATGTATGTATGTATATATGTTTGTGAAGAATGTATGTATGTATGTATGTATGTATGTATGTATGTATGTATGTATGTATGTATATATGTATGAGAAGAATGTATGTATGTATGTATGTATGTATGTATGTATATATGTTTGTGAAGAATGTATGTATGTATGTATGTATGAATGTATGTATGTATGTATGTATGAGAAGAATGTATGTATGTATTTATGTATGTATGAGAAGAATGTATGTATGTATGTATGTATGTATGTATGTATGTATGTATGTATGTATGTATGAGAAGAATGTATGTATGTATGTATGAGAAGAATGTATGTATGTATGTATGTATGTATGTATGTATGTATGAGAAGAATGTATGTATGTATGTATGAGAAGAATGTATGTATGTATGTATGTATGTATGTATGTATGTATGTATGTATGTATGTTTGTATGTATGTATGTATGTATGTATGTATGTATGAGAAGAATGTATGTATGTATGTATGTATGTATATATGTTTGTGAAGAATGTATGTATGTATGTATGTATGTATGAATGAGTAGAATGTTTGTATGTATGTATGTATGTATGTATGTATGTATGTATGTATGTATGTATGTATGAGAAGAATGTATGCATGTATGTATGTATGTATGTATGTATGTATGTATGTATGTATGTATGTATGTATGTGAGAGTAACAGAATGAATTATGGCTTAGACCAGGGGTTCCTCAAGTTTGCAAGGGATCCCCACAACTTTGTCTTTGCTGAGGTTGTGAGGTTAGCAAGATTTTATTTGTAAAAATGACATTTATAAAATCCCAATAGCACACCCTACAGTATAATCAAAACTCCATATAAAGGTTCTAACTCTGTATGTCTGCATAAAGTTTGTAAAAGATCACATTTAATGTGTTTATGCATGTAGGAGTTGGGGTTGGGGGTCCTAGCTTGTCTTGGACATGGGCAAGTGGGGCCTCAAAGAAAAGATTTTGGGAACCCCTGGCCTAGACGGCCCCACATGCAATCCTCAAAGACCCAAAATAAACATGGCATTCATGCCTATGATGTTACACACTGTTTCTAAGTAACAGAGGGATGGTAGAAGCTGATCAGTGACTGAGGTTGCTGATCTGAGTAGAAGCACGCAGCATATGACCAGTCAGCTCATTGTAGTCACAGTGTGATTGCCACAATTAGCTTGTGGCAGTTTCATAACCTTTTGGGTTATAATCACCCTCTTGTTTTCTTGTACTGACCTATTAAAAACTTTCTCAGATTTATTATGAACCAGATCAATGTTCTTTGTTTAAATCTACACTGTAATTTTGCCTTTTCCAATGAGTCACAGTCCGTGTGATTAGACCATGACTACTACTGGGCCAAACTTCTTCAACTTAAATTAGAGGTGGTCTCTGCCCACAGGAAACTACTGTACTTTCTAAATTCCCATGCATATCTGGATACAAAATAACATTATCCAGTTCACTTTTAAAAATATAAAAAAGTACTAAAATAGTCACGACTTCATGGAAAAGTTTGTGATGTGAGCAGTAGGATCAAATGTTTTCCAGTATACATCTGACCTTATCCAGCATTTTCAGCATTTTTAAATAATCAATATGGCTCTTATTGGATCTTTACCAACTTTCCTCTAGCTGTTTAATGTTCCACTATGTTCAGCAGATAGCTGCTAACTCTCACTCTGCTGAGTATAGAGTTTGGTTCTATAAAGTGAGAGGACAGTGGATTTGTCTTTTCCTTTTATCGCCTGATGTCAAAAGGCAAAAGAAGGGTTAACTGTTCTTTACTTTTGTTTGTCTGTAGCTATGTTTGCATGGGCACAAGTAATCAGAATGAATACCCTATCAGATAAAAAATTATTCATGTAAACATGTCAATCGGAATATTCTGATCAGATTTGGCCCGATTTCCAACCTTTGCAGACGCTCAGGACAAGTTGAAAACATGGTGGGAGGTAAACAGAAGTGGTCTGTTGCAGACACTATTTTTTTACTGGAAACACTACGGGAGCTCAATAGCTTACTGAACGTCTAGATGGCCGAAAGGCTAGAAATGCCAATTTAGACACTCAAGTGCATCTAAAGATGCAGGAAGCGGGAATTCACCAAAGTATCGACCAAATCAAAAAAGCTAGAGAATAAGAAAATAAAATGAAAAGACGTGCGGACAAGATGGCGTTTGTTTACAATCTGCGCATGCTCAACCTATTTAATCTCACGGCATGATCGGATCATTTCAGTTAGTGTCCATGTAAACAGAGATTTGGGATTTCCGATCAACCAAGATTTGAATCCGATAGGGGAAATTTGGCGCATGTAAACGTAGCTAGTGTGTGTATTTGTTAGAAAAAAATCTCATGAACCATTAGACGGATTTAAATGAAACTCCAAAAAACAATCATTGATAAACATCTTCAACGGATTAGCTTTTAATAATTCAACATGGCTGTCACAAACAACTGACCTTAGAAAATACAAAAACAGCTATAATCCAATCAGTTTTCGACAGTTTGATATTTACCTAACATTTGTGTTTTAATAGGTGAGGGTGATCCCTGACACATGCAAGAGCTTTATTGGAAACTTTGCCATGAAGTTGACCATTTGCAATTAGAGTTAACCATCCAGCAAAATATCTCGTGAACCACTGGACAGAGTTTATTGGATCGTTCAGAAAGTCTTCACTGGATGTGAATCTACAACGGATTAACTTTGGATTCAACCCCATTTGAGACGGCCACCTACGTATGTCAGCCAACTTTGGCAAACGCAAAATGGCTGTAACTCAGTTTTATTCACATTGGGCTAGAGTTTGGTAGTGGCTGAAATCCCCTAACAATTAGAAGAGGAAAAGATTTTTTAACTTGCACCTCTCAAGATAAAAATCACGAGGCACTTCACGAGAACATTAAATATAAAATAAAAAATGAGTCAAAAAAATGAAAAATCAAGATAAAAAATGAGAATAAAAATGAAAAAAGGTAAGCATTGGAGCTCGAAAAAGACAGAATTGATAGAAACAGCAGCATGAAGAGAAGGTAGTGAGGAAGAAGAGGATGAACAGGAGGTAACACCAAAGCCAGCCTGAACAGGTGAGTCTTCAGCTTCTTTTTAAAGGAGACCACTGAGTCCAGTGATCTCAGGCTCAGGGGGAGAGAGTTCCAGAGTCTGGGGGCCACAGCACAAATGATCTGGCGCCTTTGGTCTTTAGCCTGGTGCGCTGCACAACCAGTAGGCTTTGATCACTGGACCTCAGGGACCTGCTGGGGGTGTAGGGACTGAGAAGATCACCAATGTATGATGGTGCTTGTCCATGTAAGGCCCTAAAAACCAGAACCAGGATCTTGAAATGAACCCTGAAGTTAACCAGCAGCCAGTGAAGCTGGAAGAGAAGCGGGGTGACGTGGGTGTGCTTTGGCGATTTGGTCAGAAGCCTAGCACAGGCATTCTGGACCACCTGTAGACGGTTCAGGGCGGTTTTGCTCAGACAAGTGAAAAGTGAGTTTCAGTAGTCTAAGCGTGGGGAGATGAAGGTGTGGAGAACAATCTCAAGTTCAGAGTGGGACTCAGCTTAGCAATATTCCTGAGATGGAATAACAACAAACACCCTGACTGCTAACAGGATGACTTGTGATATATTTTGATATTGTGCAAATAAGGATTTGAAAAAATGTCTACAATTTTATTATTTCTCAACATAATTTAAAATGAGATGAAAGGTGGTGGATGCTATGCAGTCCTTAAAGGAATGTTGGGCTTTTAGTTTGATGAGATGTGATAGAAAAAAACTATTCTTGAGGAAAAACATCCATCCATCCATCCATCAATTCTCTTCCGCTTATCCGGAGTTGGGTCACGGGGGCAGCAGCCTAAGGAGGGAGGCCCAGACTTCCCTCTCCCCAGCCATTTGGGCCAGCTCTTCCAGGGGAATCCCAAGACGTTCTCCGGCCAGCCGAGAGACAGGCTATGTTCACACTGCAGGCAAAAGCGCATCAAATCCGCATGTTGACCTGCCTGTGACCCTTATCTGATTTTTTTGTGCCAGTCTGAACAGCACAGATCCGATTTTTCCTAATCCGATCCAGGTCGTTTCAATATGTAGTACTGATTGCGACACATATGCGCATTTTTTGAAAGTGACTGCAGTCTGAATGGTCATGTCGCATTAAATCCGCCTCCTATCCGAGTTTTTTGCAGTCTGAACGGTCATGTCGCATTAAATCCACCTCTTACATCACTGCTCAGCGGAGGTGAGCGTCGTGTCAGGACTTTTCTGAGGAGGAGCGCTGAAGAGCAGCGCTGACAGAAGGATTCAGGGGTCTGTGGGACATCCTGTCAAGTTTTGGAATTAAAAATACAAGAAAGCATGAGAACGGGAGGTGCTGCTGGAGCGAAGCGCATCTCCGGTCTCGGTATCCGTGACAGCGGGGCGGGGGGGGTTCTCCGTGAGAGCGGGGCGGTGGGGGTTCCGTGAATGAACTTAATACCAAAACATTTTCAGGGAATATTAACTCGGGAAGACGGCGGGAATAAGGAGCAAAATAGTTTTTAAAATAGTTTCCACCCCAAAACGAGAGACTCAGGTGTGACCCTGTGGCTGAACTGTCTATGAGGCTTTCACATCACAACTCCACCTCTCCTGGTTCTGACGGTGACTTCTTGTCTTCTGCACATACGGGTCGCTTTGGGGCTGTGAAGCTTTCACACTGGAGAGTGTTTGATGTCGCATTTCAGTTATAATGTGAACAGCCACACAAAAAAATCGGATTTACTCAAAAAATCGGAATTGAGCATCAAGACCTGCAGTGTGAACGTAGCCATAGTCCCTCCAACGTGTCCTGGGTCTTCCTTTGGGTCTCCTCCCAGTTGGACATGCCTGGAAAACCTCACCAGGGAGGCGTCCAGGAGGCATCCTAACTAGATGCTCTAACCACCTCAACTGGCTCCTCTCAATGTGGAGGACCAGTGTATCTACTCCAAGCCCCTCCCGGATGACCAAGCTTCTCACCCTATCTCTAACAGAGAACCAGCCACCCTGCGGAGAAAACGTATTTCGGCCACTTGTATCCGTGATCTCATTCTTTTGGCTGGATGGATGGATGGATAAAATGTAAACCTAAATGAGATGACTGCTTTTATTTATGTGCAACACAAGAGTGAAAGCAGCTATATTGGGTTTGTGACTGTAAATGTTCCTCCAGCTGACAAGAAGCTTTCTGCACGCATGTTGGCTCTGAGCATTAACATGATTTATTAAGTAGCACATTACCTACTCAATAAATGTGAACACAGTGTGTTAAAGCCTTACGTTTTTAGAGGTAATGTACTCCATTCCTTTGGCCACCTGGTAGGAAAAGCTGAGGAGATCTTCAGCATCCAGAGACAACTCATCTATCTCATCTAAACACAGATTTTATCATCAGATTCAAAAGAGGAAAAAAATGGTTTGAGCACTCTTATTGACAGTTGGAAACATAAAGCGAGTACCTGATTGGGAGGACCGTTCTTTCTCAGAAGGATGCATGGGCATATATCCTGGACCAGTCACATCTCTGCTACACACAGAAACACACAGTAAGTAAAACGATCCACATATCTGTTATAATCACAGTTAAAGAACTGGCACACATAAACACCTTGTTGGCTCCGTCTGGTTGGAGACGTTGCGATAGTAACCATCCCCAACCTGGGAATTTAGGAAGGACTCTCTTTTTCTTCTGAGGAAGTTGAGCAGGTCACCATAGCAACAGTACTCTGTGATCACTAAAATTGGGCCTGGCAAGATGAAGAGATAAAAAAATAAATAAATTCAGTGAAACAATGAAGATTAGACAAAGGATGGTGGTGCTGTATTTTTTCAGCCCTTTGTTAGTTATTCTAAGGACATGGAACAAGCTCGTCAGGGTTTCACCATAAGTGTGTTTTAAAAGCAACCAATAGTTTTTGTTACAAGATGTTGAACACATTTCTGTCAGTATTGAATAACTTCTTATCAGGACCTTTGTGTGCCATCCAGACATCAGTTGTAGTGCTTAGCGTGGTCATCACAGCAACATACACTCCCCTGTGTAGAATCCATTAAAATGCTGCATAACAATCAATACTGAGGTCTAGGTGAGCAGGTAAATGATATTGATCCACTGTAAATTCGTGACAAGTCAAACTGCATCATGTCTTAACATCAGAGCTGGGCGGTATCTGATTTTTAATCAGACATTGGGCACTCAGTCTAAGCATTTGAGACAGACTCCCAAACAAAATTTACACACACACACACACGCACGCACACACACACACACACACACACACACACACACACACACACACACACACACACACACACACACACACACACACAAAAACACAACATATAAAAAAGGAGTTTGGTGAGGCTATAGAGCCGGACTTCAGTCAACCTCAGTGTGGTCTTGGCAATCCGTCAGGTACCTCAGGCAAAGGAACTGTACTTTTATAAACATTGTTTACAGCACAGATGTAGGTGATTTAATGAAATACTCAACCTGGCTGATGCACCTTCTGTTGTGAAGGCAAGGCCAGGGAGTGAGGGGAGGGGGGGCTCTTTGCCTGTCAACGGAGGCTGATGAGGTAGGTAAACATCTGGGCTGTGGCAGGGCTCTGGGAATGGTTGAGATTTGCCCTGCACTTCTAAAGGCTCTGGAAGTTGTTGTGCTGTCTGTGCAACACTGAGGTGATCAACTGTACAACCAGAGTGGGAGTTTGGTTTGCGGTGCCACTAGTCAGTTAAAACTAATTTCTGGCAAGCTTTGGAATCTGCCAGGGTTGCTCATTGTCACTAGCTACGTTTACATGCGCCAAATTTCCCCAAACCGATTCAAATCTTGGTTGATCGGAAATCCCAAATCTCTGTTTACATGGACACTAACTGGAATGATCCGATCATGCCGCGATGCACGCACCATAGCTTGCGCATGCGCAGACTTGTCTTTCCCGGAAGAGAAATTGTAAACAAACGCCATCTTGTCCGCACGTCTTTTCCCTTGCATTTTATTTGCTTATTCTCTAGCTTCGGTGAATTCCCGCTTCCTGCATCTTTAGATGCACTTTAGAATCACTTGAGTGTATAACGCTGCATTTTTAGCCGTTCGGCCATTGAGACGTTCAATAATATTGAGCTCCCGTAGTATTTCCAGTAAAAAATAGCGTCTGCAACATATCAATTCTGATGAGCAGGTGCAGAGGCGAAAAGAGGGCACACTGAATTTGCACACATGCACAGTGGGCATTATTTTACCCCAACGATCCGAATGGCTGTGTACATGGACGCCAATCAGATTGACGATCGGACAAAACCACCTCTCTCAATCGGAATGAAATTTCATTCGGATCAGGCCGATTGGATCAGAATATTCTGATTGACATGTTTACATGACGAATTTTTGATCCGATAGGGCGTTCAATCCGATTACTTGTGCCCATGTAAACGTAGCTACTGATTGCCATTTGGTTGTGTTGATCTGTCATGGTGAAGCAAGAAGTGAGTTAAAAGGCAAAGTTGCCAATATTCCAACCCCCACGTATGGGCATGAGCTGTGGGGGTAATGACCAAAAGAACAAAATTCCAAAATGAGCTTTGTCTGCAGACTGGCTAGACTCTATTTAATTACACACAAGCGTCTGTGCAATTCAAGTTCATGAGGACCAGGGGGAAGTTGTGAGACTGCATTGAGGCGACAGCAAGTGAACTGTCCATATATTAAGTGCAATCATTTAATTTCAGAGGTGGGACCAAGTCATTATTTTGCAAGTCTCAAGTAAGTCTCAAGTCATTATCCTCAAGTCCCAAGTCAAGTCTCAAGTCTGCAACTACAAATTTCAAGTCATTTTGAGACTTTTTTTAAAAAAAGTGTTGCATGTGCATCTTGCCATTCTTTCAGAATGTCTCTCCCTGTCTGATGTGACTGTGGCCAATATGCTTCATGTCTCGTGATTGACCAGCATGTTTTGGACACTGCTGAATAAACTTTAATGCTCCACGTTCTCAACAAGTAAATAGCACCAAGTTCATTTACATGCAGCCTATAAAATCACTGTTTGCTCCATTGTTGCACTTCGCCAAAGGTTTTGTCTGCTAGAAACAATAATAAAGAACCCGCTTTCTTAAACAGACCGACAATCCTGAGCTAATTAGCTGACTGTTTATCTTGGAGACACTTGGAAAACTGGAGATGAAATGGCATGACAAAAACAACATAGGCGTTAAAGCTGAACAGCATCATAAATAAAACATGTTCTCATAAGGTGAAGTTAGCTAAAGTTAGCTATCTCATCAAAGCAAATAAATGTACCGCCTACCGTTCTTTATGCAACTTCAAATGTTGAATGAAGTTGGAGGTTGTTCCATCTCCGTCTGAAATTCTCTTCTACATCCTACATGTTGCACTGCATTTTTTGTCAACTAATTTGTAGTGCATGTACCCAAAAGAAATTACTCTTGGGAGTATAAAAATCGTTAGCCACAGCGCCGTTTACAGAGACACAGGGCTATGGCTGGCTTTTTTCTCTCTTTTTAAATCTGGTTAGTTGGTTTGTTAATATGGGGTGAGTGAAATTACTTAAAAATTAGCAATTTTAAAATAATAGATGTTTCAAAATAAATATTGGGTAAAATATCAAGTCTTTTCCAGTAAACCGGTTCAAGTCTAAGTCAAGTCCAAGTCTCTGAACATTTTTTCAAGTCAAGTCTAAAGTTATAAAACTAATGACTCAAGTCTGACTCGAGTCCAAGTCAGACTCGAGTCTACGCCTCTGTTTAATTTCATTGTTTATATGTAGCTACAGGAGCCACAGTCTATGGTTCTGTCACTGCAGTGAAAAAGTTACTCTACTTGATGTGTGATTGCATAAAATGGATTCTCTGTTCAGCTTATTTGGAATCGATATGAAAGATTATTACATAATTTTTGACCCATTCAGTCAATATGAAGAGGTGCTAAGAGGTGACCTTAACAGACCTAGGGTTTGCTGGAGAGATTAAACCTTACAGCTGGCCTGGGAATGTCTCTAGTTCCCTTTAGATGACCTGGAGGAGGTATTTGGGCTTAAGTTGTTGTCCCCAGAAGAAGCAGAAGATAAATGAACAGAAGAAATAACAATGTAACTGATACAAGATTTTTGTTGAGTCCCCATTACTTAAAAGTTATAGTACATTTAATAAAAGATGTCTGACCTGACTTACTGAATATACAAAGTTTGTTAGTGGTGGTTCTTCTCACCTCCAACAGTGCAGGCTCCAAGCAGGTTCACAATGTTCACATGGTTTCCAAGGTAACTGAGAACCTTCAGCTCTGACATCAGTGCTTCCTTCTCCGTGGAGTGAGCATTAGCTAAGATGACATCACCATCAATACTTGAGTGATTTTCTACATTGCGTAAGATGAGCACATATGTTGTGATGACACAATTAAAACGAACAGAATGAGAAACTTACGTTTCAGCATCTTGACAGCGACAGTCGTAACAGTGTCTACAGAGCAAAGGCCATACGCTGTGGCTCTTACCACCTTCCCAAAAGCTCCAGAGCCCAGAGTTTTACCTTTAAGCACACACAAAATACAATCAATGGTTACTCTTTTAGAAATATAGACACTCTTTTAAATGGTGACAAGCTATACAATAAGATCAAAGACGCTGTAGTACCAAAGCGAAGCTTCTGTCGGGGAAACTCCCATTTGATGTCATATGGCAGCTGGAGGGGGTCGATGTAGATGTAGTTGTTTCCACTGATGCTCTCAATGACCTTCCACTGAATCTGAAACTTTGGTTTCTGTTGGAAGACAAGGTCACTGGCTGATACACATAAAACTGATACTGCTCTAAAATTGAATCTACTGTCAAGATCGGTTTCCTGGCATTTCTTATTATATGTGACTACAGAAATCTCTCAGACCTTTGGCCTCTTTTCATAAACCTTCTATCTAAGTTTTGATAAATCAATGCACTTTGGTTGACAGCCTGTGTCTAGACTTTACCCTTAGGAACCCCCTGCAGATGCAAACACTTGTTCTTAAGAAGCCTGACTCATCCGAGTGTAATACAAGCAGCATGCTCAGAGGGGCAAATTAATGGCTAGAGACGTCACTGAAGAGTCAAGAAATCCTTTAAATACACCACGTATACGCTGAATAGTTGATTGACTCTGTTCATGTTCATTAAGACACATTCAAGCCAATTAAAAGAGCTTATTTTTTGCTCTTTTTTGCACTGCACCATCACTGAGTGCAGTAAGACAGATGCTTCCAGCTTTACCATGCTCCACACAGCATGGAGGCAAGCCTTATTAGTAAATGAGAACGGGCTTTTTGCCAGCAGCTACTGAAGCTATATACTTTTCTAGGATGAAAGCTGCACACAAATGCTGCTCAATGATTTAACAGTGATGTCTATGAACTGATTTGTAGGACAGGCGACATTTATGACTCCAGAGTTTTGCAAGTTACAGTTGCTGTAATATGGTGGGTATGATCATTCATCCATTTTCTACATCTGCTTGTTCCTGTGCAGCACTGCAGGGGGAGTACTGGGGTCTATATCCACCAGTAATTGGGGAGAGCCAGGACACATCCTGGACAGGTCGCTAGTCCACCACAGTCACAGAATGTGCCAATTTAGAATCTCTGTTTAGGATTTAAACCCGGGACCTTCTTGCTGTAAAGCAAAAGTGTTAAAAAGCAATCAAGTAAATGAATAATTCTACATTTTTATATGTCCAGAGTCAGACACATTAAATTAAAACTGCATTGTGTTTACTCACTATTTAAATGAGGTAAATGTCACTTCAGATGAATAAAACATCATAATGTATAAAACACAGGGGGGTTCCACAGTGTGTGACGCAAACTTTAGCAGCAAACTCTATTAGTCTCCAACATCATGGAGGACTTGTGTCCCACTCATCTTTAAAACATGTCTTCAGATGATTGAGGTTAGTGGTTGATCAATTATGCACAGCTCTCATAAGATTCAGTTACACCACTTTAATGAGACTGACGTCTGGTCTTTGATTGGATCATTCTGTTGCAGATTTTCTCCTGTGTTTGGGATCATTGTCCTGTTCCATGACAAAGTTTATTTCCAGCTTTAACTGTCAGACAGTCAACCTTACATTTAACTCTAGAATCCTTTGTTCTACAGAGGAGTTAATGGTGGACCCAATGACTGCAAGGTTCCCCAACCTCCAACCCTTCACCACCATGCTGACAACTGGTATGAGTTGTTTTAGAATCAGAATCACTTTATTTGTCGTTGAACCAGTGTCCCGAGACAGCAAAACGTTTGTTCCAGTACAACCATTCAAAGCGCAAACAACACATGAAACACGTAAACAGGAACAGGCTGACTGTGGGCATAGAGCCACTTAATGGCGCTCCCATATGTAGATAATAAGAAAGGGGTGGCATGGGGGAGGGAAGGGATGAGGGAGAAATACAGGCCCCCCACCCTGCCCCTGACAGAGTACAAAGCCTGGGTTCAGGAAAAACACCTCAAATATAAAAGCACAAATCCAGACAGTCACAACATAATTAAGCGTGTGGTGGGTGGGAGGGGGTGGGGATCTCCCATGCAACAGAGTGAGTCCGCAGCTATACCAGCACGGCCTTCAGCTTCGCTGCCCAGGAGTGGGAGGGAGAGTCAGGGGAGGAGAACAACATTGAAGCCATGGGAGGGTGTGTGCATGTCTGTCAAATGTTGTGTTCGTGCATGCGTGTCGTGTCAGTAATAAGTGAGTCTGTGACCTTTCTCCCAGTTCAGTCACAGTGTCTCTCGTCTAGGCTGTAGTAATACGGGCTCCTGACAAACTGATCCAAGGAATCCATCGGGGAGTCAAGTTGAGATAACAGCAATTGTTTTGGAACAGGCCAGAGACTAATATTTCTCTGCCTTCTGTCCCTCTGCGGTCTCAAGGCAACTCCCATCAGGGGATCAGTTTCCACCAAGCCAAGCTGAGAATTTCTCCAAACTCTTTTCCATTCCATGGACGAGTTCTGAAACCGCAGCCAGTTTGCTGCTCAGAGCATCCAGCTTACAAATCAGCTCATGCATCCTGAGTTTGAGAGTTTACAGCACCACACATCCCTTCATTGAGCCCAGGCAACTTGCCAAAATGCTCCCGACAGCTTCAGAATCTTCACCTGCTCCAAACAACAGAAACCTGGTTATCATGGATCCAATTATATAAGTATCTTCTACGTCCTCCACGGACAGCAGCGACAGACACATAACCTTCCACTCTCTCCAGGAACCCATTACGTATCCAACCGAGGGCGTTCTGTCAAGGCGCTTGCATTGCCGTTCGAAAAGTGGAGAAAATTTTACCAATTGCATTTAGAGACCAGCTGACCAGATCCATGGTTGATAAAAATCCAGAGAAGAATGCAGAGAGGTGTTCCAGATAGACTGACTGGACAAAGAGCAGTAGGCAGGACAGAGTTATGGGCTTGACACATAGGAGGCGACATGCGGCAGCGGCAAAAGCCAGCGACGCCACTGTTCCAGGGCGAACAGCGAGTCTTCCATTGTTTTGATTGGCCATCAGATTGGAGGGAACTTTAGGTTATTAAAGCAGTTCAGAGTTGAAAAAGCGATCGATATGAAGTCTCACAAGGTTTTGCTAGAGTTAACTGAAGTCTTGTAAAGCTCTGGGACATCAGACACAGCAAGAATGAACTTTTCCTCCATGTTTGCCTGGAGATGTACTGAGAAGCATCCTGTCCACTCATTGGTCAGTCAATGAAACCTCTGCTGATTGATCCTTGTCCAAGCGACAGCAATGAAAACTTGAAATTTTTCAACTTTCTGGGATTGCGTCACTGGCTCGCATGTGCATGACACATGCACAAGCGCAAAATTTCACATGCACGTTTTTGCGTTTCGCTTAGCAGGAGGGAGACCTGTGATTATCGCTTTGTCGCGCATGTCTCATTGAAAATGAATGGAGGAGAGGTGATGTCGCCTCCCGTGTGTCAAGCCCATTAGGAGGAAGAAAAGAAAAAGCGTGAAAAAGTTTTGTTTTGTTTTCACAGCTCAACTCAGAGGACATTGCTCCAAGAAATCTTGTTATTTGGTTATTTGGTTTGGTTCTGTTCGCTTGTGTGATGCTTCAAAAACCCCAAACAACCTGTTCAAAATGTTTCATAATTCTACATTTAATATTTCACCAGCTAATTGAAGAATATGAAATTGAGCTTTTGGGTTTAGATTTTTTTTGCCGTTTTTTAAACATTGTTACAGTTTCACCTTTGAACCTCACATGACATCCAGGACATTTAATAAGCGGGGCCTGGCACCAACAAAAGCAGAAAACTTCATAATCCTAAACGCTGCTTCTGTGGATTTGATTTGTTTTTGTGAAATAACAGTTAAATTCATCATATGTTGCTGAGTCTTCATTTGCCTAATTTTTGAACACGCTAAAAACCAAAACATTAAAGCGAGTGTTTTTGTGCTTATTTCTTCTCACCTGCATGTACTTGTATAAAAGCACAACTAGAAACAGGACGAGGAAGGCGCCAGTAGCCAACATGCCAGTTAGAAGAGGTGTGAAGAGTTTATGAGGGACAATCCGCTCTGTGATAAAACACGACATGACAAACACGACAAAATCAGACATCTCATGGATTACATTGTAGTATAAACAAGGTATTACTGGCAGTGACACAAACGTCTACTGAATGTGTGGGATCTATACACCAGATCTTTCACCCTAAACTTGTTCTAATCCCACATCCAAAAACTATCTAACCTCAGCATTTTTTTCATCCCTACAAATTTCTCTGACTCTGCATGTTTAGTCTAAACTCCATAAAGTTAAATTAATCCAAACACACACACACACACACAGCAGCGGCATTCTCTTCTTCTGTTGTAATGACGGACAGCTGCAGCAGTGGTGTTTATTTGTGTGATAAGGATTAGCAAATCCACGCCACATAATCCCAGCTTGCACAGTCAGCATACGCTAATCTTATTCAATCTGTACCCAGTAACCACACACCTGGTCTTCGCAGACCTGGGGTCAATGGGTTTGTGTATGTATGTAAATAATGTCTTTGCAGTATGGTATGGCAGATAACCTCCCTCCCCGTACTGTGGTCACTTGTCTGTAGCAGTTCTCTGTGTGTGTGTGTGTGTGTGTGTGTGTGTGTTACCACTGATGGAGAACAGTGTGTAGGCCTCCTCTCCCTCTGTAGAGGCCACACACTCCAGGGTGTGGAACTGAGCGTGCTCCTTGCTAACATTCAGGCGGCTCTCCACCTCGCTCCGACCGAAGGCTGACTCAGACAGGGTGGTCACCTCCGTGGTCTCCCATTGGGTGGCATTGGGCAGGAGAGAGCACCTAATGAAAGGGGGGAGTTCATAAGACCATTTACAGTCAATACAACAAAAAATAAGCTGTTTTTTCTGTATTATAAAGGTGATTATTGCTATATCAACAGAAATACATCATTCTCAAATGAGAGGTTAAATATATAAAAATAAATCAAAATCTAATGTTGCCAGCTCTTATTGTGTTTTAAAGTGTGGGTGTATTTTGGCTACTTGTACAAAAAAGTGTTTGTTGGCCTAAAACCTGCTAATCATCTCCCCCGAGTATCTTCTTCACTGAGATAAAAGCACGTTCAGAAAACAACTAAAAGTGAGCCATTTTGATTTTTTTGTGGTTTAAGTACAAATGATCCAATATAAAGCTGCAATAATTACTAAAACGCAGTTCAATTATTCCTACTGTAATATTTATGAATGCAACAGTTTATTTTTACGTCTGCAGGGTGAGCGGCAACATAACCACAGTATCAGATTTCTCTACATCCCACTCTGATCATGACTGATAGCAAAACAAAGTGTAACAGATGTTTCCAGTAGCTGCTTTATTAATAAACAATCAAAAATAAACAATAATCTAAAAATGCTAATGAAGTGAGTTGCTTTAGTGATAACAGTTATTAGCATCTTTGGCTTACCTCGTATGGGGCAGCTCACAAAAGTACCAGCTGATTTTAGGAACTGGATAACCTGCAGCGATGCATCGTACGTGTCCATCAACTGGGCCTTCATGGGCAACAATAACAGGCTTACCTTGTGGAGGGAAAAGGACAAATATTTAAGAACATTAAATAAAAGATGGCCAGTGCTCTGAAGTAATGTCTATTTAGAATGAATGAATGAATCAATGAAAGTTTTTGTTTAAGTGTCATGCACAACAAGTGTGCAGCCCATACAGACTTATGACACTATTTAACAAAAAGAAGAGGTTTACAAAAACAATATTTCACACAACAGAATAAAGCACCATTTAGAAATGAAAATGTGTTTGTAATAGATTACACAAACAATTTGCTCCTGGTAATTCTTTGATTTACTGCTTTAATAATCCACATGATCTGGATTTGGAAATATTTCAGTTTTTTAAACACAAATTTGAGGATTTAAAGTTTAAATCTTTATGAGAAAAGATGTAAAAATTACTTATTTTATATGTGACCACAGACAGGTGCTCCAGACCTTCCAGAGTTAGAATTAGGGGCCGATATATATATATATATGTCAAGTGATGTATCGAGCTGATATATTTACCTCTTTTTATATCGGCATCGGCCGATATATCTCTTTATTAAAACCGATTTGAAGTAAGGCACATTCCTGGGCAGTCCGGTGCTGCAGCAGAATTTAATTTAAATGCACATTCCTGAATAACATCTGCATAATATTTGCTCTTAAAATTATTTTCAACAATTTTTATATTTATATTTTAATATTTAATACTTGGTCAGTTTATTGATTTGTTTGATTAACTTTAGTTAGATGACTGATTTTACCCCGATTTTAACCCTGAATGACCAATGTTGGTCGACCAATAGTTAGAATTCTGACACATTTTAACAAACATGAGCAACATACTTACTGTTTACATACACATGGAATAAATGAACAACAGAGGCATCCTCATGATTGGCTGAAAATTCATAGATCCCGCCTTCTGAACCAAGAACCCTCACCAGTCTCAGCTCACTGATGTATCTAATTTAAAAAAAAGCAGATTTGAACATTTGAACCCACACAGTCACACCTGCTGCTCTGTGATCTTAGTGTACCTGTATTTATGGTGGTGAACAGTGATAACATGCTCTGTGGTGTTCAGGAGGCGCTTGTTGTTGTATGACCAGGAGAGGGAGTGTGGTGGAGGATAGGCATCAAATTCCACTTTGAGACTAAAGCTCTCTCCTTCTCTAACATCCGCCTGGACCGGACCAGGACTTCCTAACATTTTAATGAAGCCCTGACCTGCAGAACAGAGATGAATCGGTTTGTTGAATAAAGACTGTGTACACAGACTTTGGGATGCTCTTTGAGTCATCCCACCATTGCTTAAGTCTTGAACAAACAATGTGCTGTAATAACAGTATTTGAACGATGACAGGTGAAGCCCTGATGGACTGACTTTAAATCTGCATGATGTGCAAATAAGAGAAGACACTTTTGGGAGTTGTGGTGTGATTGGTTAAGCTTTATCTGAATGCTGTTTCTTTTCTAACTTAAGACCAAAATTTAACATTATTGTTAACTTTAATACTTACTGCGTACATCCAGATGCAGCGCTGCATTGCTGCTGCCTTTTTCGTTGAGGGCATGACAGCGGTAAGTGCCTGAATCAGATTTTTTGACAGCTGCTATGAGGAGCGAGGTTGAACGTTTATACCCTTTGGAGCCAGGCAGGATGTGGGAGGTATGGCTTTCATCAGGATGCTGAAAATGATTAGCGATAAGCAAGATTATTCAACAGGTATGGTGGTGTTATAGTCTGACAAAGGTCGTAATTCTCAAAATCGTATACATTTAATCTCCTAAAAACAGGTAGAAAATTGCTGGAAGGTGTTCTAAACACAGCCATTCAAAAATGAGATGACAGAAGTCAAAGTCAAATTATTTTTACAACCTCAAGTTTGAGATAAAAACCAGTGATACATGTGGCCTGCCGGGGCCTGGGATCGAACCACTCTCCCCATTCAGCCTCAGTTGTCCTTTTACTAAAAACTGTGCATGGGGAGTGAATCTAACCATTAAAATAATATATTGGCCATTCTGAAGTGTGTTTCAGTGGAAAAGTTGAAACTCATTGTAGATACCTTCCTAGAAAGCCTTTGTTTTGAGAAATAGAGTTGATTTGTTTAACAGGACCGATAAGCTAACGACTAGTCCAAGGACAACATAGACCAAAGTGGACGTCTTAAAACATCTAATTTCTCCTGATTTTTACAGTGATTCACATGAAGGTTATTTATAAACCCTGCCATTAGTTTTGAGCTACACAGTAACTAATGTGGAATTTTTGGGTTATTTATAAGCGTAAATATCACAAGCAACAGCAAATTATAGCGCTTCCAGTGCATCCAGAGGTAAAGTCCAATTAGAATTTTTTAAAGACCAAGTTCACTGAGAAACTGTTTTTACTTGTTATTTTTGAAATATGATCTGTCACTCTGAGTTTAACATGCAAGCTAACATGAATATAGTCTTCTACCCCTATTTCCTGTATTAGATGCCAATTGAAAAAAGACAGGGAAACGCTCAGACAATTGCACATCACCTTGTCAGCATTAGCATTCATGGACTCACCCATCTTGGCTCACAATGGGGATTTATTTTATTTAGCATCCAGGAGAGAGCCGAGCATGTCGCGGCTAGTAGAAGCTAACCATTAGCATTAGCAACTCCAAAACATGGCAAAACTCCTTCAGGCTTGAGTTATTTGTAGAGATGAAACATCAACATTGTAGAGCAAACCGAGTCAGTGGCATAGACATTGGGCGCTGGAGAGCGTAACAGCCATATTGAGGGGTCTCCTCATTCTCCAAAGTCAATGCAGAGTGAGCAACTACCCATTTATGTGCAGCCTACAGTTGCAACAACCGGTGTACTATTAAAAACAGATCACGTGGGATTACTATTGACGTTTCTAGCCTACCTGATGGAATTTTATATTTTCATTTATTTTGTTTAATTATGTTTATATTTTAATTATCATGCGTCTATCTATGTGTCTGATTTTGTGAAAAAGCTTGATAAAATGTGTTTTTTAGCTGGGTAAGCACCTTCCTCAGTAGAAATGAATGCACTGGAGGCGAATGGAGACCCAACTAAGATGGCAGCTCCAATAGGCAGCGCCAGTCCATGAGGCGTCTACGTATATATGTCTGTGGTCAGTGGTACTTCTACTTCCTGAAACAGGAGCGCAAGAGCTTTTTTCCCACAGATACCAACTCACAAGGCATAAATGTATATTAGAGACCACAGTAAATGTGTTGAAAGACAAAGAGTGAACTTGGTCTTTAACATTTTAGTGAAAATAATCATGCAATATAAAGCTGATGATGTAAAAATTTATACAATAATGTATACAAGAACCGGTAAAAAACTTAGAGCATTGGAAGTGTTTAAATCAGCCGCAATCCAGTTAGGTTTTAGCTGCAGTTTGACGAGCCATTAGCTCATCAGTCCTGTTGTATGTGACCTTTATTACTCCAAAGTAAGGCAGTAAGGAGCTACCCACTAGTAAGATAGTCATTATTTATGCTTTTTTCTGTTTTTACCAGAAACACATGTCAAAATGGTAAAAAAAAAATATCCCTTCAAGTCAGTAAAATAAAATATTTTAAACATTTTTAGATTTTCTTAAACACATTTACAAATCTAAATCCTTACCAGCAGCTACAACTATTCAGGAGTAACTTTTAAGTCTTTAAATATTGTCTGCATTATGACGCGGACTAGAGTGTTTGACATCCAGACAGTTTACCACCCTGTACATAAACTCCCAACATAAATCTCACCGCTACAAAAGGGACGTCCCACTTAAGACTGAGCTCCGAGTTGACATTGGTGGAGCTGCAGGTGAGCTCAAACTGTTCTCCTGCCTTCAGGATTACGACATCCTTCTGGGAAAGCGTGATCACTGGAGGCAACTCTGGCACTGGATCAAAAGAGACATAATAGTAGCGTTATTGTAACTGTATGTTCAGAGAGGGTGCTTAAATCAACTGTCATAACGCAGCTGTGTTTTCCATTTCATTCTGGAATTGTGTTCACTGTGTTTTAGAGCAAATTAACATAAATGTGCATCAGTTCTCATGTGCCATGCGTCTTTTTTACATCCAAACAAGAACTAATCTGCACGCTCGGGATAAATGATCCTCGAGAGTGTATGACAGGTGGTTTCTATTCAGCTGACAGTTTACAAAAGCTCTGTGTTTGCGTATGTTGAAACTTGTGTGCACACTGGTGACGTCTCTTTGTGTGTTAGTTTTGCCGTATCTCAGTTGAACTCAGACACAACCTTCACACACTGTTACACAGCATTGTTCAGACTCCAACCCCTCAGCTTCTCTCTCTCTGTCTCATTCGTCTCCTCTCCATCAGTCAAAAAGGCAGCATCATACCCCCCCAACTGGCTCCATTTAAACCTCTACAGTTGCAAATAACTGCAAATAACACTGCACACACACACACACACACACACACACACACACACACACACACACACACACACACACACCCACACACACACACACACACACACATACACATACAGGTCCTTCTCCAAAAATTTGCATATTGTGATGAAGTTCATTATTTTCTGTAATGTACTGATAAACATTAGACGTTCATATATTTTAGATTCATTACACACAACTGAAGTAGTTCAAGCCGTTTATTGTTTTAATATTGATGATTTTGGCATACAGCTCATGAAAACCCAAAATTCCTATCTCAAAAAATGAGCATATCATGAAAGGTTCTCTAAACGAGCTATTAACCTAATCATCTGAATCAACTAATTAACTCTAAACACCTGCAAACGATTCCTGAGGCTTTTAAAAACTCCCAGCCTGGTTCATTACTCAAAATCGCAATCATGGGTAAGACTGGCTACCTGACTGCTGTCCCGAAGGCCATCATTGACACCCTCAAGCAAGAGGGTAAGACACAGAAAGAAATTTCTGAACGAATAGGCTGTTCCCAGAGTGCTGTATCAAGGCACCTCAGTGGGAAGTCTGTGGGAAGGAAAAAGTGTGGCAGAAAACGCTGCACAACGAGAAGAGGTGACCGGACCCTGAGGAAGATTGTGGAGAAGGACCGATTCCAGACCTTGGGGGACCTGCGGAAGCAGTGGAGTCCGGAGTGAAAACATCAAGAACCACCGTGTACAGGCGTGTGCAGGAAATGGGCTACAGGTGCTGCATTCCCCAGGTCAAGCCACTTTTGAACCAGAAACAGCGGCAGAAGCGCCTGACCTGGGCTACAGTGAAGCAGCACTGGCCTGTTGCTCAGTGGTCCAAAGTACTTTTTTTAGATGAAAGCAAATTTTGCATGTCATTCGGAAATCAAGGTGCCAGAGTCTGGAGGAAGACTGGGCAGAGGGAAATGCCAAAATGCCTGAAGTCCAGTGTCAAGTACCCACAGTCAGTGATGGTCTGGGGTGCCATGTCAGCTGCTGGTGTTGGTCCACTGTGTTTTATCAAGGGCAGGGTCAATGCAGCTAGCTATCAGGAGATTTTAGAGCACTTCATGCTTCCATCTGCTGAAAAGCTTTATGGAGATGAAGATTTCATTTTTCAGCACGACCTGGCACCTGCTCACAGTGCCAAAACCACTGGTAAATGGTTTACTGACCATGGTATTACTGTGCTCAGTTGGCCTGCCAACTCTCCTGACCTGAACCCCATAGAGAATCTGTGGGATATTGTGAAGAGAAAGTTGAGAGACGCAAGACCCAACACTCTGGATGAGCTTAAGGCCGCTATTGAAGCATCCTGGGCCTCCATAACACCTCAGCAGTGCCACAGGCTGATTGCCTCCATGCCACGCCGCATTGAAGCAGTCATTTCTGCAAAAGGATTCCCGACCAAGTATTGAGTACATAACTGAACATAAGTATTTGAAGGTTGACCTTTTTTGTATTAAAAACACTTTTCTTTTATTGGTCGGTTGGAATATGCAAATTTTTTGAGATAGGAATTTTGGGTTTTCATGAGCTGTATGCCAAAATCATCAATATTAAAACAATAAACGGCTTGAACTACTTCAGTTGTGTGTAATGAATCTAAAATATATGAAAGTCTAATGTTTATCAGTACATTACAGAAACTAATGAACTTTATCACAATATGCTAATTTTTGGAGAAGGACCTGTATATATATATATATATATATATATATATATATATATATATATATATATATATATATATATATATATATATTCTCCTTTCTGTGTGGAGACTGAATCCTTGGGTCTAATTCCTCTGATCATGATAAAAAAATAAAGTTATAACAGTTTTGGTCAAAATTTAAAACCCTTAACATGCTCACAATCTGTTTTGAAAACCTCTAAGCTGCTACGACACCAGATTTTCATTCACAATCTGTCAAATTTAGTTAGTTGTTGACATTTTTGTGTTTTCTAAGGTCAATTGACTGAGGAATCCATCTTGCAGTGGGTTGATACAAAAGCTTAAAGACCAAGTTCACTTGTTTTTTCAACACATTTTCAATTATGTCTAGTATAAATGAACGCCTTGTGACTCTAGCTCAATGGGGAGAAAAGCTCTTGCGCTCCTGTTTCAGGAAGTAGAAGTGAGCCAGATGAGAGGTGAGCAGAACACGGCAGGATTTGGAGTCTTATTTCCTGATATTCGGACATCTCGCCTCTGATTGGCTAACAGCAACGCGACTCTACCACTGTCTCCGTTTGCTCTGCAACGTTGATGCTTCATCCCCACAAATAACTCAAGCCTGAAGGAGTCTTGCCATGATGTGGGGTTGCTAATGCTAATGGTTAGCTAGTAGCTGAAATGTGCTCTGCTCTCTCCTGGACGGTAAATAAACAGCCTCTGCCCGTCGTGAGCTAAATGGGTGAGTCCATAAATGCTAACTTGACATTATGACATGCTAATGTCACTGGATTTTCTAATCTGAACATTTCCGTCTATTTTCTATCTGCAGCCAATTCAGGAAATTGGGGTAGAAGACTATATTCACATTTAGCCTGCATGTTAAGCAGAGTAACCTATTGTATTTCAAAAATAATGAGTAAAAAACGGTTTCTCAGTGAACTTGGTCTTTAACGTTGCACTTCTTTTGTCCATCATATTTCTTACTCACCAAGTTGAACATCCACAGTGTACCAGCTCGAGGTGACTTTGTTTCCACTCAGCTGTGCTGTGCATACATAACAGCCCTTGTATTCCTCTGTAGTGTCATTGATTATGACGCCTCGCTCAAGGTTGCTGTGGTAGCTCATTCCAGATGGCAAAGGTTGTCCATCACAGGTCTCCAAAGTCAGACTTGTGATCTCAGGGTTAGTCACGAGACAGGGGATAATGCAGTCCTCACCTGCTCGAACTAAAATGTTGTTCACCATGGTGCGGTGAAAAACATTATCAGAGTCTAAAAGAGATGACAGAAATATAAACTAGTGAAAAACTTGTTTGCTGCTTTAAGATGCACAATTGCATGCCCCTCCATTTCCTTGAGCACTCACCTTTCACAAAAACATAGATGGAGCTTTGTTCCTTCGTGATGATGTTGACACACGTATAACGCCCCATGTGATAGGCCTGCACTGCTGACACCCTGACAGAGGCCACCCTGCCCTCCTCCACCTCTACCTCCAACTTGCGGTTTCTGTCATTCCCCCACTTCAACTGGGATACTGTGGCATTGTCATGGCAACTCAGCTCCAACTTTCCTTTTTTGGGAACCACTATATGAGGACCACTGGGAGAGATGACTGGCTTGCTCCACACTAAAACAAAGAGGACAAAGAGTATGTCTGATGTTTAGATGTGACCAAAGCTTTTGAGAATAGAACTGTCTCAGTGTTTGATGAATGCCAGGCTTGAGATCACTCCATTGGAGACCGGATACTTCGGGGAAAATTTAAATAATTGTTCTTTCGGTTATACGCTACAAAACATGGGCAATCATCATTGTTGTGCCCAAAAAGGGTGTCAAGGGCAGGGATATAAATCAATAATTTATTGAATCATCAAGAAATTCACGGAGGAAAGTTCTGTACACACAGTGAGAAGGATGACTTGGTGTCAACAAAAAGAGCAAAGAAGCCACTTCTCTCATAGAAAGCAGGGACAGACTGATATTCTGCAAATGTAGCAGAAAATGAACAGATGTGGACGGGGAAATCATTTTATCTGATACGTCTCCTTTGTGGTTGTTTGGGGCATCTTGAACAGCGATTGCTGGGAGAAGAAAAGGTGACCACTCCCATCAATCCTGTGTCCTATCTTGAGACAAGTGAGGTTACTTAGCCAAGAGATTAGACTCACTCACAGTTTAGCATCAGAACACAGCAATGACTAAAGAAGGGAACTCAAACATTCTCCCAGAGGAACTCCTCCAGTCATCTAAAAACTGTTTAGTGATGAGCAACGCCGTTTCCAGCCTGATGGAGCACCAGGCCAGACGGCCAAAGTCAGAACTGGGGCTCAAGGAACAAAACATGGACATTTTAGGTCCATGTCCAGAGAAACATCCCAGAATTTTATCCCATTTAGAAATTCAATGCTCAAGAGGCAGCTTGGTAAACAAACCCAAACAAATTCTTAGACACCATGAAGAATGGGCTGCTGTCAGTCAGAATTTGAACCAGAAGTTGATTGACATAAAAATGTAGAGGTATTATAGAGGTGGTTGGATTGCTTCAGTGAGAGTGGTGGTGGTGGGGTTATATTTGTAAATTTGGTCAACAGGCGTCATTTACATAAAATTCTACCTTATTTCAGTGAAGATGAACTATCAACAGACCAAGACGGCCTTATGAACCCCCCTCAAAGTTATTCCCAGTCCAGATAACAGCATCAGTCTCAAAACCTTTGGCCATTGCTATCCAGGTCAAATGTAGAGAAGTTGGTTTTATGAATCAAACGTTGCTGTTTTTTAATCGATCTTCACACAATAAACCCTCTAGCAAATAAAACAGAGATAAATCATTCTAGAGACGCTGTAAAGATTATTCCCTAACTGGTCTTTTCAGCTCCCTATTAGAGCCAAACCCAACCCAACCAAGGCTCTAATGTAATGGTTAAATAGGATGTTACCACTGGCACGCTGCCCTTTAGGACAGGCTGCTTTTTAACCACCACAGCTCAACTGCACAATCAATAATTATGAGCCATCCAGCCGCTGAGTAATCGCGCATTAAGCCCCCTAAATTCCAATTCTTCATGATAAAAAGACTAAGCAAACATTTTGGCTTCAGTCAACCCCCTCCTCTGGTAGATTTTTCACATGATAAGCTTCGTTTTTAAAACAAGATTTTCATGTGACTGTTATGCCCTCAGGTTCTGAGAGGAGCTCAGTCAGAGAGCAGAGAAGGAAGCAGCAGCATCTGGAGGCTTCCTCTCCACAACATCAATAGACTAACTGTGTTTGCGCATGTCTCCTGGCTGTTGTTGGGCTTATTTCTGCGCAGTTGATGCAGGAAAAAGCCAAAAGTTTCACGTAAAACCCCCCAGGCTGTTGTGTGACTCAACACAAGGTCTTCACTGAAAACTGATAGATGTCAGCTGCAGGGCGCTGGTTTGAAAGACAAAAACAAAAGTGCGCATTTGCTTTGTTCCGGTGCTGCCTTAGGACGCACAACATTATCCCTGTCATTACGGTGGGATAAATAATTAATTGTTTTTTACACACGCGCGCGCGCACTGACGCGTACGCACACCTGTTGTCTGGAGAGGTCAACGCCATATGCAAAACTGAGGTGTGACGGTTTGAGGGGAATACCGTTACAAAAAGTTCAATGATTGCTGTTTAAACTCCTTGCGGGGGAAATTTGATAAGAAATTTCAGAACTACAGGTGATAAAAAGAAACAACAAGCCACAAAATATCAGATCGTCCCAACAATAACAGCCAATATAAAACAGAAACACGCACGCGTTCCCGTATATCGAAACAATAAAGGGTGTTTCTTTTCTTACCTGTTAGTGGCAGCAGGACTAAAAACGAGGCACAAACAACCCACTGGCACCTCATCTTCAGCCGTTTTGCGCGTTTTTCACTCCATGCGTTTCAGACGCACCAATAAATGACCACCCCAAAGAGCAGATCCCATCCACAAGTCCACCACGTACAAGTCCGTCCTCTGAAATAACAACCCGGTCAGGGCTCCGACTCCTTCTGATGGATGTCCCTGAGGCGCTTAAAGACACAGCGCCTCTCTGCGCCCTGCTCTGGATCAGCTGCCACTCCTCTATCTGACCCGCATTGGCTGGAGCCGAGCCAACGCGGTGAGTCGGTTATTATTGCCCGGAATTAACGGAATCTCCCAAAGTCAGCTTTACACTGCAGATGAACATCTTTGAATAATAAATGTTCAGTAAACGGAACTGATGGTGAGTGATTTTCAGGAAGAGCTGCAGCTCTTTTAAACAAGCTGCCTGTCAGCGAGCTGAGCCCCAACATAATGATATAGTGTTACTTTAGCCTCCACTCACACTTCCGGCCCCACTGTTTCCTGACACAAATGACAGCTTGTGTTCTCACTTTTCCCTGGATTTAATCAGTCCTTCACAAAGTTAAAACCCTGCAAAACCAACAATCAATACGCAGTTACAAATACTATTATTTGTATTTCTGTCTCGTGTTGTGCCCAGAAGACTAAACATCTAAACATCTAAAATGTAAACAGCTCAATAAACATTGCAGTCTTTTGGAGAGTAAATGAAGCAGGTTGGTTGGTTGCAACAGGTGAAACTCGAAAAATCTGAATATTCTGCAAAAATTCATTTATTACAGTAATTCAACGGCTTAGCTCTGAAGAAGGCCACAGTGATGGCCGAAACGTCAGCATAAAAAAGGTAAATAAGATCTCCTATCTGTGTTTTAAAAAGAACAAAAAGTTAAAGGAATAAAAGGTGAAACTAATACATGAGATAGACTCATGACATTCAAAGCCAGATATTTCAGCCTTTATTTGTTATAATTGTAATGATTGTGGCTTACAGCTGATGAAAACCCCACATTCAACATCTCAGAGACAATTAGAATATTGTGAAAAGGTTCAATATTCTAGACTCAAAGTGTCACACTCTAATCAGCTAATGAATCCAACACACCTGCAAAAGGTTCCTGAGCCTTTAGATGGTCTCTCAGTCTAAATCGGATTGCTGAAATAAATGGACTTTTGCTCATTTTTCTTTTTCTTGTTTTCAGACTTTGTTGCTGTACTTTTTTATCAAACATATTCAATTAGATTCAAGAAGAAAGGCAACAGGTTTTTTCAGGTATTCATCCTGAAACAAAATTCTGACCGTTTTTTTTTTTACAGATGCTCCAGTAGGACTAAACTAAAGATGGGGTTCAGGACTGCAGAGAGAACAACAAAACTACTTTGAGATTTCTGTCAGTTTTCAGCTAGAACTCATTTACGAGTGCTGACCTGATCAAAAGGTTGATGATCTGATCCTGGTTTCCCAGGAACAAAATACCAATGAAGGAATGAATCTTTTATCTCTCACTCATCTTGGAATTTCAGTAAAAAGATAGACAGCTAGACCTGTATTGGACATGCAAGAAGCAAACAATTGCACAAGAAAAGCTTGGTTTAATTTAGCACATTGCAAATTTAGGAACACAAATTGGAACGTGTAATCAAATGATCAGTTGTTGCATGTTTATTAATTATTTTTTACTGCTACTTTTGTTAGCAACTAGCTACTGAAAAGAGGCACTGGAAGCTGTTAGTTGCTCAATCTGCAACATTTGGGAAAAGTGAAGCAGCACTCAACAAATGGTTCAACCCCCCCTAAAACCAATTAGCATGTCCGGTTCCTTTTTGCTCCTGATGTTGCATAATTTACTAGTATGATTCAGGCTTCCAGTCAGAGTGTGTGGTTATATATCAGCTTTGTGTCAGTTTCACACCTGTTCTTAAACAAGTGTGCTTATCCTGTTCCTCTGGAGATACAACCCAGAGATTGATGTGTTTGTTTCTAAAACATGTGAGCACACCAGCATTCTTCTCAGCACACAGTGAAAGAACAGGGCTAAATAGAATACCTCTTTTTACTCTCTCTGTGTTAGGACATGTTTTGGTTTTGCATTATTTTATCACAAATTTGACTAAATTAAATTCATAATTCAACTAAATGGGAGTTTCATTCATTGTTTTGAACTTTATGACAGCTTTACTTGAGACGTTAAAGCAAAAGAAGCCAAAGTTTTGCTTTTTAGATAGACAAAACAGATGGATTCTGGCTGGATTGCTAAAAAAAATAACACCTATTTACAATGGGAACACTTCTGATGTGGACTGCTACCAACTAAAAACATCTCCACTGCTTTTAAATATTCATTACACTGTCATTCCTGCAGTAATATTATGACATCCCTGTGGAAAGTGCACCAGAAAAGCTTCTGCCACCATCTGTGTTTGCAAAGAACCACAGCATTCTAGTTAAATAACAGTTCAATGCAAAATGATGATAATATAAATGGTAATAAAACAGTGTCTCGTGACCTGCTCTTTAATTTTATTAAAGATTTTTATTTAGGTGCCAGGAATATTGGCTCAGGTTATCCATGGGCTCAACTGAGGTAATTCAAAGTGCTCTCTACAACAGGTAATTTATTAAATGTTCACATGTTCAAAATCACTTCCAAATACCTCAATTATTGCTTTGAGGTAACAGTTTATTTCTTTAAATACTCAGAATAAAAGTAATTTGCAGATTAATGTGTTTCAATTAAAGAAAATTCTGCAAATAATGTTTATAAACACTTTTGATGGCACCCCTGTAGTATTTTAATGCATTTTAAAAAGCAAGACTATTTATTTTTTTACAATTTTGATATAAATAAAATGTACTTTATACAAACGTAGTTTACAAAAATACCACACTTTAAGTCAAGGGTGTTCAAAGTATGGCCCGTGTTCCATTACAATTCAAACATGATATAATTTTGGCCTCATCAGGCAGATAAAGATGCTTTTATTTAAAAGGATGTTTAAAACTAAACACAAGAAACAATAACAGACTCATAAACTGTGTTCTGTTGCTGAGAATTGGCTAAAAACACATTTTCAACACCAAGAAAACAGAAAACCTAACAAATCCAGGGAATTTAATATTTTTAAGACAAATACACAAAACCCCTTTAAATGTTTCAGATCCACAGAGATTCACAGATCCTTTCCCTCAATACAAAACCAATATCATGTTCATTAAAATATTGCATGTTTACTTTATTGCTCAGCAGGTAAAATAGATAAAACCACAATAGCATTATTTTTGCATTTTATATTTAAAAACACACATTTTTGTGAGTTCTACTTGACTATTTTGGCCCACATGTCAAAAAGGTTTGGACGCCACTATTTTACATTTGAAGTGCAGTACAAATGAGTACAAAGTACAAATTAGTTTGACTGCAAGCATAATAAAGTATGGTAATGTTTTCTATACGTTTATTTTTTACTGCTATAACTAAATATGGTATAATCCTCCAAAACAAGCTGGCTGTATTAGGAGGAACTAAATCCACCCTCCAATGTTTGTTATTGAAAATTCACACATCAGACAACAGCAGCACCTGAAGGTGTCAGAGTACAACACACCTTGTCCCACCTGCATGGTCCAGCTGCCCATATGCTCTCTGAATGTATTTGTCCACTAGGATCATCCTTATGGCCTGTCCAACGAGTTCACGTGTTATTTGAGAAGTTTATATGCCTTTCCTATTACATTATTAATTATTGAGGTGAGTGTGTGCAGTAGATCTGGGCTGACTCACTGTGACTTTGAATGTGTGTATACGAGTGTGTGTGTGTGTGTGTGTGTGTGTGTGTGCACGCGTGCGTGCGTGCGTCTGTGTGTGTGTGTGTGCCTGCGTGTGTGCATGCGTGCGTGCGTGCGTGTGTGTGTGTATGTGTGTGTGTGTGTGTGTGTGTGTGAGTGAGTATAAGCAGCGTGACTCACTCAGTGCTTTTAGACAGATGAGGACAGCGGTCTCGCTGAGGGCAACGGAGGTTTTATACAAGAAAAATAGCCACTTAGATTAGATTACGTAATAAAAAACATTCCTTCTCCTCCATCATTATTCCCCCTCTCTCTTGTTCTCTTTCACCTTCTCCTCCCTCCCCTCCTTTCTCCTTTTCAGTGACGTACATACACACACACATACACACACACACAGATCCTAACTCAATCACATCCAAATGGAGCTATCTTCACACCCTTGGGCAGGGACACACACCGTCTTTGCTTCACAAGCTGAACAGGAGAGCATACACACACACACACACACACACGCACGCACGCACACACAGACACTCAATTCAAAGAAACAATTCTCCGTGATGATTGGATAAAAGCTCAGGAGAACCTTTTTTTCTGATGCAATCCAACTTCACTCCATCTGCTGACTGGGCGTTATAAACCTGATATCGGTGTCCATTTGTCTTCCTCTACTTTGATACATTCAAAGCAGGAGGTTTTTTTTATCTATCCACTCTGTGTGGTTGTTAAGTGTCCATCCGTGGTTCAGTTGTGGTGCTTCGCATTTCAATTATGACTAACTGGACAAAGTGGACTAAAAGGGAGGAGTTTGGTGAGACTGTGGATTAAGATTTCCTTATGGCTTCGAGGAAATTCTGGGGAAAGCTGTGCGCTACTGTTATTGCTAAGGTATCCAACACTGTTTTACAGTGCGGACGGTGTGCTGCTGACCTTGACTCGGGACGTAGTGGATCGGTGGGCCGAGTATTTTGAAGCTGTCCTCAATCCCACTGACACGTCTTCCAGTGAGGAAGTCTGGGGACTTTGGGTTGGGCTCTCCAATCTCTGGTGCTGAGATCACTGAGGTGGTCAAAAGCTCCTCGGCAAGGTTCGAGGAGTGGATGAGATCCACCCTGAGTTCCTTAAGGCTCTGGATGTTGTAGGGCAGTGTTGGTTGACGTGGCTCTGCACTGTTGCGTGGACATCGGGGGCAGTTCCACTGGACTGGCAGACTGGGGTGGTGGTTCCCCTATTTAAAAAGGGGGACTACAGGATGTGCTCCAACTATGGGGGATCACACTCCTGAGCCTCCCTGGTAAGGTCTTTTTAGGGGTTCTGGAGAGGAGGGTTCGTTGGATTGTCAAACCTCAGATCCAGGAGGAACAATGTGGTTTTTGTCCTGGCTGTGGAACACTGGACCAGCTCTTCCTTAGGGGGGTCCTGGAGGGTGCATGGGAGTTCACCCAACCAATCTACATGTGTATTATATATTTGGGGAAGGCGTTTGACCTCGTACCTCAGGGGCCCCTGTAGGGGGTACTTCGGGAGTATGGGGTACCAGGCCCCTTGATACGGGCTGTTAGGTCCCTGTACGACCAGTGTCAGAGCTTGGTGGTCCGCATTGTCAGCAGCAATTGGGCTCATTCCTGGTGAGAGGTGAACTCCGCTAAGGCTGCCCTTTGTCACTGATTCTGTTCATAACTTTTATGGACGGGATTTCTAGGCGCAGCCAAGGTGTTGAGGGGATCTGGTTGGTGGCCTAAGGATCAGGTCGCTACTTTTTGCAGATGATGTGGTCCTGTTGGCTTCATCAGATCGTGATCTCCATTTTTTGCTGCAGCGGTTTGTGGCCAAGTGTGAAGCAGTTGGGATGAGAATTAGCTCCTCTAAATCCAAGACCATGGTCTTGAGTCAAAGACTTGTGGCTGTTCAGAAACGCTCTGACAGAATCATTGTGATGTTTCTCAGGATCATTTCTCCGTGTCACGGTGACGAGTCCGATATGAAACGGTGCAGAAAGTCTGAGAGTCACATAAACATGTTGGTCAAAAGCAGATGTCCCAGTAATTATTTAGGTACAAAGACAATAACACAGATGAGGTGCTAGAAATGCTGAGAGGGTTTAATTTGATTAGTCTCAAAATTTTGAGAAAAAAGTCAGAATTCTAAGATTAGATCTGACTTTTTTCAGAGAATAAAGTCAATGATGTTTTTTTTTCTCTTCCCTACATATTTACTATTAGAGATTTGACATATTATAATAAATATCATTTTGTTTCTGAATTATGAAGAAGAAATTTAGCAAAAAAGTATGGTTATTTTAAAATGAAATGTTGATAGTACTGGAAAATTAATTAAAAGTAAACATAAATGGATCTAAAATATTACTGGTACTTTGTTTTTTTTAAATTGTATTTTATTTACATTTTATAAAAAGGAGTTAACTGTTTTAAAATCATTTTAGCTAAAGTTACTCAGAGCCACCTCAGAAGGTCCAAAGAGCCTGAGCCTGTGGAAACTGGAGAGGACCTGTGACATAGTCTGAAACCTTTTGCTGTTTGCTTGTTCAAGTTGAATTCAGACATTAAATATGTGACGATACTATTAATAATTTTATGTATATTTAACAGTGATGTTAGAGCTGAAAGGCAGAATAGAAGTTTTTTTTCTACTAATTTTTTTTTACTTAATTTCATTAAATTGGTATCTCATGTTGTCCCACATTAAGTAGTGTCTGTCCCACATTTAGCGAGTTTGAAACTGGTCACACGACTGGAAGGAAGTCCATGTATACCCCCCCCCCCCATCCCCCGACCGACGGAGAGCAGCAACCCCAACCACTCCCCAAGCAACTGCTTGTAAAAAAAATCCTGGAGCCGCCCAAGTGCCCCCTTTTTCACACCCTAGACCAGCCAACGGTCTGATTTCAGTGTTACGACCTGTTAGTGGTCGTAACAAATAGTACATGGCCTATATTTATATAGCACCTTCTAGAGTCTAATAACTGGAATAAATAGGAACATGTGAAACGTGAATTTTATTGGATTGTAATTTGCCTTAATGAGATTTTAAAAAATTGTAAATAAATTGAATGAAAACTTATATGTAAAAGTCCCTGAAAAGATTTGAGTAAAGGAGTCACCATAAATTAACTGAATTATATTGAACTGACTCCACCCTGTGACTGCAGGGGATATACACCTGCTCCTCACCACCCTAACAGGAACAACTGTTGATAAAAAACAATAAACAGTTTAGTTTTGTTTAAAATAAGTCCTAATCTCTACTTAAATCTGAAAACCACACTCCAGTAAAATCAGCCTGATCCCATTCACATCAATTACGTTATATTGTAAATCTGCTGGGATTAAACAGGTTTCTTTTCCCGACAGATGGGTCTTTGTGGTGCAAAACAAAGGAGCAGAAACTGTTGTAAGCATTGCACAGCTGAGATAATCATATGTTTGGTTCTGAGAGGCGATGTGGATTGAAAATGTACCAGTGCACATATCTGTGGAAGCTAATATCAGTGTTTATAATTACTGATAGCCTAGTGATCGTCCTATGTCTGGGTAAACCTGATTAGTATCGAATAGGCTGTAAACTGCCCTAATCCACCATAAGAAGGCAGGGAGGGAGCCAGCAAGGGGGAGAAAACAGAGAGAGGTAGGGTGAGACAGATGTCAAACTTGATGGAGGAATGAATTGAGAGAGCAGGGAGTTCGGTTGTAGCATGTTGTGAGACCCAAATGCGGAAGTACGAATGTTGGGAGCTGCCGACACACAGTTTGGTCAAGGAACACTAGTATGAATCTCGAAAGGGAACAAGGTTATAAAGATGTTCCGTAAAAAGAATAGAACTTACTTACTGGTCAGAGGAAGGTCGACTGAGTGTGATTGGAACTCTCAACATGGATCAGAAGAATTGACAACTGAGTGGCATCTGAAGGGAGATGTCTTTATAGAAGAAACATGTTCCGGTTGGTGGGACGATGGGAAATGGAATTTGTGTCAGTACCCCCCTCTTAGAGACGGCTCCAGAAGTCTCAGAGTGATGAGCACAAAAGTCAGAGATGAGGGATGGATCCTGGATGGGGTGAGCTGGCTCCTAGGAGCATTCCTAGGGCACGTAGCCCTCCCAGTCAATGAGATATTGCCACTTGCGACCCTGACAATGGGTGTCCAAGATCCGCCAGACGGTGTAGACATGGTCACCGTCAATGAAGCGGGGTGGCGGTGGAGCACCAAGAGTAGGGGTCAAAGGTGAGGAGATGTAGGGCTTGAACTGGGAGACATTAGAGGCTGGGTTAATCCTGAGACTAGTAGGTAGACGAAGACGGTAAGTTTTCTGGATTGATACGTCTGTCAATGGTGTATGGGCTGATGAATCTGGGTGTAAGCTTTCTAGATTCTATCTGGAGGCATAGATTGGAAGTTGAGAGCTACACCTTGTCTCCGGGTTGGTAAGAAGGTCCGGGGCGATGGTGACGATGGTGTTGACAGGCGTATCGGGCATTAGCACAAGAGATGGCTGCTCGTGCCTTAACCCATGGGGATAGTCCTGTAGCTGAAGAGACATGCTGATTATGGGATAGTTCCACCCATATGAGGTATGTGGCCCAAAGTGATAGTTGAATTGAGATGAAACAATGAAGATAGCATCCCAGCTGTTGATCTGCCTGTTGGTTTGTGGATGATAGGCGGAAGACAAACTGATTGTGGCACCGGCCAGGCAACAAAAGGCCTTCCAAAACTGGGCAGTGAATTGGGGGCCTTGGTTGGATACCACGCCAGATGGGAATCTGTGCAGTCGTGCTACGTGTTCAAGAAGAAGCTCATGGTCAAGAGTGTGTTTTGCTGTACAGACACTAAATGAATAGGTAAGGATGGTGTTAAGATTGTCTACTGTGGGAAGTCCAGTGATAAAATCCAACCCAATTTCCTGTTTAACCCTATGTTAACTGCAGAAATTGATGCATCCCAGAAGCGGCTCGTGGCAAAAACAGAACCCAATCCTATATTTAGCAGCATGGTGCGCCACTTCTGGGATGCACCTAAAAATTTCCATGTCACGGCTGGTTTGAATCACCCCCACAGACTATAATGGAGTCTATTTGAAGCAGTGATGTTCCGCTGCCATTCCGCGCTGCTGATGCTTCCAGTGTGAAGTAGGGGTCAGTCCATCTAAAAGCTTCTCTCAGAACTCGTGTTTGGTTTGATCAAACTTTAGGTCAATGGTAAGAATGCCCACCTCATTACCATTCGGGAGGAAAAGGGTGAGAACAAGCAAAAACAAATTTAAATGTTTAAGTAAATGCGGAAATAAATAAATAAATAATTACAACATACATTTATTTTTAAATATATTTATTAATTTCAAATTTTATGCATTTACTTACTTACAGTTTTATGTCCTCATTTATTTATTTATTGCCATCTTGGGCAGGATTAGGGCTCCATACTTTTGTGGCTTCTTGAGGGTTTTGAGAACAGACAATGGTGCAAAACCCTGATTTGCAATTGCAAAAGATGTGCAATTATTTTGTCAATTTGTACCAAACTGTGCTCTACATAACTTTTAGGAGTGTTTACCCAGACGGTCCATATATATTTATTAGTTTTCTGTCAGTTTACTGTCATGAAATATGTTTGCATAATGATAATAATTAGTTTGCAGCTGTAATTCAGTCAAATTCTGAAGTTGTTGACGTGTTAATATAGAGCAGGTAACTCAGATCCAATACCATGCAGTCACTCAGGAATCATTTTACTGCCACATGGGTGTTCTCATACCTAGAGCTGTGTGTATTAAAGCCGGGTCTGAATGTGACTGTGTTCTGTCAGGAGGGAGATTAGGAGACAGGATCTGAAACAGAATTACAAGCTGCTGCGAGAGTATGACACAGACACACGATAAAATGGTAGTGGAATCACAAATGGGTTCTTAGCAACAAAACAGTCATTTAGACTAAAAACAAAGGTAAATATTTAGAAGAAACAGAAGCCACTACACATGCACTGTGCACGTGAGAAAGCAAATATTTTCAGCATTTTTACTCTGGAATAAATGTGGCAAATGTTCAGCTAAAAACTAAAATATATTTCCAGAAAAGGACAGAATAAAACATTGCTGGAAAACAGGATTAAATCCACCAGAGCATTTGTGCTGATTTGGGTTTCTGGAACATACTCTTTAATGCTCTCCAACTGCACACTCATAAACAGCTTGCATAAACAAGCACGATCGCTCAAACGAAATAAAAAACAAAACAAAATAAAGGCTGATTAGAATTGTGTTTGCTCAAGAGCACAGATGTATTCAGTTTAAGTTTGCAAACCTGCACATGAGATAATTAACAAACATCACATTTCAACCATGCGGCATTTCTAGAAAATGTAACAAACTACAGATTTATTGTTCCCAAGTTACATCAGTCCTATGCCCTAACAGCCCTAACACAGTCATCTAAAATGATAAAACAGCACAAAGCTCTTGTCTTTAAAAGATGGAAAAGGCACCCTTAATTTAGTCACAGCAGAAAATCCGATCTAAATTTTTGTTTTTTTTTCAACTTTATTTCATTCAAAATAAAAACAAATAAAACATCTAAACCATAAGATATACATAACAAAAAAATTCAACTTTGAATGAAAAGGAGCAGAATGAAGAAAACATCTTATAACTTCTGCCCCCTTTTCCAGAAAAAGATATCTACACAGTTTCCATTTGTTAGACACATATACAAATTAATTTAAGCATTTCCTATTCTTATTTCCAGAGCAATCATGACCATTGGTTTAAAGTAAAATTTTCATAATTACTTAGTTCACTCAATTTTGTACATTTTCTGAATATATTAAAAGACAGTGATTTTTTAATTTCCCTTTTAAGGTTATTCCATAATTGAACACCATTTACAGACATACTCCATTCCTTAATTTTAGTTCTAAATCTAGGTTTTGTAAACATATCAGTTTCTTTCAGCATATAATCACTAGTTCTCTTTACAAATATCCTCTGAACGTTTGTTGGCAGAGTACTTAAGTTGGCTTTATACATGGTTTGTAAGATTTTCCAGTCTTTTAAATCATGAAATGTCAGTAATTTATATTTGATGAACAACGGGTTTGATGGATCTCTACAGCCACTATAGTTGATGATTCTCAAAGCTCTTTTCTGTAAAATAAATAAGGGTTTTGTATAGCTTTTGAATGTTTCTCCCCAGATTTCTACACAGTAAGTCAAGTATGGAACAATCAGTGAATTGTACAATGCCAACAAACCAGAATTTGACAGTAAGAACTTGACTTTATGTAATACTCCTAAGGATTTGGCAATTTTACCTTTTATGTAACTAATATGTGATTTCCAGGTCAAGTGTTCATCAATAAACACTCCAAGAAATTTTGTTTCTTTTACCCTTGTGATTTCAGTCCCATCTATTTCCAATGACACATCACTGTTGTTTTTATCTTTAAACAGAATGAAATTTGTTTTATTAAGATTCAGTGTCAATCTATTTAAATCAAACCAGTTTTTAATTTTAATCAGTTCATTATTTATCACTTTCGCCACCTCCTTAATATCCAATCCCGGGTAAAACAGTGTTGTGTCATCTGCAAACAGAATGGTACCGAGTACCTTGGATACATTTACCAAGTCGTTAACAAACAAAATGAACAGTTTTGGTCCAAGGACCGACCCTTGTGGCACTCCACAGTTAATCTCACATAGTTTTGATTTATTATTATTTATCTGAACAAACTGTTTCCTTTTTTCTAAATAAGTTTTAACCCATTGATGAGCCACACCTCTTATTTCATACTGACTTAATTTTCGAAGTAACCTTGAGTGATCAATGACGTCAAATGCTTTTTTTTAGATCAATGAAAACACTGATGAAGTAGTTTTTATTGTCTATTGCTGTTGATATTTTGTCCGTTAATTCCATCATTGCCATTGCCGTGGAATGTTTAATTCTAAACCCGTATATATACAGTTTAAATGGCTCAGGTGCACTGGGTGGAAAATGGAAAGAGAGATGGAAGAAAGGGAATCAAATGAGGGAGAAAATGAAGAAAACTGATGACAAAGAGTGGAGGAAAGGGGTGCTTCAAGGAGATAGAGTGAATAAAATAAATGCAATTGCCATGATCAGTTTAACTCAGGGACCATTAGCAATCCTCTCGGGTGTGTGTGTGTGTGTGTGTGTGTGTGTGTGTGTGTGTGTGTGTGTGTGTGTGTGTGTGTGTGTGTGTGTGTGTGTGTGTGTGCGTGTGCGTGTGTGTGTGTGTGTGTGTGTGTGTGTGCATGAACATTTACAGGAGACACACAAAACTCACACGTATGATGTGATACGGTAGATGCTCATGATACCAGTGTAGAAGAGAAAAATCAATGTACTCATGACTATAACGTTACCACCCTCTGAGAGAGTGTCTACTCCACACGCTTCCACTGATCAGTGTGAATGCTGCTCCCGCCTGCGTCTGAGTGCTGCAGCGAACACAGGAGGACACCTAGCAGGGGAGGAGAAACGCAGCAGACAGACCAGATTTCCATGTCATTTACTGAGAAGCTAAATGGGCCACACTTAAATGGTTAAGAGCCGTTGCACTAACAGACCTCTTTGCATTAACTTCTCATGCAAACAGCAGAGTTGGTTTGTGATGAGCCCACAGATGCTTCTGCTGCTGCTTCGTGTTATAAATGGCTCTCTGGAAGTGGAAAAACCAAAACAAGCAAACAACAGTCTGGTTTTGGGAAGGATGACAGTTAAACAATTATAATTCCTCTACATAAATTCTCCTCAAATCAATGAAAGATTTGTATTTTTTCCTGATTAACTTGAAGAGTAGATTGACTCGAGGCCTGAGTTAACAACGACACAGACGGTGAAGAGGGGAAAGGTCCTGATGACATACCCCTGGAGGTATGGAAGTGTCTAGGAGAAGTGGCAGGAGAGTTTATCACAAGGGTTTTCAACAAGATCTTGACAAGTGAGAAGATGTGTGACAAATGGAGGAAAAGTGTTCTGGTGCTGATTTCAAGGAACAAGGGAGAAGTACAGATTACAGAATTGTGGCAACTACAGAGGAATAAAGCCAATGAGTGGTGGAAGCTAGGCTTAGGTCAGAAGTGAGCATTTGCGAGCAGCAGTAAGTACAGTTTTATGCCTAGAAAGAGTACTACAGATGCTATCTTTGCTTTAAGGATGCTGATGGAGAAGTACAGAGAAGGTCAGAGGGAGCTGCATTGTGTCTTTGTAGATCTAGAGAAAGCATTTGACAGGGTGCTGAGAGAGGAGCAGTGGTGCATGAGGAGGTCTGGAGTGGCAGATAAGCATGTTAGAGTGGTGAACATGTATGAGAGCTGTGAGACAGCAGAGAGATGTGCTGCAGGAGGTGTGAGATGGAGAGCTGGTTCGAGAGATTTCTCAACCGGGATAAGCTCAAAGGGACTCAACAGACTGCATCAAGGTTTGGCTCTAAGTAGTGAGACCAGCCATGTTGTATGGTTTAGAGACAGTGTCCAAGAGGAAAATACAGGAGGCAGAACTGGAGAGGCCAGACTGAGATGGGGGACATGTCTAGAGGAGAGACAATGATTACATAGAAGGATGCTGAGGTTGGAGCCACCAGGAGGCTGAGAGGAAGACCAAGAAGGAGATTTATGGATGTGATGATGAAGTTAGTTGGTGTGAGAGTAGAGGACACAGAAGATGGGACTAAATGGAGACAGATGATTAGCTGTGTAGACCCCTGAAGGGAAAAGTCAAAACAGAAAGAATATGACAACATTATTATTATTATTATTATTATTATTATTATTATTATTATTATTATTATTATTATTATTATTATTATTATTATTATTATTATTATTATTATAACAAATTTCTATTGGTAACACTTTACAATAAGGGTGCTTTTTTTATAGTTAGTGCAATTTTTAAGCATTAAAAAACTATTAAATAAAGTATTAACAACTGCTTAATATTAATGTTAATATTAAGTAATGCATTACTAAGCAGACACCCCACCCTGGCTCTTTGTCCTAACCTCAGGGGCAGCAGTAGCTCAGGAGGTAGAGTGGGCTGTAATCGGAGGGTTGTAGGATCGATCCCAGCTCTCAGAAGAGAATTCTGCTGTTGTGCCCTTGGGCAAGACAATTAACCCACATTGCCTGCTGGTGGTGGTCGGAGGGACCAGGTTTGGCAGACTCACCTCTGTCAGTGCGCCCCAGGGCTGCTGTGGCTACATTGTTGCTCATCATCACCAACGTGTGAATGGGTGGATGACTGATTGTGTTGTGAAGCGCCTTGGGGGGTTGGAGAACCCTAAGGCGCTATACAAATACAGGCCATTTACCATTTACTTAATAGTTAACTATATTGAGAATGTTAATAAAGGGATGCTTTGTTTAAAAAAGCTTAATAATGCACTAAGTAACATTAATAAAGGGACCCTTATTGTAAAGTGTTACATTTCCATTTAAGACAGTTCAGAACAAAAATGAATCAGAGCAGAAGTTTGTTTTATTGGGCATGAAATCATGTAAACTTGTTCTTAACAGAATATCTGCATCACTGCTACATCCATCCATCCATTTTCTGTAACCGCTTATCCGAGCAGGGTCGCGGGGGGCTGGTGCCTATCTCCAGCAGTCATCGGGCAAACAGGCGGGGTACACCCTGGACAGGCTGCCAGTCCATCACAGGGCAACACAGAGACACACAGGACAAACAACCACACACACACCTAAGGACAATTTAGAGAGACCAATCAACCTGACAGTCATGTTTTTGGACTGTGGGAGGAAGCCGGAGTACCCGGAGAGAACCCATGCGTGCACAGGGAGAACATGCAAACTCCATGCAGAGGGACCCCAGGCCGGGATGTGAACCCAGAACCTTCTTGCTGCAGGGCAACTGCGCTAACCACTGTGCCACTGTGCAGCCCCATCACTGCTACATAGTATGTAAAAAGAATTAAACAAAACTGTTGAACTAAGCTGAAAGTACATTCACAAACCTTCAGTAAAAACAAATGAACAACCATTAGATTCCTGCTTTTGTGGACTTTGACCATCATGTCAACCTGCATGGTAGCCTAGTGAACTAGACCAATTCTTGCTTTGCAGAATTTACATATATAGGATGGCTTGCCAGGCTACCTGCATGGAAGTCTTCAAAGTCAGACCATTATCAAGGTAAATAAGTTTCCATTTTTTTGAAACAGCACATTTTCCTGAACATTCAGAAAGTCTAATTGTGGTTCCCGAGTTAGAGCTCCAGAACTATAAATATTTATTCATAATCTTTTGACCAATCCAAGACAGAAGAAATGAAAAAAATCTCTGCATTATTGTTTGGGGCAATAATATTCAAATAAAGCTATATTTTAATGCATGTTATAATGTTATACGTACATTTGATGCACAATTAGGTTAAATGAAGAAAATAACAATATGAATAAACCTTTACATGTTTTTGTTTTACAGTTTATTAAAACTTTGAACAAAAAGAAAACTGAGGAGTAGTATTCCAGTATCAGGTAGCTTTGACACAGCAAACACAACGTATATCCCTTTCTGCTGACTAGACTGTCTTCTGCTTCAGTATCTAGTTTCTACATAATTTTTCTGGATCTATTTTTATTTGTTGCAGCAGGAAAAACACTGATTCCTTTATGCTGTTAATGCTGCACACTTACCTAAGCTGATAGCTTAATTCCATTGAAACATTTGGGGAAATCAAGTGAACCTTTAACTTCTCGACACACAAAAATGTAGTTATTAATAATTAAGGAAATTAAAAAACTTAATTATAATTGTACAAAATTACAACAACTTCTGGTTTAAACATAAATACAGAAAACAATTTAAATTAATTAATAAATAAAGGAATGATGTAATACCACATTTTGATCTGTGGCTCACAACAGAAAGTGCTACATTTTGTTCTCCTCATATATTATTATTGCAATGCTACTGGAAAACTGTTAACGATTTAGTGGCATTACACAAAAAACTCTTCAAAATTGCATTATGATTTTTTTCCCCATAATATTTGGGTTAAATTTATAACACTGAAGGTTTTATCAAAAATTCATAAATATTTTTTTCGAAGGACTGGGGTAAAAATGTCACTTGGTAACTTTTATCTTTGGCTCTAAACGATTAACAATGTTTGATTTTTATAACATAACTCTGGCTCATGGTTAAGTACTGCTAATGAATGAAGCCAATTTTCAAAAAGAAAAATGTCACCCTCCTGTGGTGATGAAGTGATATGACACACAATTTCTTATTAAAAATGAATAAATATTCTTTTCCAATATTTGGGCTAAATGTATATTGTTTTTACAGTTTGTAAGGATTATTAACTTTGGATCTAAACAAGTAATGTTTGGTTTTAAAAACAATTCTGGCTTATAGTAAGTGCTGTCTGATGAATGAAGACAATTTATATAAGACAACTGTCGCCCTCCTGTGGTGGTAAAGTGGTGTAACACGGAACGTGGCCTTATTTAAAAAAGTAAACATAAATTATCTGTTCTGCTATAATATTAAATGTAAAATGTAAGAACATGAAAGTAATTTTTTTCCACAGTTTTATCAACTTCTTTTTGCATGTGTTTCTCATAATTAATTGACGTGTTTCTCGGGGACACCTTTTCACTGCAAATGATTAAGAATCTGTGTGCATGGTGTGCATAACTCAGGGAATGGATTCTTATGACCTCAAACTAATAACCCAAACTGACCCTTGACGGCTCTGTAGTTATTAGTGATGAAAAACAACGGAAAATGTTCTGTTGCTGCCACCATGAAATTTTGCATTGTTTAGGCTACTTATATTTGCATTTAATTTAATTTAATTTAATTTAATTTAATTTAATTTAATTTAATTTAATTTAATTTAATTTAATTTAATTTACAACCAAATTGTTGATTGTACCTGGGAGGAGACGATGCCCCTCTTGTCCGGCAGGGGGCGCGCTCAGTTCCGCTCCATACTCCGACCTTAGCGGGATTCAAGAAACTTCAATCACTTCCGGGTTCATACACACTCGCAAAGGGGTTGAATATGATTCTATGAAGTAATAATTACCGTATTTATCAAAGTTTTCCCCTGAAAGGGGTAGATTGTGTTTATATCATTACATTTATACACATCGTTGCTGCTTGCTGCTGTTAGCTGTAGGAGCCGCGGGTGTTTTTGCTGAAGATGTCTGCGGAGGAAGCGGACAAAACAACCACCACAGATGCCAGCGCAGGTGATGAGGAGGAGGAATGGCTCTATGGAGGTAAAATAACAACGAAACACGGCGTCTCCACACCGACACATACAGACATAAATATATTCGATGTTCTGTCTATGCAGCGTTAACTATGAGCAATGAAGAGGAGACGGGAGCATTAGCCAAGACGCTAACTAGCATAGCTCGTGTGTCGGCCTTTAGCAGCAGCAGCAGCATGATTTGTAGCAAAGTTAAAGAAGACACATAAAACAAACAATCATCTAATTAATTCAATATTTTCACTGTGATTACATGGCGTCAATTTCCAAGGATGCAATTGTTAAAATTTTACATCAAGTGCTCATTATTATAGGGTTAAATGTTTCATGTTTATGTTTTAGATGAGTCGGAAAGCAAAGAAGAGGAGGAAGAAGGCAAACAGAGCGTTGCTGCCAGGTAACAACCACTCATGCTACCTTTAATCTGTTTGTAACAATGATCAGTACACATTAGACATGCCTAAAAACACACAATATTTTAAAACAAGGATAAAACAAAAATTAGGGCATTTAAATACAAGCAGAGAGGTGATATTTGGTGGATTTGCCACAACAAAAGATGTCCAAGACTCAATAGCTTATTTTGTGTGAGCATCAATTACAGCATGATGAGGGCTGTTTAAGTATGGATTGTGATTGAACCATAAACTTTGGTGGATAACTCATGACTCAGTCAGATATGTGTCGGTCTATTATTTAGGAAAAGCCATATAATAACAAAGTGTTTGTTTGTACATTGAACCTGCAGCATACCCACTGACACAACAACAGAAGAGGGTGCTGCTGCTGTTCAAGAGGCTACAGGAAACGGTGTGGCCTCTGAGGTATGTAACCTTTGCATTCCTTGTATTTGTGACCTTTTTGTGTTTGTTTTCTGATCGATGGTTTCTTATCTCATTTCCTTGTTTTTCCTGAACTCTCAGGCCACAGGGGAAGCTGCCGGTGAGGACATAGACAGTGGCAGCGACAGCGATGATGATGACGATGATGTCCATGTGACCATTGGTGACATAAAAACTGGAGCACCACAATATCCGTAAGCTTTAGTAGAATCATGCTTTAAAAACAACTCAGATTTCAGCACTTTTGTAATTTTTTTTGCCTCTTTATTCAGACTTAAACAAAGAAAGCCAAATGTGAAACAAGAAAGAAAAAACCTGATTTATCCATTTTAATGTTTCATTATATGCCGCAGTATGAAATCAGTGTGAGAAAACAAAGTTTTTCTACACCATCGTCAACTAATTTTTATTTCCAGGGCATATGGAGCTCCTCCAGTCAACCTCAACATAAAGTCAACCAGCTCCAGACCGTATGGACAAGGTGTCACTTCCTGTTTGTTAAATCAGTGTTCACATATGACGGTTTAACCTCAAATTAATTAAATCTCACCTCTTACTTTTGCGAACGTATCTAATAATGTGTTTTAATTTCCAGTGACTGCAAAGCTGAAGGGGGTGGATCTGGATGCTCCTGGAAACATCAACGGTGTTCCTGTGCTGGAAGTAGACATGGAGTCCTTTGAGGAGAAACCCTGGAGGAAGCCAGGTCTGCTGTTGTTGGTGTCTGGTTGTTTTAGACAATAGTAAGAATGTTGATATGGGAGGTTCTGTATTTGGCCCACGGGTTTTAAAAGCTGGAGATGTAGTACATAAAAAAGGCCATAAATCAAGTAAATGCTCTGATAAAGGCGACATGTTCTCAGATGTTCCTGAAGCTGATTTGCTAATCAAAATGTTTCCATGCTCCAACTATAGTCTGCGCTTGTGTATTTCATAGTGTGTGTTTCTGTGTGTAGGAGCGGATCTTTCGGACTATTTCAACTACGGGTTCAATGAAGACACCTGGAAGGCGTACTGTGAGAAACAGAAGAGGCTTAGAATGGGCCTGGAGGTCTCGACGGTTGGATCAGTGACGAGCAAGATCACTGTATGAAACCACCTAGTATCTCTTCTCACAACACCTGTACACTTAAAATAAAATTGTATTAAAATGTTTTTCTCCCTCGCTACCTGTTGTAAAACACTCATTTTTTCTGTTTCATTAGGTTCAACAGGGCAGGACGGGTAATGAAAAGGACGTGTCCAGCTTGTCTGTTCACACTATTAAGACAGACTTCACCTCTCCCATCAGCCTGCACAAGTCTGGCATCAACCAGTTCACCAGGTGACTCCAGCTTCTGCTCGTTTTGTTCCATATCCTAAAGAAAACACACGGACAGATAGGGCTGCAGCTGTTTTACTGATATAGTACAAATCATCCTGGTTGGTCTGTCTGAGGACAATCGTGTCCTTGTGGAAATATTTGACCCTTTTCAATAAAAGGACTGAAGGTAGATGAGCTCCTTGTGGCTCCTTTAAGCCCTCGGGGCTGTGAATGAAGAGGAAGCTGGCTAAAACTAACTTCACTGAATTAGTGTAAAAAGACACCCCCCCCCCCCCCCCCCCCCCCCCCCCACTTACACAGGATTACACAGCTATGTAGAGTTTAGGCACATGGATCAATCAGCTTGATTGGTCTGTCTAGAGAGGCCCAGATTTCCTTCTCCCCAGCCACTTAGGATAGCTCCTCTGGGGGAATCCCAAGGCGTTCCCCGGCTAGCCGAGAGACTAGTCTCATCATAAAGACTGATTGTTGGGACAATGTGGTTGTGGTAATCTCATTTGGTTTAACTGCAGTCATTTTTCTTTTTTATGTTCGATAAAAACTCAACGTTTTGTCTCTTTTGGTCTTTTTCCTCATATGTCCTCCTTGTTACTCCTGTTCTTTCTGCATCACACGGATAACGTGGTGTCAGCAGTGATCTGAACAAGATGACACAAAGCATCTAATCTTATAATTATGCTCCTCAAGGGGATTCTTTAACTGAATGATTAAAAATACCCGTTTTAGTCCTACTGGTAGTTTTTAGTAGATTTCCTATATTAGTATTATTCATAAAGTATAAATGAAGTGATGTAACAGTAGTTTCCACATGTTCTAACCAGAGATTTTTAACAAGTCACAGTTTTAGGTGAGTTTTTAACAGGAGTAAAGATTTTTAACAGATTGAAGGATTTCAGAAATATATTATAAAACATACATTCTTTAAATCGTCCAATTCTTGAAGTATTTTGTCTTTATTGAAGTCTGTTTTTACCATTCTCCCTTTAGGAAAACTAGTGGCACCATAGATGTGATCGGAGGACAGCTAGCCACCATCAGCAGGGTGGAAGGACGACGCCGACACAATCTAGAAGGCAACAACATCCAGGTAGAAGACTCGAGGATTAGCTCCTCTGAAAGGCTGCAGCTGCAGCACTCACCTGTTATTCTGTTGTTCTTCAGGTGATTTCTGAACACTCGACCTCTGAGGCGGAACCAGCTGCTGCTAAGATACCCACCTTCTTCCCCCCTGGACCACTTCCTCCAAACATCCCCCCTCCTCCATTTCTCCCCCCGCCACCTGTCAGCACAGCTCCTCCTCTCATACCTCCACCCAGTGAGTTCTGTTTTTTATTCTTTATTTAAATAAATCTATTTTACCTTTATTGTTTTTTACTTTTTCTCGTTCCTCCTCACAGGATTGCCCATTACTGTTCCTCCTCCTGGGTTTCCTCCTCCTCCAACAAGTGGTCCTCCTCCTATAATCCCCCCTATGGACAGGTAGCACACCTGTACACACCTGTACTCAATCAAAACTGTAGTTGGGACCATTTGTTTACATGAAAAACTTTGGGAATAACAAAGCAAAACTTTACCTGTCTACAGCCCTGGAGTTAAATGGTGTTTTGACCATTTTTCTGTATAAGTTATAAACATTTACTATCTTGCCTGATTTAGATTGATTTGTTTTTATAAAATCTCAAAAGAAAGATAATCTGAGCTAGGGCTGGGTGATATAGCCAAAATTTTATATCCTGATAACGTTATACGTCACAGTATAGCAATTTTTCAGCTAATTCATGTGTCATTCAGCTCAACCATATATCTGTTGTAGCAGAAAACAGCCCATTGTGAACCTTCGCCTCCACTTTGTCCCAATGTGCATCATATAATTCAGACAACTTTAGTATTGTGTTTTCGGCTGGGCATTTCATATCTCAGATTGAGTGTTTGATTGGAACCATACCTTTGCAGATGCCCTTGGCAATCGCAGTAGTAACCTCCTTCGGTCTGTGGGAGCTATGGCTATATGGCGTGCCACGAGTAAAGGCCTGTTGCAGTGTCTGCGTCTGCAGTTTGTTATGAGCGCTTCCACCAACACTTGATGCTGCTTTTGCCCGTTGACGGTCTCTGTATTTTTTGTCGTTCTTGCACAGGTGATAAAATAAATTTGTTGTGTTGGAGTCCGTTGTTGGGACCGGGAGCCAGAAAACTTTACAAACAACCGTTGTCTGGTCCAAGTCAGTCTTTTTATATCTAAACCACATCCATGCAACAGAAGTTGCCTCTCTTTAATGTACTAGCTCATGGTTTGAGTTAGCGGATCATCTTGTTGACCCTGGTTTAAAATGCGTCCGCTTAGGGCTGGGCGATATGGCAAAAATTTCATATCCCGATATAGCTCATTTTATATCCTGATAACGATATACATAACAATATAGCATTGTTTCTTTTAATTAAATTCATAGTTAATATAAAATTGCAAGTGTTTGCACCAACTCACCAAACCCACGTTTCTTGACTGTGTAGATTGGAACCATGTCTTTGCAGATGTGCTTGGCAACTGCAGTAGTGATCTCCTTCCATCTGCGGGAGCTGTGGTTATATGGTGTGCCACGGCTAAACGCCTGTTGCAGCGTCTGTGTCTGGAGTTTGTTATGAGCGCTTACGCTACCACTCGACGCTACTTTTATGGCTTTTGCTTGTTGACTCTCTGTATTATTTTTCGTGGTTCTTGCGCAGCTGATAAAATAAATTTGTAGTGTTGGAGTCTGTTGTTGGTACCGGGAACCGGCAAACTTTACAAACGACTGCTTTCTGGTCCGCGTCGGCCTTCCTACACCCAAACCACATCCACACAACAGAAGTTTCCCCTCTTTTAGGTACAAACTCCTCCGTTTGGGTTGGCAGGTCATCCTGTTGAAAATTACCCTGGTCTGAACCGCGTCCACTACCATCCTCCTCCATGTTTGTTAATGCATGGCTAGCGTGGCGCGCCGCGCGTGCATGGACATGCCGTAAGGCATCATGACGTAAAATACTGCCGTAAAACGCCGAATTGTGGTGTAAACAATAGAGCTTCATATTAAACCAGAGACATTTTCTATCGTACAGACGAAACATTTCGTCATATCGCCCAGCCCTACGTCCGCTACCGTCTTCTGACCTGTTTGTTTACGTTTTGCATTGTACCGTATGCAAATATTTGAAATGGCGTACTAGATTTCGAATATTTGATTGCCGTATGGTGCATTTTGACCTAAACTGCGGCCGTTAAACTCTATTGTGGCGTATACGATGGAGCATTTTATGAGACAATAGACATTTTCTATCGTCCAGATTTTTTTAGTCATATCGCCCAGCCCTAATCTGAATACAGTCAAGACCAAATCTGCTAAATTTCACAGTGATTTCTTTGAATGCTATTGAAACATCACTGACATCATTAAACTGTCTTCACTTCTGCATTACATGGTTGTTTCTGCAGAAATATTAAGACATAATTGCTAGATTTTGCTCCTGGATGAACAGAAAGTGCTATCTTCAGTTGCTGCATGGTGATGTTTACATTTATAAACAAAAATTAAATTGTATGTAAATAATCTTGTAATGTAAAATTAACTGTGGTGTAGAAGTTTATAAAATGATGAGCTGTTACAAAGCTGCTTGGAAATGTTTTCAGCTCTTCAGTCCTGAGTGAGTCAAAAGCTATTTCTCTAAACAGAGGCCATTCAGTAAGCTAACTTCAGCAGATAATGTGGTCATTAATAACTTACAAATGACTCAAAGCATCCCTCTTGAGGCCAGGGCTGTCACAATATTAGAACTTCAAACGTGATAAAACTCATTACCTTTTTTTAAACGTAGGGACAAAAAAGTTTTTTTTATTATAGATAATAAAAACAAAACAATCCGATTTTTATAAAGTAAGTACATGTGTGCAGTTTAAGACTTCAGCTGGTGAGGTGGATGATACCAGTGTGGGTGTCAGCACTGATTCTGAATAGCTGTTAGCTGAGTTTCAAAAGTCAGGGTCATTTGTGGTGTATAGAGGTACATCAGTGCACGTGGTGTGGGGACAATCAATGCAGAGGCACTTCTCTGACTGATCTGGACCAAGATCCAAGACTGGTTGAGTTTAACAGGGCAGCCTCACAACTCATAGACCATGTGTGCTGATCTCTTTGTGAAAGGGAGACGCGACGGTTTTACGCTGGTTTTACTTTAGCTCATGCTAACAGTTAGCTTCTACTAGCCGAGACGTTCTCTGCTGTTTTCTGGACGCTAAACCAACAACAGCCTTTCCTGTCGTGGGTCAGGATGGGTGAGTCCATGAATGTTAAGTGACAGTGTGATGTAGATCTGTCAGGCTTTTCTAATCCTAGAGTTTTCTATCAGAAGCTAATGCAGGAGGTAGGTGTAGGAGACTATTTTCATGTTAAGCCTGCATGAAACACTCAGACTGATTAGAAACAATACTTAAAAAATGGTTTTTCAGAGTGCCGTTCTGTTGCTGCTTGATCTCCAGCAGGCTCTGGTCATGTCTCTTAACGTGGTGTTTTCTGTTTTCCCAGCAGCCACCCTGGAGGCTACGATGGCCGCTCTGTCCCTCCATACCCATTTCCTCAAGGTAGCACAGTCTGGTTTTCTTACATCAGAAGCTCAATAAAAGCTACAACCCTATGAATAAAAGATGAGATGTGAAAACGGTAGAGAGACATTCAAACTCCGTTATTCTTTATGTGTACAGGTGCTTACCCTCCACCCTTACCTGGAGGTGTTCCGCCTCCTTGGCCCCCGATGGTGGACAACCCCAAACCCTGGGAGTACTATCCCCGTCGAGAAGAGAAGAGAGACAAGGAACGAGAGCGACCCAGAGAAAGGACACATGAGCGCGAGCGAGAGAGGGAGCACAGCCCTTCAGCTATGGGCTACAACAGGTCCCAAACATTAGAGTTTTCACCTCCTATCCTTTAAACGGGTTTGTTTACAGAAATAAGGACAAAGCTCTTGTTCTCTTTGTTGCTATAGCGAAGAGGAGCCCTATCGTTACCGTGAATACCAGGAGCGTGGTTATGTAGAGCGCCATCGCGACCGGGCAAGTCGGGAGAAAGAAGACCGGCACAGGGAGAGGCGGCACCGAGAGAAGGAGGAGGGACGCCACAAGTCCTCTCGCAGGTAACTAATACACTAGTAACTAGTTACTTCCCTAGTAAAAACAAAAACTGTGGCTCCTGCTCCCTCCTACTTCAACCCTTTCTCTACTTCTCGTCAGGCCACCTGTTTGTCGTTCTTCGTCCTTTTTTCTGGACTCTTTCTGTTTTTCTTATTGATCTCTGCTGCCTAACCTTCACTCTTGTCTCATGTCGTCTTCTCTTTACCCTTCTGCTGATCTTGGATCAAAAATCCTTTGTTTTTTTCTATTTTTAGTAGCAGCAGTCGAAGGAGGCACGACAGTGAGGAAGGCGACAGCCACCGGAGGCACAAGCACAAGAAGAGCAAGAGGAGCAAGGAGGGCAAAGAGGCCGGTGAGGAAATTGGAGCAGACCAGGAGAATCAAGAGGGCATGGAGTGAAGATCAGCTCCTCCTGTTTCCTCCAAGTTTGTTTAGACCAAACGAGTGTGTAGGGTGAGCAGCTAAGCTAAGTTGGTTAGTAGCAGAGTGATCATGTTGTTTCTGGGTCCTCCTGCCGTTCCTCCTCAACACCAGTTCTTTCCAGCACCTCCATCTTCTCCCACTTGGCTCAGTTCACAGATCTCACTGTAAATCCTGAACGATCAGCCCATTACGCTGGTTTTTCTGTTGTTTGTTAGACATTCTCTTGTTCTGTACAAAAACACCCAAGTCTGATTAAAGAAACCCACTTTTGATAAGTTGTGTGTTTGTGGCGTTCTTTACTGGAGCAGTCTAACTCTATCAGAGATATTAAAGATCTCACAAATGAAGGCATTTACAATGAACTTGTCTCCTTTTTTAAATAATGAATTTTTTTAAGTGAAACGTTTTCATCAACCTGTCTGACGAAAACTTAATATTTAAACATTTCATATTTAATACTTTTATTATGCTGTTTAGCTACAAAGGTGTAAATTCCTCAAGCTCATCAAGTGAGCTGTTATGTAAGGAAATATTCCAGAGCAGAGCTCAGCTGGTGTCAACAAAACGGACCAAGGTTCAGATCCACTGGGATTTCATAACAACTCACCAACATGTTTGGCTTGAAGGATTTGGACTCTTGAACTCATTTGTATGTCTGAGGGCTGCTCAGTTTTCTCCATCAGAGTCAAAACGCTCTTTCTGACTATGAACAGTGGTACCTCGTTACAATAAGGCTGCCCTTATAAATGATTAATGGTATGTTACTATTTCAGAGTTTTTCAGATATCTCAGCTTTTTAAAAGTTCTCACTAAGTGCAACACCTTGTTATTAAAAGAAATGTTCTGACCCCATTCTGTAATGAAAAACATCAGAAATACTCTTCCACTACAGGTGCTGGTCATAAAATTAGAATATCATGACAAAGTTGATTTATTTCAAGAATTCCATTCAAAAAGTGAAACATGTATATTGTATTCATTCATTACACACAGACTGGTATATTTCAAATGTTTATTTGTATTATTTTGATGATTATAACTGACAACTAATGAAAATCCCAAATTCAGTATCTCAGAATATTAGAATATTGTGGAAAGGTTCTATATTGAAGACCCCTGGTGCCACACTCTAACCAGCTAATTAACTCAAAACACCTGCAAAAGCCTTTAAATGGTCTCTCGGTCTAGGTCTGTAGGCTACACATGGGGGAAGACGAAAAAAAGACGACCATTGACACCTTGCACAAGGAGGGCAAGACACAAAAGGTCATTGCTAAAGAGGCTGGTTGTTCACAGAGCTCTGTGTCCAAGCACATTAATAGAGAGGAGAAGGGAAGGACAAGATGTGGTAGAAAAAAGTGTGCAAGCAATAGAGATAACCACACCCTGGAGAGGATTGTGAAACAAAACCCATTCATAAATGTGGGGGAGATTTACAAAAAGTGGACTGCAGCTGGAGTCAGTGCTTCAAGAACCACCACACACAGACGTATGGAAGACATGGTTTCAGCTGTCACATTCCTTGTGTCAAGACACTCTTGAACAAGAGACAGCATCAGAAGCGTCTCACCTGGGCTAAAGACAAAAGGACTGGACTGCTACTGAGTGGTCCAAAGTTATGTTCTCTGATGAAAGTAAATGTTGCATTTCCTTTGGAAATCAAGGTCCTAGAGTCTGGAGGAAGAGGAGAGGCTCAGAATCCACGTTGCTTGAGGTCCAGTGTAAAATTTCCACAGTCAGTGATGGTTTGGGGTGCCATGTCATCTGCTGGTGTTGGTCCATTGTGTTTTCTGAGGTCCAATATCAACGCAGCCATCTACCAGGAGGTTTTAGAGCCCTTCATGCTTCCTGCTGCTGACCAACTTTATGGAGATGCAGATTTCATTTTCCAACAGGACTTGGCACCTGCACACAGCGCCAAAGCTACCAGTACCTGGTTTAAGGACCATGGTATCCCTGTTCTTGATTGTCCAGCAAACTCACCTGACATTAACACCATAGATAATCTATGTGGTGTTGTGAAGAGGAAGATGCAATGCAATGCCACAGACTGACGGACTCCATACCACGCCGCATTGCTGCAGTAATCCAGGCCAAAGGAGCCCCAACTAAATATTGAGTGCTGTACATGCTCATACCTTTCATGTTCGTTAGTTGTCAGTTATAATCATCAAAATAATAGAAATAAACATTTGAAATACACTGCTCACAAAAATTAAAGGAACACTTTAAAGAAACACATTAGATACATCAGATCTCAATATGAAGTTGGATATCTATACAAATAACGACAGGGCAATGTCTTAGGAACAAAAGGATGCCAAGTCTTTTAATGGAAATAAAAGTTTTCAGCCTACAGAGGGCTCAATTGTGTAGACACCCTAAATTCAGAGTGAAATAAAGATGTGGCAGGCTAGTCCATTATTTCAAAAACTTAATTTCTGCAACTCAAAATGCTTTTCAGTATCTTGTGTGGCCCCCACGAGCTTGTGTGCATGCTTGACAACGTCGGGGCATGCTCCTAATGAGACAACGGATGGTGTCTTGTGGCATTTCCTCCCAGATCTGTGCGAGGGCATCCCTGAGCTCTTGTACAGTCTGAGGAGCAACCTGGCGCCGCCTAATGGACCGAAACATAATGTCCCACAGATGTTCTACTGGGTTTAAGTCAGGGGATCGTGAAGGCCATTCAATTGTTTCAATTCCTTCATCCTCCAGGTACTGCCTGCATACTCTGGCCACATGAGGCCGGGCATTGTCGTGCATTAGGAGAAAACCAGGACCTACTGCATCAGCGTAGGGTCTGACAAAGGGTTCAAGGATTTCATCTGGATACCTTATGGCAGTCAGAGCACCATTTCCTAGGCAGTAGAGGTCTGTGCGTCCCTCCATGGATATGCCTCCCCAGACCATCACTGACCCACCACCAAACCTGTCATGTTGAATGACGTTGCAGGCAGCATAACGTTCTCCTTGTCTTCTCCAGACTCTTTCACGTCTATCACAGGTGCTCAGGGTGAACCTGCTCTCGATCGTCTGTAAAAAGTACAGGGCGCCAGTGGCGGACTTGCCAATTCTGGTGTTCTTGAGCAAATGCCAGTCGAGCTCTACGGTGCTGGGCAGTGAGCACAGGGCCCACTACAGGACGTCGGGCCCTCAGGCCATCTTCATGAAGTCTGTTCCTGATTGTTTGGGTAGAGACATTCACACCAGTGGCCCTCTGGAGGTCATTCTGTAGGGCACGAGCAGTGCTCAGCCTGTTCCGCCTTGCACAAAGGAGCAGGTATCGGTCCTGCTGATGGGTTGTGGACCTTCTACGGCCCTGTCCAGCTCTCCGAGAATAACCGCCAGTCTCCTGAAATCTCCTCCATGTTCTGGAGATTGTGCTGGGAGACACATTAAACCTTCTTGCTGCAGCACGTGTGGATGTGCCATCCTGGAGAAGTTGGACAACCTGTGCAACTTCTGTAGGGTTAAGGAATCGCCTCATGCTGCCAGTAGAGATAATTACTCAAGCCAAAACTAGCACGAGTGGAAAACCAGCCAAAAAAGATCAAGAGGGAGAAACTTGAAATGACCTCCACATGTTAAACCAGTCCTGTTTTGAGGGTTTTGTAATTGTTGCCACTTTAGTGCACCTGTCGTTAAGTCCATGAACACCAATACAGCTGAAAGTGATTAACAATGCCCTCAGCTGCTTAATCAACCAGAAAATTATCAGACAGGTTTAATTGATTTCATGCCAGGCCCAATAAAAAAAGTGTTCCTTTAATTTTTGTGAGCAGTGCATATCAGTCTGTGTGTAATGAATGAATATAATATACAAGTTTTACTGTTTGAATGAAATCACTGAAATCAATAAACATTGTCATGATTATCTAATTTTATGACCAGCACCTGTACATCCACAGATGTCCATGTGCACAAAGTCAGGTCACGTGTATTTTGTGATTGTAAGTCCGACCGTGTAGTTTTGAATTAATAAGTGATGGGAGGAAAAAAAAGGATTCATGTGAGTCTTCCCATTAGTTCCTGTTAAAAATCTACCGGCACCATTTTGGAGCTTGTGTGGTGTTCTGTGGCTCCTATCCATAGTCAGTGTCTTACCTGTAGTAGACAGCAGAGTGATCCATTTTGGCGACTCAGAGAGAAGTTTAGTTATCAGATAGCTCGACTGAATCCTCTTTAAAAGTGGAATCGAGTAACCATCTGACAACTTTAGTTAAAGATGGTTTTCAGTATGAATTTCTGGATACTTCTGTGTTGTTGAGTGTGTGATGTATAAAGACCATAATGTAAGTTGTGTCAGTTTTACATCTCTGACTTGAAACATGGCCATGGGTGGCTATGAAGATGTTAAAAACTCACTTAGCCTTGGCCAATGACAGAATTTCTCTCTGATTCTCCAAACTGGTAATGTTCTGACTGCTGTAGATACTGACAGCTGATAACAACTTAACAGTACAGCTGTTATTATGAAGAAACTTAGATTTTATTCTCGCAAGACTATTTACATGTTTTTATTTTTATCAGTATCAAAATCCTAAGAATGCCTTCTCCAGGTCAGGGATGAGGTTCTACCCCAAGTGGAGGAGTTTAAGTATCTCGGAGTCTTGTTCACGATTGAGGGAAAGATGGATCGGGAGATCGATAGGCGGATTGGTGATGCGTCTGCAGTGATGCGGGCGTTGTACCGGTCTGTTGTGGTGAAGAGAGAGCTGAGCTGGAAGGCAAAGCTCTCATTTAACCGGTTGATCTACGTTCCAACCATCACCTGTGGTCATGAGCTTTGGGTAGTGATCGAAAGAATGAGATTGCAGATACAAGTGGCCAAAATGAGTTTTCTCTGCAGGGTGTCTGGCCTCTCCTGTAGAGATAGGGTGAGAAGCTCAGTCATCCGGGAGATCTGCTACTCCTTCACATCGAGAGGAGCCAGTTGAGGTGGCTTGGGCATATGGTCAGGATGCCTCCTGGATGCCTCCCTGGTGAGGTTTTCCCGGAACGTCCAACCAGGAGGAGACCCAAGGGAAGACCCAGGACACGCTGGAGGGACTATGTCTCTCGGCTAGCCAGGGAACTCCTTGGGATTCCCCCGTAGGAGCTGGCCCAAGTGGCTGGGGAGAGGGAAGTTTGGGCTTCTCTGCTTAGGCTGCTGCCCCTGCAACCCTACTCCGGATAAGCAGATGATAATGGCTGGATTGATTGAAAATCCTAAGCAAGTAATTCAAACCATCAAAGGGTAAGAGTTGTGCAACATGTCACCATGTGAAAGAGGCTTTTGTTTTCGGAGCAGGGTTGAAATCCACAGCACAGTGCAGACCTATAGTGCTTTTCAGTGCTTTTATTGGTCAAATGCACACACACACACACACACACACACACACACACACACACACACACACACACACACACACACACACACACACACACACACACACACACACACACACACTCACACACAGCTGCAAACTCACCTCGAGCAAGGTCTTCCCTTATCAAATTGACTTTCAGGGGTGTGCAGTGTTGCCACAGTGTTGCTTCAGCCACTGACACACACACACACTAAGAAAACACTTAGAGAACCAGATTAAATGTACATCTGGAGAATGAAGTGTGTTGTCGTCGTGGTGCTGCTGAGTCTTCTCTCGCTGGGACACGCTGCTCTTCTGAACAGCTGTGATTCTCTGCTAAAACCAATAAACATCACTAAAGAAGAAGTAAGTTACTGCCTTGCTTTGTTTTACAGTAAAATCACTTTTTATTTACTGTTCTAAGTAATGTTTCTGGTCTTATAACTGCATCAGTCTTTATCATCATTAAAAAGGGTTTGTTAATAGGGTAGTTGTTAGTTAAAACAGTCCTAAACACATATAGTATAGTGAAATGTTGTTAAAGCTGCCTCTATTATCTTTACACCTCTTTATAGTCATATCAGCAAGTCTGAATAACTTGACCAGCAATACAAGCGTGACTTAAACTTTTTAGAATGACACAAATGTTTATTTCTACAAATTTGACCACATGACATGTTTGAGAACCTCTGACTGATTTCTACTTAATGTGATGTTACATTTATTAAATTCTTGACTTTTATGAGAAAAAAAATTTTTTTTATGATTCTGAAGGTTTTGAGGAAAGTATAAGCTCAAAAGGTAAAATTACTTCCTAATAAAATCTATATAAAGAACAGAATTATAAGTTAATGGTACTCTTAAATATTATTTTTTACACAAATTAGATTTAAATTGTCTTTTTTTCTGGATGAATTTCTTACTTTTTTTTTTATTTTAACTTTTATTACATAACAGCTGAGAGTTGAGCACCTCTGATATAAGTAAACAGATGTGTGTGTTTGTTTCAGATTTTAGGTAGATGGATGTTCATCGCTGTGAGCTCTGACATCCCAGGAAGTCGCTCCCTGGCTCATTTGATGACCAGCGTCTGGTTGGACTTGACCGCCACCTCCAAGAGTAATGAGATCAACATCGTCCAAAATCAGAAAATGTAAATCTGCTCACACCACAAAACCATTCCTCACTTACACGGTCTGATATTTTGACACGTTTGATAAAGTCAATGCAGCACAAGCTCTTTAATAATGTAAGATAATAAAAACACCTTTGATGCATAAAGTAAAGAAAAGTAACAAGAACTAAAATGGAACTTGGAAGAGATCTAATCTAAACCAGTGTTATGTTTGTTTATTTTTATCCTTACAGACTTGGTCGATGTTCCAGCTTAGCATACAATGTGATCTTTGAAAATAGCACAATGCTAATTGGTGAGTGAAGAAGCATCCATACGATCATTTGTAATGAACACCCTCACTGGTGTAATTTCCTCTGTTGTCCTGTCTGTGTTTTGTACAGAACAGCCTTTCTACCTTAAGGAAATCTACCTGTCTACTGAGTGTGCAGACTGTCTGGTTGCCAAAGAAGACATCGTCTCTGGAGAAGATGCTTTTACCAGCCTTCTGATGTTTAGTAAGAGTCTCAAATTCTCCAACAAATCAGTAGATTACAAAAAGTAAATAAATCAAGTGACTCTAAAGTCACTTAATGTTTGAGAGTTAAAGGTACAAGAAGTAAAACTTTTACAGTGAATTAATCACAAAATGTCTAAATCATGTTGGAAGGAAGGTTACATTAAAACAGATTTCCTTCTCAACCGGCTGATTGTCAGTTTTCCTCCTTTTAAAAAGGCTGAGGAGGGACGTAGTCTTTGTTTACATCTATCCTGCTTCCATACTTCCTGGTTCCAGAGCCAATCATGAGTGAGCCTGTGGGGTTGCCGAATCTGCGTCGTTAAACCAGCTGCTGGCATTTGTAATTCAGCACCGACTGGCAAAAAGCAGCAGCGTTGTAGAAAGAATGTTAGCCAGTAAACTAGAGCCACCCAGAAGTTATTTCTTGTGACCCTAAGAAAGCCACGGCATCATTTTGTTTTACTCTAATATCAGCAAAAGAAGGCTTGAGGCTAACAGTGATTTAGAAAAAACCTGTCAGCTTTAAAATCTCAAGCTACTTTTTCAATTACCAACAACTCAATATTACAGGTGAAACTGGAAAAACAAAAATATGGTGCAAAAGTCCATTTATGTCAGTAATCTAGCTTAGACTGAGAGACCATCTAAAGGCTCAGGAACCCTTTGCAGGTGTTTAGGATTCATTAACTGATTAGAGTGTGACACTTTGAGTCTAGAATATTGAACCTTTTCACTATATTCTAATTGTCAGAGGTTTTAAATGTGGGGTTTTCCTCAGTTGTAAGTCATTATCATTACAATTATAACAAATAAAGGTTTGAAATATCTGGCTTTGCATCTAATGAGTTTATCTCATATATTAGTTTAAACTTTTAGGTTGAATAGCGTATTCTACAGTAGCTAAAAATAGATAGCAACAGAACTTCACAATGCATTGTGGGATGTAGTCCTAGACAAGCAAGCGTGTATTTTGCATGGATGCCTATGGGTCTGAGTCGCTCCGCTCATCTCAAAGTTGTATTTTCGTCTCCTAAAGATGTTCAAACAGGAAGGAACTAAGCACCACTGTTGGGGGAGGTGCTAATCGGACTCTATGATACCCAGATCAGAAGTCAGTGGGGATGTTTTTATCCATTTTCCAAAGTCGGTTAAGGTCTGCGACAACATGAAACAGCTGGAAAGGGAAACGGGTCAAGCTAAAGACAGACAAAGCAAAGCTTTGGCAGTTTTCATTTGGAAGAGCGGATTTTCACAGTGTGGAGCAGATCAAGCGGTGCGCATATATTTGTTCCATATATTTTGCTGGTGGAACAGGTCCTACGTTTGAGAATGACAAGCCAATACTAGCTCTCAGATGTAGTTATCCAAGGGGCAGCAGTGTAAATGAAGGGGTCCAGCTGAACGTCTTGGTCAAACAACATTCAAACGTGGACGAAAAAGGCTATTTTGACCGGAGGTGGGTGGTATGTAAAAAATAATGACACAGATAACAACTTAACAGTAAAAAAGAACTGTGAATCATGAGCATAAACGTTTGAAAAAGGTGTCTGTCGAGTTGTTTTTATCGACGTCCAAGTGCTCTGTCCGTGTATTTTCCATTGTTAAATGCAGTTTGTTTGTCTAGCATTAGCGCCCAGCAGCATTAGCGCCCAGCAGCATTAGCGCCCAGCAGCATTAGCGCCCAGCAGCATTAGCGACATAAATGAACTTTGGCAACATATTCTAATTTTTTGAGTTTCACCTGTTTATCTACTTATCAACTTACTGTGTATGACTCGTCTTCGCTCATCATCAAGAATCTTCTGACGCTGATCCGTAACTGGCAACCACCATGAAACTCATACACTCGTTTTGATACATGGACTGCAGTACCCAGATTTGACCACAGGGCGTCATTCTTACTTCATGCACCTTTACACTTTTTATTAAAATGTTGTTGAAATGAACATTTCCAGGCAGAGGTAGGAGTGTCTCACCTGCTTCACTGGAAAAGTTAACGAAACAAGCAGAATGTCTTCAAATGAGGCCGCCTATGGTGTTAGACCCAAACAGAGGTATGGAAAGTAGCACTTTTCTGGGTGCTGACATATGGTGCCTCCTCGATTTCTGATTATTTGATATTTTTATGATAACAGACAGCTGTCCAGACAACATCCCATCCTCTGAGGGGCTCAGCGCCATCAACTCAGTCTTAGAGGCCAGGATGGGACACAGAGTTGCACGACTTCTGGACACCATTTTTGACATTTTTGTAAACTGATTCTCAACATGTGCCAAAATGTTATGTGTTAGAGATTTTTAATGGGAAATTTTTATTAAAATTTTGTTTGATGAAAAAGCATGGACACAGTCTCCATAAGTGATGGTTATTAAAATGAACACAAATGTTCCAATGTGTTTGGCTTATTTATTTAAACATATATACTAAACACTTTTGCTATTTTGGTTAAAAAGTTTATTGGGACCATTAGAACCGATAGCACAAAATGTCAGACTGCTGAAGATGATCCAATCATTAGGTCACAATAAACGAATGCTAGGTAATAATGAATTTATTGTTAGAACAGAGCAGACAGGCCACACCCCCTGCAGGATGACCTATCGTCTCTGGAGAGCAGCTTCAGTGACAGACTGATCCACCCTCGCTGTGAGAAGGAGAGATACCACAGGTCTTTCCTTCCTGCAGCTGTTAGACTCTATCATGGTCACTCCTAATATGTAACGCATACATCTGGAACTTACTATCATCACCTTTCAATACATGTGCAATTGTCATTGTTATGTGCAATAACTATCGAACTCACAATTCAACACTTTTTAATTCTATGTTATTTACTTAAATCCTTTGTGTGATATCTTTTGTGTACTACTTCTATTTTACTTACTGTACTTGTACCACTGCAATTTCCTCACTGAGGGACAAATAAAGGTATTCTTATTCTTATTTTGACAAATGTGTTTAGGACATTTATTAACTAATGGTTAGTTAATGATGAACAAATTTATATAATAGTAAACTAATGGTTAATTAATGATTAACAAATGTTAGATGAAAGTAAACTAACGGTTCGTTAATTACTGACTAATGTTAGATGATAATAAATTGTTAGCTAATGATAAAATAATGATTAGTTCTGTTTTTAGCTGAAAGGAGTAATGTGGGACACCTGAGGACCCAGTGAATCTCATGTTTGCTAAAATCTTACATATAGTCTCGTGTTGAAGGTGTTTTGCACATATTTGTTGGTGGTGGTCAGAGATGGTGCAAAGGGCATCCTTGCCTCTGTCAGACTGTCCCAGAGCAGCTGAGGCTACGATGCAGCTCATCACCATCAGCAGTGTGAGTGAATGAGTAATGGGATTCTCTTGAAAAGTGCTAAATAAATCTAACCCATTATTATTCTAACTAGATTCACACCCAATATCCTACTGATCTAGTAGACCTTCAACCTTCATAATGTTCTACCAATTTGTTTTGGTGGGTTAATCTGGGAAAAAGTTATTTTTTATCAACTTTTTACATGGTGTGTTTCCTCTTGTTTAAGCAATATTGTTATTATTATTATTATTTGTGCTGTTGTTGCAGCATTTTCTATATTATTATACTATTAGTTCACCTATTAAATTAATTATAGATTCACTCAGATAAAGACAATAAAGTTTCTCTTACTAAATAGAACTTCTACTAAGAAATCACAGTGTAGCCATAGAAACACTACTTGATATATATGGTGTGTGTGTGTGTGTGTGTGCCTGCTCTGTCTTCTCAATCCCCAGTGAGTCGTAGCAGATGGCTGCTCATACTGAGCCGGGATCCTCTGGAGGTTTCTTCCTGTTAAAAGGGAGTTTTCCTTCCCACTGTTGCTACATGCTTGCTTAGTATGAGGATTGTATCAACACACAGTCAGTGTCTTGATGCAATCTGCTGGGTTCCTTATATAGGAAACTTTTTTACTGATTGGCTTAATGAACTGAACTGTATTGGAATGTTTACTTTGTGAAGTGCCTTGAGACGACTCTTGTCGTGATTTGGCGCTATATAAATAAACTGAATTGAATTGAATTAAAAATTATGATTCTTAGTTTGGTTCCCTGAGGGATGCCAGAGAAGATATTTTACAAAACAGTATTTAATTCCTCTTATTCTCAGGAAATATATCAAAAACAAAACAAAACTCATGCTTACATGGGTATAGAGTAAAGCCAAGAAAATGCAATGATATGTCTTAAAGACAGTGCTAGGGTTTCAAAATATAGCATTTCCTTTGCTCTGAAATGTTGTTTCTTGTGTTCAAGATCACCTTTCATTTGAGTTAAAGTGGTAACTGGTGAAGAGGTTGAACTGAAAGTCCAGTGTAAGTAAAGGAGTTGTATAAACAACCCTTATATGGTCATTAGTAGGCCTGAAATTATTAAAGACCAGAAGGCTTCAGATAGAATATCTTGGTTAAAAATGTCTCTGTGATCCAATATCTTGAATTTCCTAACGAGTTATTTCTTAACATTTTGAAAATAATTTCCACCTGAAGGCAGGAGACTTTTCCGTATCTTTGAGTCATATGATAGGAAGAAGGGCCCCAAATTAATATTTGTCCTAAAATCGATGTTTTCTTATCTCTGAGCGACTAAAGCAAACAACAGTCCGTACATGAGCGCTGATCATTGTTAGTTAAAAGCACCACTGTAAGCCTGGACAGCCACAACTATCCATCCAGCCATGATGGAGTTTGTTCAAGTAGCCGTCGCTGTGTTCAGTCTTCTGTCACTCGGACAGTCGGCTCCTGTGACCAGCTGTGACAATCTTATTCAACGCATTTCAATCCAAGGAAGAGATCAAGTAAGATGCGCTTTAGTCACGTGGTTTCATCAGATCAGTATGAAGTTTTTGAATCCCTTCATTTACATGTGACTCTGTACAGCTGATGACCATGTGATCTGTTACAGCTCCTTGGAACATGGTATTACATAGGAGAGAGCACAGACATCATCGGATCCAAGCTGTTGACAAACTCAGTTGTGCAAACCAGCTGGTGGAACCTCACAGCAGGAAACAAGGACAATGATCTCATCAGTTTTCAGAATCAAAAAATGTAATTTCAAATCAGGACTTAAGCATCACACCTTAGGTTTCTGATTTTATTCCAAACATCAGTATGTGTCAGAATAATTGAAAGCCAATGTTTTGCCTTCATAACTATAACTTAGAACTGCGTTGATGCTATAAAATAAACCTATTTTGTATTTTTCCCTGACATTTTAGGTTTGGCTCTTGCTTCGGTTTAACCTATAACATATCTGTGGAGAACAACACCTTGGTCATGGGTGAGTTGTGCCAACAGTGGTGACCACTTACCAGAATTAACACATTAGCTCGGGTAAAGTGTTGTTGCTGCTTTATTTGAAATGTTTGTGTGTTTTTGTGTTCTCAGTACGTCCCTATCCCTCCTCTGCATTCCTGTTGAACACCGGCTGTGCCGACTGCCTGGTTGTTATCTCAAACTACACCATTGGAAGCAGCCCATACAAAGGCATGCAGCTTCTGAGTAAGGAAAGCAAAACAAACATCAAGAAAGACCAATTTCAGATAATGAAGCAAATATTAGACTTATGTTTTACAAATTAAAATGTCACACTTAAACATTATAGATAAAATGTAACAGATTTTTATGAATCATTTCCTCAGTTAAAGGAACTAGAGGCAGGATCTTTAAAAAATCTGTAAAAAAATTAAACATGTATGTTCATTTTTTCAAAGCTAATGGGTGATGAAGCGTCATAAACCTAAAAGAATGAGGCCACCCATGTATCGTTCCATTTTCTTGAACAGGCTGTTTGCTGCAAAATGCGCTGCAGTTCGGTAACGAATTTCCCGCGCTGCCCTACGGATGTGGCGTCAATTGACACTGCTTGCGCGTTCACGACAGCTTCAAAACAGAAAGAAAATGTGTTCGACACTGCAGATCGGTAGGTGGCGCTATTGCACCTTAAGTTGCTTGCCAACCGCCAAACTCCAAAAGAAGAACTGTGGGAATGGATTCTACTGCAACCAGCAAACGACCAAGCGTGGCACAAAGGAAGTTTATTCAGCGGCATCTCGTGAGTCAAAAACCAAATATGGTAAAAGACAGGCAGGGACCCGAATCTATATCGGATACGTGATTGACGAATGGAGGCTGCTTCAACTATATCTGGGACTCAAAAAGGATGCTGCCATGGCTCATTTCCTAGTGAGCAGGTAAGAAACATTATAGGTTGTGTTTAGAGATGATGACAATGATCTGACCTCACCGATGACTCAGAGAGAGCTAGCGGGCAGTAGCATTAGCTGTGATCATGCTACAGTAGTAGCATTAGCTGTGATAGTAGCATTAGCTGTGATAGTAGCATTAGCTGTGATCAGGGCTGCAGCGTGGATTGCTTCGCCGCAATATTGTCCGTGAGAGCGGCGGGGAGTTGCCTTTTCAGCGTGAGATATTGGAGGTGTGGCGTGAGAGCGTGTGAAGAGGGTCAGGTAATGGTATTTTTGTGTTTGTGTAACATAGCCGTCTGTGCACGCTCCCGTGCTGGGCTGCAGTTACTCGCAGAGCTGGGCGCGTCGCTCGTGAGCATCGTTTTTTTTTTCCTGCCTCTAGTTCCTTTAAAGATGGAATCATATTTCATCAGATATGGTTTTGTTTTAAGTTTAATGTCAAAGTAAAATATATTTCATAATAAATATAGTTTCTGAAATTATCCCTATTAAAATACCTACGTACTTAACTACAACAGGATGGAAAAAACATTACATTCCTTAACCAACAGTAGAAGGACACTTTTTATGCATACACATGGGGAAAAGGTCAATCCCCTCACCCAAATGTCTGCCTGGCAGTGTTCTCAATCCCTGGAATGCAGAATTTACTGGTTTGACGCTTATTCCTCAGGTCGAAGGACCGAGGTTTCTGCTACAGAGCTGGAAGAGTTTAAAAAGCAGGTCGAGTGCATGAAGCTACCAGAGCCAGCCATACTGGATTCAGAGAAAGGTATGAGCTCTCAATCTGGCTGCACTGCTGTAAAAGAACACATGCTTAGGTTGTTTCTTGTGCAATGCAATCTATGATGTAACTAATGTTTGTATTTCAGGTTTTTGTCCCGATCCATCTGTCTCTACAGAAATCAAGACTCTTGATCTATCCAGTGCTTTTAACTCAGAGGCCTTAGATCAGCTGGATAAGATCTTAAACCATGAAAAAGGAATACAGATAATAACTGAAGCGCTCTCTATGATCTCCAAAGCTTTGACCTCTGGTAAAATGTTGGGAAATTAACATGGTCAGAAATGTCATGTACGTGTCATAAAAACACGTTCTTCCTATATTAAAGATAAAAGATCCAAACTGAAGCATTAATGTTGTCCTTGTGTCATGTTTATGTTATCATCAAAACCAGGCAGATTCTTCTGATGAATCACTTTAAGACAGATCTTTCCAGCCTGCACACTACTGCCAACCACTCTCCCTCTCCTGCTTTTTAACTTTTTACTTTCTTTAACATAGAAAGTACTAATACTAGTTCATTTGTTCATTTTATGTGTGTGTGTGTCTTCTCTGTCTACTCAAACCCTGAGTCAGTCCTGACAGATGGCTGCTCATAATGAGCCACGTTCTGTTGGAGGATTGTTTAAGGTCAACTTCACTGAAAAAGCATTTTTTAATGATTGTTTCTGATTATAATCAGTCACTCCAAGTTTTTCATGCAGGCTGAACATGAAAATAGCCTTCTACCTACTTCCTGAATTAACCACAGACAGCAAATAGACGGGGTCAGGTCAGATAAAGCCACACAGATCTACGTCACACTGTCACATTTATGAACTCACTCATCTTGACTCACGACGGGGAAGGCTGTTGTTGGTTTAGCGTCCAGGAAACAGCAGAGAACGTCTCGACTAGTAGAAGCTAACTTTTAGCATTAGCAACTCCACCACACAGCAGAACTCCTTCAGGCTTGTGTTATTTTTGGAGATAAAACATCAACATTGCAGCACAAACAGAGTCAGTGGTAGAGTCGTGTTGTTAGCCAATCAGAGATGAGATGTTCAAATATCAGGAAATAAGACTCCAAATTCTACCGTGTTCTCCCACTTTCTCCTCCAGCTGACTTCTATGTCCTCAAACAGGTGCACCGGAGCTTTTTCCCCCAGAGAACGACTTACAAGGAATTCATTCCTACTAGCGACCACTGCAAATGTATTAAAAATATAGGTAAAGTTGACCTTTAAAGAGGGGTTTTCCTCTCCACTGTCGCTACATGCTTGCTTAGTACAGGGATTGCTGTAACGTCTCTGACACGAGTCAGTGACATTACAGCAATCTGCTGGTTTTTTTTTTTCCATAGGAAACTTTTATTGGCACGATGAACTGAACTCAATGTAGGCTCAACTGGAATGTTTACTTTGTAAAGTGCTTTCATATGACTCCTGTTGTGAATTGGCACTTTATAAATAAACTGAATATAATTGAATCAGAACAGGACCAGTTCTAAGGTGGTCTAAACGCAAAAAAAAAAGCATTTTAGAGATTCTGCTTGTGTAAAATATTTGAGTCCAGGTCTGTACATACTGTGGTGTAGTTGTAGATCATAGTTGGTTGGGGTGGGAAAAATAAATCTGTGGGGTGACCCTTTAACCAGAAGCCAACTTCAGCCAAAGGATGACACATTACAGAGGATGAGGCCCACTTCCTTGTTTATTGGTTGTTTATAACTGTACATACATCTACATGTGATTATACCCCCCCACCCCCACACATACACACATACAGTACACTCATGATCATATAAAAAAGCCTCATACTCTGTGCAGGTTCCAATCACAGTCATATCTATGAAGTACGTTTGCATCTGGCATACTCTGTGCACACACACCATTAAAAAAAGCCCCGTGCCTTGATTTACAAAAACAATCAAGAGTAGAAAAGTGAAGGATGAACAGATGCAAACCAGCAGTAATTAATGACACTACAGCTGTTTGTGAGGGTCTGTGATGTGTGTGTGCTTCCACTATAATCTGAACACAAAGATCACAGACTTTACAGAAAGATTAGTTGTTTCTTGTTTTCTCCAAATGCATAATTGTACAATTATTCAAGTAACGTGTGGCCTCTGTTCTTTATGACACCCTGGTGTAACTTTGGATCATACCTGACATTAAGATTAGTTATTTATGCTACATTTTGTAGTTAATCTCCCCTGAGAGCCAGCCATGCAGTCACCAGAGCTGGGTGAGCTAAAACATCATGGATGTGTTTAAACCGCTCATTTTTATCTGGATGTTTGAACACTGGTGGGAAAACAGCTGAAACACTAAAAGCAGACCAGACTCCTCAACGTGGTCTCTTGTCAATCTCACCTTTTCTCTTGGCTTTGAGAAAATGTTAATAAAAATTAAATGTACTTTATTTATACCAGGGAATTACAAAAAATATTTAGCACAAACTGTTAGCCAAACTGAAATTATTATTATTTTAATTGAGATTTGAAGGATTAGTTTGTAATCTTGTTTTTTTAACAATAAAAAGTATTTACATTACTTTTTCATGCATAAACTGTTCATTAGTTCTTTTCCTCCATCTTCTTGACTAGGGAGCAGTCCGTGTCTAAAAAACCAAGCTTTTATAAGCTATGGTAACCTTCGTAGTCAACCGAATGTCTAATTTAAAACAATCCTGTCCTTATCCTTGACTTTAACATAAGCCAGGGTAAGCATCTGAGTCAAACGGGTCATGGAGTGAAGAACGAAGCAGTCATTTGTTTCAGTGTTGACACATGACCACAAATATAAAATGAACAATAAGAGAATTTCCTTTGCAAAAAAGAACTATATGTTTACAAAAAGTAGCTATGGCCGAGGGTAAGTCAAAGACAAAGCTCTGATTTAGTGTTCCACTTTGTGTCTGATCTTTCTTTTTCAACTTAAAATTTTTTACACACTCACACACATACTTTCTTCTACAGGAACCAGCTGTGTCTCCTTCACCGATGTGGTAAACAAATCCTGAGCCCAAAAAAAAAAAAGAGGAAAAAGTGTTTTCTTCATCACCACTGACTATTTTTAAAACTTCCAACCGTCCCCTGGACACACAAAGTTAAAATCAAAAGTAAACTGTGCATCACAGACATTCACACTATGAACAGTGCAGTCAGACTATGATTGTCACGGGTGGTGCACGGGGGCGAGATGTCTGAAGGGTAAAGAGTTGTCCTCACAGCCCCAATGTCCTGCTGCCAGACTGAACATGTGGATTTGGATGAACTTTGATGTTCCACCTCTGAGATCGAGGGCACTGATCCAACAGCTGAAAGCACCGAGCTGTGTTATTTGCAGGTGGAGCTGATGGTGCTGACAGTGTGACGTATTAAAGAGTTTGATCATGGTCTGACTGTGCCATGTGCTTAAGTTAAGAACCATGAAAAGTGTCAAAACTCCAGTTTTTGTACCATCTTCTGCACGATAACGATTTAAATCCACATTGCTGCCAGAGGCCGGTTCTCCTCTTAGACCCCAAACGGGTCAACAGAACTCCAGTTTGAGCACAAGGTCAAAGTTTAATGGCAAATTCCCTCAAAAGCAAGTGTGGGTGCTGCATTTGTAAACAAGGATGCAGAGAGGGCATGTTTGAGGGCAAAGGTCAAAGAGGAAAAGAAGAGGCAGGATGAATGTAAACACAAATACTGGAGTATTTCAGGGGAAGTGATTGCTCAGCTTTACAGCCTTTGTTTAGTGACAAAGCCGGACAGCAGGGGGCGCTCCGGCCCTTCTGTGGTTAGGCTAGTCTGGTTTGAAGATGGGAATCTTGGGTAGGAACTCTATTAGGATTACCTGCATGTGGGAAACAAACAGGTGTTTAGTCATGAGCCTTAGACAAAGACCTCAATGGTGCAAAAGTGACTATTTTATTTGTAGGTGAGAAATTTCTTCAAAATTGTTTATTGTGTGTGACCCCAGATTTTCAAGCACCAACACTCCTGACAAATGCTTCCTCTCTGCTTGGACACCTAGGCTTCCATAGCAGCTCTGACCATGCTTTGTTCTCGTGATCAATCACTCACGTAGAAAATTAAGTTTTATTAGGCGGTGTCTACGTGTATTTTAATCTAATGTCTGAATATTACAACAGGTTATTTCTAATTAGAGCTGCCAAAGATAATTCTTTTGATAGTTGACTAATCGCCAGTTATTTTGCAGATTAGTCGACTAATCTGATCATGGGTACATTGTAGCTTATAGCACCAGCATGCATCTACTGTAGCATAACCATTATTAGCTTCTACCATGAAGTGTTATCTCTAAGTGTTATGCACAGTCTAAAAATAAAGACTAATGGCTAATTCAACTACTTCTGATGAGCTTTGCAACTTGTAGAAATAATTAAAACAACGCTTAAAAACTAAAAATACATGTGATTGTTGGCTTGGTTACAAGGTTGTTAACCGAAGAGCAACGCTACTTTAACAAATTTATTAAATAATTGTTTATAACGTTACAACAAACACGCTAACGTTCCAGTTATCAGTGAAAGTAAGTAGCTCAGTGTTGGTGTTAGCAGCAAATTAGCCTAAAGAGGCGACTCTCGCTCTTTGTCGTCGGCCACAACATGCTTCCACTTAAGATGCTCGTGAATCACCATCGCACTGCCATGTGCAGATTTTGCACATGCTTCTCTTGAATTTTTATAAAATGCTCCCAACCTTTCGAGCTCAGTTGCAGGCTCGCCATGATTGTTTGGAATTTTTCAGTGATGCCATGGATGACCCCTTATAGCACGACTGCACACGTGTTTCAAGGGCTGAAAGGCAGACGAAGCAGCAGAAGGTACAGCGAGAGATTTGAGAGAAAAATTCATGATGACAGATTATTTCATGTGTTCCCGACGACTTTGATGGCCGACGTAATCGCGACTAATCGAATGATCTCGGCAGAACTATTTCTAATAGATTAAACCTCCTGTATATTTTTGTGATTGTCTATGTTGATTCTAGTATTAAAGAAGTGATTTTGATCTCATAACTAACACTGATCCTTTTCCTTCTTTTAGCTTAAAAATACTGAGGTTGACACAAATGTGCTACAGTGTCATCTGACATAAACAGGTTCCGGGACTAAAATGAGCAAATCTATTAAATCCTGTCTAGTAACATCTTTTGTTTCATGATGATGTTTTAGCACCAGATAAACCTTCAAACACCTCATAGAACAAGTTTTCATGTTGATTTGCATTCATAGTTTCTGATTATCAAGTACTTTTGAACAAACTCACCCACAAATAAAGCCCAAACAGATATTCAACATATACTCACATATTCCATCATGTTATTGGTTTCACACTTCCTTTTGCTAAGTTTCCAATGTAAACACAACTGTAACCAGAACAAAATGGTGATGAGGGGTTTGGTAACATAACTGACAAACACATCCATTTACATATTAGCAAAGCACCTTGTGGTAAAGTCTGTTGTTTTCCCACTCCAACAGTTTCTCTATCGATCTTCTCGTCTGAAAGACAAATGTGATGTCATCGTCAAAACGCTTCCATGTTAGTATCTGATGGCCTGAGGCGCTACAGGAAATGGGAGAGGGGATAGTGCAATTTCTCACCCTCTTGCTCAGACAAATGACAGGCCACAGGCTGAAGCCCAGAGTGCAGCAGCAGCAGAGACAACCACACAGGAGCCACCGTACGTTTACGGGGAGAGTCTTCCTCAGGCAGCTGTTTACTCGGTTGATGCTGGCTTTGAACTCCTCTGGCGCCACCTACCAGAAGAAACACACAAAGGAGTTATCCAGCGTTCTGCATTCTTCAAAACAAAGATTTAATGTACTTTTTCTGAGTAAAAAAAATAAATAATTGGCAGGGTATGTGTCATATATTGAATACAAAGTGAAATAAACCCAATTGTGCCCATCTCTCTGTGTTCTCATAAAACACTGGGTCGATTGAACTGAAAACTCTCTGGAGGGAAAAATACAACTGATAAACTTTTGGACTCACTCTCATCCAAGATGAGCCAACAGCTCATCAACATTACTAGGCCTTAAAATTCTAAATATATATGATTTAGCTACCCTGTCACAAACATCAGCTGAGGAATGTATCAAATCCCAAAAACACAAATCTTATCAGCCATAACAACTCTACGGTGAGAGTTAGAAGGCAGACTCTAATCTGATTTAAGGGATCTAATCGCAAATTTATTTCAGGCTAAGTGTCAGGAAAGAATCTGTGGAATCCTTTCAAAGTCTGTGTACTTGATCTTTTCTAAGAAGAAAATAAATGTTTAATCCCTTAAGCAAGAGGTCCCACCACAGGGTCAGGACCTTTTAAATCCATCATAGTTGGTTATAAGTGAGGACGTCAGCTTGTTGGCTAAAGAAGCCTTTTAACAAAAGAAACACAAAATATAATTAACAGAACGTTTTCTGTCAGAGTTGAGTTAGCAAACAGGGATGAGGTGGAGCTGAGTCAATAACCTGCTCCTCAACACCTCCAAAACAAAAGGAGCTTCTTTTGACAAGACTGACATCCAGCCACTCATCATCGGTGGGGCCTGTGTGGCGAGGGTACCGGGGTTCAGCTGGAGGAGGACCTGAAAGGAAGCGCCAACATCAAGGAGCTGCTGAAGGTGCAGCAGAGATTGTATATTCTGAGGAAGAACCGTCTCTCATAGAACCTGCTGCTGGATTTTTATCAGTGATCTATCCAGCGCGTGCCAACATTTGGACTGTGTGTGGTACGGCAGCGCCTCTGCAGAGAGGAAAGCGCTATAGGGTCATCAGGATGGTGGAGAAGATGGCTGTTCCCTCCCAACTTTGAGCAAATCTACACATCCTGATACCAGAAAAAGGCAGAGAATATCTCAAAAGAGTCATCCCATCCTGGTCATTGTCTCTTTTGGTTGTTCCCATCAGGCAGGAGATCCAGAGGGATAGAAACCAGGATAAACCTCCTTAGAAACAGTTGTTTAAGTGAGAGCAATCATGGCCCTAAATTCCCAACTAAACTTCCTCATAACCTTTTCCCAGTGAATAGAGGCCTTGACTAAACCAGTGCCATTCATTTTCACAAGTCTTCTTCTCATATATATTCTGGCTATATGTTTTTTTTATTCTTACTGGTCTTTCTACCTTGTGTGGCTCACACTGAATCAACGGCACCTTCTAATTCTGTTATTCTTTTGTACAAAGTGATGTTAAAGATTTGATTTGACCTCTTCCTCGGTTTTATTCAGAAAGGCAAAGCAAGGCCCTGAGAGCATAGGAAGGGCAAACGGAGATGCAGGAAGAAATGTGCTCCTTGTTGTAAGAATGACTCACTCACCTTTCCTGTAAGCGCTGAAGGAAATTCTGATTCAAATTTGTTACTGAGTCCAAATCTGTGAAATAAGAACAAACAAAACATGTTACTTTATTTAAAGTGACAATGTGTAGTTTTTACCGTTACTCTCTGGAAATATCCGTCAAAATGTTGTTGAAAATTAACTAAATGATGCCCAGTTGTTGAAAAATATTGGCAGCTTCATAACATATAAGGTCTAAATCGCTGGGCGACACCATATTGGATGCCATGTTTCCGTCTACGGGAGCCCGTGAGGACAAAATGCATTTACTGATTGTAACAAACAGTCACAAAACTTTAGCCATTCATAAACGTTGTTTTACACATTTACCTCTCCACTTGCTGCCAGTGATGAAAGCGAGTCTGATGTGCTTGTCATTTTGCTGGAGGTTGCACTCCCAGGGATTTTTGACCCTAGTGGCCCTCCATTGCTACGGTCTTACTTGAACACAAAAATACTTGCTTGCAATGATTTAGGTATGTACTGCCCCCTATCGCCAGGGAAAATACACACAGTCACTTTAACTATGTGTTAAACTGAAAACCTACAAACTACTGTTATTACAGATGTACTGAAATATGCTTAAAGCCATACTATACAACTTTTTCATATTTTTAAATCTTTTTCTTGAGCCAGTATGTGCTACAATGACTCTTTACAGAGTTAATGAAATGTCACTCAGACTCCCACCGCAGTCTGTGGCCAGAATATCGCACTTGCAACTTCAGAGTTGCCGTTCCAGTCCCTGTTGGACTTAGAAAAAAGGACCTGACATACTGGCACTGCAGTCATGTTTCCTGCATGTTTTAGATCGTGAACACAGCTGATTTGTTTGATTTAGTGATGAACCGCTCCGGTAGACACTAATGAAGGCTGAAGAGACATTTCAGCAGTTAGATTAAGGTGGTAAAGACGAACGCACAGCGAGGAGATAAGTTTCACTTTTGGTTTCACCAACGGATCACTAGGGGGTGCTAACAGCAAGCCAAAATTGCTTAGTATCCCTTTAACATGACATCGCTGATTCGATTACTGTTTCATTTCTTTTACACAGCAGGACGCAGGTTCATTTGCTTCTAAATTTGTAACATAAGAGAAAATGACAAGAATGGGATAAGCTGATTCACGAACCAATTCACAGCACAGCCTCTGCTTTTATACAATATGTAAACATGAGAAAATATTAATACACTGAAGTATTGCCATGTTCTGTGTTGGGATACTGAATCAATATTTAAAATCAGTGTATCGGCTTTTTATTGAGAATTTATATGAAAATATTTACCGTCATGATTTTATGTGGTAATTCAAACTCTGACTGCTAGGCGGCAGCAGTTTTTACCACCTACCTTCTGACAACAAGATCTCGAGATAACACTGGATGTGTCTTGGAAGTGTCTGGCCTGAGTTTTTTAATTAAATTCAGTCCTAAAAATTGCAAAAATTATCTGGCTTTTAGTACCGCAGTATTGTTCCCCCTGTATTGTGAAATATATTGTTTTGCCAGATTCTTTCAAATACTCAGCCCTAACAGCTGATCTGTTGCGGTTGTTTAAACAGAAACAAAACAAGCAGACTCTTCTCTTTTCTCTATCTCAGGTTACTGCAGTCTTTGTTCAGATGTTTAACTTATTTCCAAATGTTTCCATACAATGTAGCATCAATTTTTCACCAAGACCTTAAGAGTCCAACCACTGTGCAAAGCCTTCTTCTGGCACATCCCAAAGATTCTCAATGATGTTAATAAGGTCTAAGGCTCTGTGGCGGACAATCCATGTGTCTCATGCTCCCTGAACCACTCTTCAACAGTTTGAGCCCAATGAATCCTGGCATTGTCATCTGGGAAAATGCATCAGGGAAGAAGAAATTGATGGAATAACTTTGCTGTTGCTGAACCGGATCTGACCTACTGCAGTGACCCCAGATATGAAATCCAGGATGTTACTTATTTTTGGACAAAAGGTTGGCAGAGAGCTGGTGAAAAAGCAGCCTAAAGTAACCTTGAAACCCATTGAAAAAGCTCAGAGATATTGACTAAGACCTCTAGAAAGGGTTGGCAAAAATGTGATATTTGAAAGAAAATACAAAGGATTTAGGAGTGGTTTTAAACTTTTGCAGCATAAAAGTTAAACTTTAAATGTTTCTGAATATCTACACCAAGAAGATCAACTAGAAAAAGTCTGACCGGAAACAACATTCAGGAAACTGAGTGCTGCAGTAACATATGAGGGATGTTTGTCATTAAGAGATAGTAAATATAGTTAACAGTACTAGTAACTTTATGTTTATTATTTAAAATAAAACAACACTACAGAAAGAGTGCCACTAGCATCAACCGCAGTCTGACTTGTCAGTGGCTAAAATAACACAATTATGCAATCTGGTGGATTCACGATGATAAAACAAAACACAAACTCTCCACCACCGTCCTCTAACTGCTCACTTTAGCCGTTGTTAGCAGCTAGCTAATTAGGCTAAGTTACCAGCTAGTCAGTAAGTTTCCCCTCACAGACCGCGAGTGGTTGTCTTTTACCGGGAACGATCCCCGCCAGCCCCGCCGGTAGCTTACACAGTAGCGTGGCCGGAGCCTCTCACCACCACCGGGTCCGGAGCATACTTGAGGAGCTGCTCTTCCGCGGCCCTGTCCTCGTCCTCTTCTTCTTCCTCCTCTTCATAGATCTCATCAAAGTCCTCCATCATCTCCCGACTCGATCTCGTCCCGGTAAAGAAACCGGGAGAGACGACACCAACAACAACGGAAACCTCTCGGAGAAAAGCACACTGAACGGAGAGGATGACTACAGAAATATCAAGTAGCTCCCATCGCTGTCCGAGCTACTAAACAAAATATCAACATCCGCCGCAGTAGCTGTACGACACCGGAAGTGGGACCGACGTCCTTACGTCTTTTATTTTGAAGTTTCTATGGTTTCTATCATAATAACGCAAATAAATCATTTCAGTTTACTTTTTTCCACTTCCTGAATCACTTCTTTCTTGGGTAAAGTTTTACTTGTTTTTATCACACTCAAAATTTTGAGGAGTAGGTAATTTAGAGCTATCATTTTAGAGTAGTTCTGTTTTATATATGACATATTTGATTAGAAACTACAAACGTAAGCTTGTAAATTGTTGTAACTAAATATATTTATTCAATATTTCCTATTAATAACTTCATTTAATTTATTAAGAGTAAAATCCCTTTAGGTATTGTTTACAGTGGATTTAGTTTCGCCCTGTGGCCGCCAGAGGGCGTATGATCTCATATGTTTGTAGTGTGGCAGATCCTGCTTTAGCTCGTTGATTTAGAACACATATAATTAAAATATATTTATTGAGTTTTAGTAGTTACACAGTTTGTATAAGTGAAGACGTTCTGGCTTTCCCGTTGTTTATACTAATTTAAAACCCCAAATAATTTTAAATGGTATTTTTTATTTTGAAGAAATCTACAGGAAGTGCTAAGGAGTTACATTGTTTAGCTTTATTAACTCTGCTTGTAGTAACATATTTTGTCCGCTAGAGGGCGGAAAAATCCTTAATGTCGAACGTCAGACCGGGAATTGAGTTCCCGGTTTTCCAAATCCCTTATAAACAAAGTACATGGCCATCAATCAAATCAAATTACAGATTACAAATTGTTAAATAAAAAAATTATTTAAACAAAGAACAAAAAAAGAACTACATTTCTATTCTGTTACTGGTTACTTTTGTTGTATTTAGTAATACTTTAATTTATTTGAGTAGTTTATACATTCATTGTAAAATCCAAATATATAAATGCGTTTTCTGTTTAGAATATGGACCGTTTATAAAAACAATATCAATGTCTGTAGATGCAGTTAGGTATTTATTGGTCTTTGAACTAATAACAAATAGTTTTATATCCGCCATGTTTGATTAGAAGCTACAAATGTATGCTGGTAAAATATTTTATATTATCTACTAATAACTTGATTTAATTTATTAATAATAAAATCTCTCCAAGTTTACATTGGATTTTCTTTCCACTGTGGCCGCCAGAGGGCGTATGATCTTATATGTTTGTAGTGCTGTAGCTAGATGCTTTGGATTGTTGATGTAATCTTCTTGAAAGCAGATAATTAAAACAGATTTACTGAAGTTTAGTAGTTAAGTACTGTGTATGAGTGAGGACGTTCTGGCTTTCCCGTTATTTTGACTAACTATGCTGCTAACGCTCATTTAAAACCACTGACAGTATATGTTTGGTTTAAACCCCGTAGTAATTTTTAAGTGGTAGGTTTTATTTTGGAGGAATCTACAGGAAGTGCTAATGAGTTATATCTTGTCTAGCTTTATTAACGCTACCTGTAGTAACAGCCTTCGTCCACTAGACGGCGGAAAAAATAATTAATCTCGGAAACCAGACATTAAATGATTGAGTTCTCGTGTTTTTATAGACTGGTAAGAGCGTGTGAAGACAATTACGTGTCTCACGCTCATTCAGGGATAGTTGGCAGCCCTGCATTAGCACAGTACACGTTAAGTCATTGATAACAGTTGTGGGAATGAATAAATATTTTAATCCAAAAGTTTATATTCATAGCTAATTTATTGTGCATTACATTAAACTTTTTAAAGTTGAACGTATTTTCACACAGCCTTTTAACAAACTAGTGAGCAATAAACATGAAATAAAAGCAAAATCTTGATGAGGAAGTGGTTTAAAACACCGGATATTAGGCATGACCTTCAAAATAATATACAAATGTTGTTTATAAACGCTATAGTAACCTTTCCTTGTCATTTTCTGCAGTTCACACAAAAATAGTGACATATATGTCTAAAAAGCATTTTTGTACATATAAATTATTGCATAACAAGTTCAAGTATGCATCAATGTATCTTATTTTGAAGGATTTTGACGGAAACAACTTTGTCCTTTCAAAGATGAACGCTCCTGGGGTGCCGCGCGGAACAACACCACAACAACAGTGCAAGAGCAACAGGGAAGTGTGTTTCTGAAAACGCACCAAGCTACCCAGAAGGTACTGTAGCCGTTTGGACTCTGGAAATAGTGACACTACCTGTTCAGGAAGTGAGCGGACCGAGCTCAGAAACCACACTCCTTCGTTCCGTGTCTTGTTATAAGTGGTTGTTTCAAGATGTCGCTTACGGAAAACTTTAAAATGCTCTTCAAAGTGTTCAAGGATGTCTCTCCTGTTCCTACCAGTGGGATTCTCACAGTGGTCCTAATCTCTTGTGCTTTGTTTTGCCTCCAAACGTCTTTGAACTTGACTCAGGGGATCTTTAGCATTGGGTTTGTTGTTTTTCAAAGTGGACACCTCCACAGACTCCTGTTGTTTCCCTTTTACCACCAAACACTGACCCAGCTTCTTCTGAACACCACTGCTCTGCTGTTTCTGTGTGGCAGCGTGGAGAAAAGTGTTGGTACTGTTCACTTCCTGTTCCTCTTCCCCCTGCTCTCCTCCACCATAGGCGCCTTCTACAGTTTCCTGGATCTTCTGCAAGATGAAAACATGCAGACTCCCACCGAGGGTTTGCTCCCTGTGACCCTGGCCTGTGTGGCTATGACAACCATGCACACTAAAATGACCAGAGGCTTTCTTTGTGGGGTCAGTTTCCCCTCTGTGGCCCTCCCTTGGGTAATCCTCATGATCTGTACTGTCGTCATTCCTCGCAGTGGGATGCTTTGTAACATCATCGGTATCCTGATTGGGTGGGTGTATGGAAAAGGATGGTTCTCCTTAATGGACATGTCTGAGGCCAGAGCTGCGGTCCTGGAGAAGATGATGCCATTCAGGTTTTTGAGGAGGATCAGCGGTGTGATGTTTGTCCCTGCATCCATGGAGGAAAGGAGGAAGACCCTTCTGCCACAAATAAATCCCACTCCAGGGTCCTACCCAGTCCAGGCGTATGCTCCGTTATCCAGCACCAACACAGCTAATACTGCAACCTATGAAGGCTGGCCGCAAATGACCAGCACGCTTCCTGGTGCTATACCAGCTTTGAATGTTCATGGACATCTATCAGCAGCACATGGTGTTGGACACAATCATGGACACTTGTTAGGCCAGATCTTTGGACACAACTGTCCCCACAACCACAGCCATGGACAGAAACAGTAGTGTGGTTATTGGTTCTTCTGTTTCATGATGTTTTATGGCAACACATGTAAGTTGTTGCATCAACTTGTTGAAGGATGTCATGTATGCATTCAGTATAGCTGTGCTTTTAAAGTTAAGATGTAAAAAAGATCACTGGTGTTTTTGTCTTTTTGCTATTAATGTTTCTATATTAAATGTTTTTATCTAACATACAAGATAACTCGACTTTAAAAGTCTTCATTTAAACATGCCACCACTCCAATTAGCTGCAGAAACAAAAATAAATAGGAAAACAGTCAGCTCAGAAAAAGCCTGTCTCTTCTATGTCACACTGTGAATTAGCATTAATGGCCCCGTCCACCTTGACGTACGACCGCGGAAGATGTGTTTATTTAGCAGGAGAGAGCAGGGCGCGTCTCTGCTAGTAGAAGCTAACCATTAGCATTAGCAACTTCTCAACGTGGCGGAACATGTTGGAGCTTGAGTTATTTATGGAGATAAAACATCAATGTTGCATTTTAACCAAGAAAGAAGAGCAAAAGGAGGCAGCGGAAGAGTCACGTTGCTGTTAGCCAATCAGAGGACAAATGTTTGCATATTATAAATAAGAATAATGAGTTAGAACCCAAATTCTGCCATTCTCCACCCCTCACTCCTCCGACTAACTTCTACTTCCTGAAACAGTAGTTATTTTGTAAACAGACAAATTAAAACCTTAAACATTTTTTCAAATAAAAAGATGAAAACAAATGAAAAATGAAAAGAAATAAAATTAGTTTCTCAAAACCTTGGAGAAACTAATTTTCTTGAATAAAAAAAAAATATATAAAAAAAACAACAGCATGCCTCAAAGACAAGTCCATAAGCACCTTCACCTTCAGTTTCACTATTTAACAAGTTGTGACACTCATTCACATTATCTTATTGTATATTTTAGATATATCAAAGATTTTAAATTTGGATCAATATATTAATACAGTGTACCATTGCCATTGAGAGGCGATTACGCTTTTTTGATGCAATTTCTCCAGCTTTAGAGAACACACTCGCATTGGACGGGTGAAGCTGGAGTGCACAAGAACTGCAATGAAAAGCGGAAGAGGTGTAGATATGTGTGTCTCTGGTTTCCCCAGTATTTTAAAGGATCCTGGAATCCAGGAATGTTCATTTCTGCCAGGTATTTCTGGACCTCAATGATGGACCAGGCTGTGGCATTGGTGTTCTGCCTGCCAACTTCCTCGTCCAGCTTCTGCCACAGGTTATCTAAAAAACAACAAATTGACATTTAGTTTTTCATCAATTACCAATCAGTACATGATTTGCAAGTCAATGATGCATAAATAAACTGATAAAATTGAATAACATGCACATTTTATTAATGGAAGAGAGTTCTGCTGAACAAATGCGTCATGTAACCTGCAGAAAATAGTATAAATATTTTAACCAAGTCATTTAGACATGGACAGAAATTCTGATGGATGAAGCAGAAACTGAGAAGAACAAGATAAAAGACAAGGAAATAAAAACAAATATCTTATTTTTGGAAATAAGATCAAAGTGATCCCATACGGCAGATACCTTCTGTTTTCTCTCTGGTTCCATGATGCAGTGGCTTTCCAGCAATAATTTTGGGTCCAAAATATGTTTTGTTGAGTTTCGGCAGAGACGTGCCTCCTTTTAAACACAGTTTGGCGCTTCAGTGACAGGCGAAACAGCAGCTGTACCGATCACGCGACTACTTCTTAAAGCGATACGCGCACCGACACGGGGTCTCGCTGTATGAGCTAGATACATGCACCGACGCATCAGTGTTGCTCGACCCTTCACTAGTTATCTCTATTGCTTGTAAACTTTTTTCTACCACATCCTGTCCTTCCCTTCACCTCTCTATTAATGTGCTTGGACACAGAGCTATGTGAACATACAGCATCTTTAGCAATGACCTTTTGTATCTTTCCCTCCTTGTGCAAGGTGTCAATGGCAGTCTTCCCCATGATTGTGTAGCCTACAGAACTAGACTGAGAGACCATTTAAAGGCTTTTGCAGGTGTTTTGAGTAAAGTAGCTGATTAGAGTGTGGTACCAGGGGCCTCATTTATCAACCGTACTTACTTACAGATTTGTGCGTATTTCGTGCGTGGGAACGATTTTACGCATTGTGTGGTATTTCCCAATTTGCACTTGTGCATAGAAATGTTCCTAAATATAAGAACATTTCTGTCCATGCGTAGGAACAGCATCTAGTGGCAGAACGAGGGAACAGCAATTCTGAAGGTCTCAGTCATCCACGCGTGTTCCTCATCCACTATTATTCTACCCAATAAATAATTATTTCAGTGGAAAAACAGCTGTGTCACATTACTGGTGCTAAAACACCCATGACCGACGGGAATCTGACTGTAGAACGGCTGATTTCGTGTTATTTTGTAATCACAATTTTTACTCTTCCCATTTTTGTGATGTTTTAAATCATTTAGGATTTATTTATTTATCATGTTTTAATTTAATTTATTTTGTCCTTGTGAAGCGCCTCGTGGTTTTGCTTGAGATGCGCTATATAAAAGATTGTTTATTATTATTATTATTGGAGAATTTAGCAGAGCAGAGTGCACTCCAGAGGGAACGGCTCTTCCGTGAGCGCAGCGCACTGATCCGATTCCAGTACATATTCTATTTTACAAATAAAAGAACCCTCCAGAACCTCTCTGCTCCCCGTTGTCAAGTGTCCAGTGCTTCGATCTCGCTGTCAATAAAGTTTTTCTTTTCTTTTTTTGTCGGGAAGAACCCAGGGAATCCCCTCCCGATCTGAGGACGTAGTGTGACCAAATATAGTTAATTGAGGGCGTTTCTGTACGTAAATGACGGTAAACGGGCACGAGCACTTGGGTGCGCACAGGTGGGATTTATCATCAGACGATTGCGGAGGAACATGCGTACGAGAGGCCACCGCATGTTTCATAAATCAGACTTTTGACTGTTTGGACACACATTCTAAATTTCATCCGTAGGAGGGAATATAGGAACGTTTCTACAAATGTTTGATAAATGAGGGCCCAGGTGTCTTTAATATAGAACCTTTTCACAATATTCTATTATTCTGAGATTCCCGAATTTGGGATTTTCTTTAGTTGTCAGTTATAATCATCAAAATAATACAAATAAATATTTGAAATATATTAGTCTGTGTGTAATGAATGAATATAATATGCAAGTTTCACTTTTTGAATGGAATTACTGAAATAAATCAACTTTGTCATGATATTCTAATTTTATGACCAGCACCAGCATTCAACCAAAACTAGAATGATCAAAAAGCACCAATCTGCCACTTAGGCAGATGGAGGAGAATAAGCACAAAAAAAAGTCAGAACAAGAGGAGGAGTGAGCTGCACTTGAAAGTATGTTGATAAAAAAAGAAAAACTTTGTGAGCATAAACATCCCAGCTGCTGCTGATCATGAGACAGAAGACACGATTCTGTCTGGATGTGGACTGGAGAATATTTTACAGCAGCTCTGATTATTTACTAAATGTTTTGTTAAATGCACAAACCTTCACTTCTGTCCTGTTGTCTCTGGTTCACAGCCTTTCTGTCCAATAGTATCCTATAATTAGTTGTTGTAGTCATATTTACATCAATTTCTTTTGATAATTTCCCATTGAGAGCAAAACAAATCCTAATCTGCTTGTCTGATAGATTTCTGGTCATAACAGGGCCGATGCTGAAGTCTGAACTTAACCCTAACCCAGCTGCTTCTGCTGAGTGAAGCTTGAGGCTCATCAAAGGCACAAGAACACCTGAGTGGCAGTAATTCAACCTAAAAGGTGAAACTAATCTATGAGACAGACTCATTCTGTGCAAAGCCAGATATTTCAGCCTTTATTTGTTTTAATTGTGATGATTATGGCTACAGCTGATGACAACATCACATTCAGAACCTCAATTAAAATATAGTGAAAAGGTTGAATATTCTTGACTCAAAGTGTCACACTCTAATCAGCTGATGAATCCAGAACACCTGCAGAGGGTTCCTGAGCCTTTAGATGGTCTCTCAGTCTGAGCTGGATGACTGACATAAGTGGACTTTTACACCAGATTCTCATTTCTGAGTTTCACCTGTAGACCACATTAGAACCGGCTCTGCTCAAAAACTACAGCACTTAGATTATTCAAATCTTAACTAGATTATATTAGACTGATAGCAGAGTCCTTAAAGAACAGTTTGTGATTGGTTAAACCTTTATTTGATTTGTGACAGTTCAAAAAAATGCAGATTTCAGAACTTTATTGCATCTGACCCACGTTATGTCTGGTCTAGTGTAAAAACTACAACACCAGACTCTTCAGACCTGGATTAGATTATTCTACATTAACAGCAGAATCCATCAATTCCAGGTGGTCATTTGTGAAAACTTTAGTTCAAAGAAGGTCACTTTCTTCTTTTTTTATTATGAGTTTGGATTATCATATTAGTAACATATTTTTCAATTTAATGGGTTGGTGTTGAAATTTCAAGAGTTCTGATTGGTCACCCATGAAATAAAACATTTTACATTTTATAATTACAGCAGCTTAAAGATACTGGGGGTGGAAAAATTAGTGGGAATTAAACTTTCTGAATTAAAAACTTAAAAAGGGAACCAACTTCAGCTTCATAAAAAATAAAGAGCAACAACATAAATAAACAAAACAAGAAAAAAAAACAGCCAAATGAATGAGAAAAATAATCAAATTTAAAACTTGCATTGCATTCCAAATAAGTTCAGGTTACCAATTTCAGGATAATGCATACTGGTAAAATAGGACAAGGTGTGTAAATACAGATGTGTGTGCGTGTATGCGTGCACGTGTGTGTGAGTGAAAAGTCTCAACATCCCCCACACTTTTGAGAAGCTTGCAACGCCCCTGTCTGGGGTCATCATTGAATTTTGCCTCTAAACTTTTATGACGTTAGCTGTGCTGCAGTTTTAACGCTGAGTTGCACATGTACCTATCTATAATTGTATCACACGGTTGTCATTTGCTATTTCATTTTAGGCAGCAAACCTTCTCTTTCATGTCAATGTAAACACAATCAGCAGGGTCCTGCAGGGAATCGAACCCCATCTCATTACTGAGAGTACCATTACCAGGGCCTTTTGCTTTTTGGTGTGTGAGATCAAGAGGTAAAGCGAAACCTCAGGATAATTTAGTTTTTACTTTAGAACTATGAAGTAAATCATCTGTACACATTATGTCTCTTTAGGTCACTTGATGTTTGTTTTCATTTCAACAAGGAGAGGGCACCATAACATGAACACAGCGGAGGTTAAAGGCACCACTAATAAAATATATGAGATCATATATCACTTGGTTCTTTTTCAAACACAGATAAAAGATTGTTTTACCTTTCTTTGCTGACTTTTCAACCACCGGCTGTGGTTCGAAACGTCGAAACGTCAGCAAAGAAAGGTAAAACTATCTTTTATCTGTGTTTGAAAAAGAACCAGTGATATATGAAATGACAGAGTGAACGCACAAAAAATATGAGATCATAATTTAGGAAATAAGTCATGCAGTCATCTGTCAAAAATAGGTTAAATAAAAAACACCATTTCAATAAAGTCAACCTGTCTTAGTGGAAAGCCCACTCACCACGACAAGGTGCAGGTCACGAGTGGGATTTTATTTTTTATTTTATTGTTTATATATTTTTTATTTTATTGTTTATATATTTTTTATTTTATTGTTTATATATTTTTTATTATTTTCTTTTGTTATATTTTTTATTATTTTATTATTGTGTGTATTGTAGGGGTGGAGAATAATTCAATAACGATACGTATATCTATCGATAGACGTGATGCGATAGAAAAAAATTGGTCAATAAGAACTTCAATAAAAGTTTCCTTTCTTTGTTTGTTATAACCTATCAGGAGGTAGCTTAATACTAGTCATTACTTAATACCTGCCGATCAAAAACAGACCCAGACACGCTCCGTCCGTGAGTTTTTTTTTTTAGGCGATTGGGAGAAACCGGAGCACCCGGTGAAAACCCAACATGAAAACTCCACACTGAAAAGTTCTAAACTTCTAATCTTCCTCGAGGGTCTTGTAGCAGTGTCTTCTTATTAGTTTGGAGAAGAAGGTTCTAATTTTACTGAAACGTGTCTTGTTAGTCTCACTCTCACAATGAAGAGAATGGGTTGCTGCTACTTGTTCCTCACCATTAAACTCTGACGTTGGGATTTCGATCACTGCGTCGTCTTCCTCTAGGATCTTGTAGCTGTACATATGACCTTGTCTTCTTACTAGTTTGGAGAAGAAAGTTCTAAATTTACTGAAACATGTCTTGTTGGGTTCACTCTCAGAATGAAGAGAGTGGGTGGCTGCTACATGTTCCTCACCATTAAACTCTGACGTTGGGATTTCGATCACTGCGTCGTCTTCCTCTAGGGTCTTGTAGCCGTGTCTTCTTAATAGTTTGGCGAAGAAAGTTCTAATTGTACTGAAAGATCTCTTGTTGGGTTCACTCTCAGAATGAAGAGAGTGGGTGGCTGCTACATGTTCCTCACCATTAACCTCTGACGTTGGGATTTCGGTCACTGCATCGTCTTCCTCTAGGATCTTGTAGCTGTACATATGACCTTGTCTTCCTACTAGTTTGGAGAAGAACGTTCTAATTTTACTGAAACATGTCTTGTTGGGTTCACTCTCAGAATGAAGAGAGTGGGTGGCTGCTACATGTTCCTCACAATTAACCTCTAATGTTGGGATCTCGATGAGAGTGTCGGTGTTGGGGCCTACGCATGTGCCGGTTTCCTCTGTGACACTACCCTCTTCCTGCTGGGACCTGGTTTGATGATCAAATTCTTCATGTAGATAGAAGTGAGAATCATCATAATTTATATCATCAGTTGATGTTACAATGAGACCAGTAGGTGAGGCGGTGTTTCTTTCACTCCAACAAGGGCTGTTACGGCTATAGCTTTCCCAGGATTCAAGAGCTGTCTCTGTCTGTTGAGTGCCAGACTGATTATTGAGAACACCTTTGCCTTCTTCTGATGTTGTTCTTTCCATGACAACGACAGAATCATTGGTGTTGTCAGCAGTAAAAGTGTCTTGGTTCTCAGACTGGTATCCAGCCATTATTTTATGTGCTGCTGTCACATAAGAGCTGTCCCTGTTTTTGGAAAGATGCTCCATGGTAATAAAAGTGTGGTTTAAAGCATCTGTTGGCTGGATTCTATCAGCTGGATTCCAGGTAAACATCTTCTTTAGGAGGTCTAAGAAGGCTTTTAAGTCTTCAGACTCATTGGAGTCATTAATTTCTGTTGATATTTCCAAGAAATCATCCAGCGAATTTATACTGTCAAAATATGGCCTACTCTCTTTAACAGTATCTCCTGTTGTCCGTTCAAATACATTCTGGGATTTGAAGCTCCAGAACTGAGCAGACCCACTGTGCTCCTGGGTAAAAAAACGTTCAGCTCTACTCCCCACGTCTAGTAAACTTTTGTCAGGCTGGCCGAGGAGCTTCACCATGATCCTCATGTTTTCATAGTCGCTATATATTGGAAACAAATGTCGACCTAGAAACAAAAATGAGAAAATACAGCCAAGACCAAACATGTCTATGCCTTCGTCCTTTGGCAGACCCAAGTGAACCTCTGGCGCCCTGTAGCCAATAGGCTGAAAGGCACCACCATAAGCTGATATCTTTGATGTTTTACAGGACACCCCAAAGTCTATCAACTTTGCCTTGAACGGATGTGAGTTATGATTAACCAGCATTATGTTGTCCGTTTTTATGTCTGTGTGGGAGATGCCGATGCTTTTCAATGCACTAAGAGCTTCAAACATCTGTTTAGCAATGGCTCGAATCTCAGCCACACTGAGAGGGTTTCGTTTATCCAGTAGATCACATAAATCCATGTCCAGCAGCTCAAAAACAAAACAAAAGCTGCCTTTGAAGGTGAAGCTTTCAAAAAACTTGAGAAAATTGTTTTCGTCAGCGTCAAGTAGCATAGAAATATATTTTATTGCACCTTCTTCACGTTCAGCTGCTAACTGCTTCTCTTTTGGCAAGACTTTTATTGCTACCAGCTCATTGGATCCCATTTTCCTACATTTAGCTACAGTTCCAAACACCCCAGATCCAATAATTTCTTCTACACAGTAATAATTTGATTCACTACTGATAAAAGCACCTTCTTCTAGTTTGAAACTGGGTTCTTCCATGGGAACATCATTTTCCATAGACCAAACACTCTCTGGTTTTGAGTGCTGGCTTTCTGCTATAATTTCATTAGCTGGTGTCCCATAAGAGGTGTTAACAGAATCAGCCTGCTCCATTGTAAAGAATCTATGTTTCAACGCATTAGCGGGTTGAATTCGTTCTTCTGGATTTAATGTCAGCATCATTTTGAGAAGCTCTATAAATTCTTTCACGTCTTCAAATTCAATGGAATCTTCAGTATACTCTGTAATATACTTTAGGTCATCCAAACACTGCATATCATCACGAACCGAGCCACTATTTGTCATGATTCTTCCAGTTGTCTGTCTGTATTCATCAAACGTTTTCAATCTCCAGTTATTACTCTGAGTAAAAAAACGCTCAGCTCGCCACCCCTTATTAAGTAATTCGCTGTCAGGCTCGCCTAGAAGCTTGACAATAAATTGCATATATTTGTAATCACAGTGGGTTGGAAACAAAGGGGACCCTAAAAACAGACAGGCCAGGGTGCATCCTAGATTCCACATATCTATGCTTTCAGTTAGTGGACAGTCCAATAGGATTTCTGGTGCAGAGAAACCAAACGTTTGTTTTACCTCCAGGTCAGATAATTTCGATGTTTTACCTGCAGCGCCAAAGCCAGTAAGTTTTACTTTAAACGGCTGGGATTCCTGATCAACAAGCATGATATTTTCCAAGTTTATATCGGCATGCGTTAATCCAGCGTTGTTTAAAACATCCACTGCCATCAACATTTGCTGGGCGATTGATCGGATATCGGAAATATTCAGAGGTTTCCAGTTTTGTGTCTCCATCAATTCCAACAAGGTAATGTCCAGTTTTTCAAACGCTAAACAGGTGTAATTGTTGAATTCAAAGTGTTCAATATATTTTACTAAATTGCTGACGGGGTTCAGACATCCAATATAATCTAAAGCGTTGACTTCCCTTTCATATAAATGGGAATATTTCTCTCTTATTAATTTTAAAACCAAAATTTCTCCATCTTGAGTCTTGCATTGTAAAACTTGTCCATAATTTCGGTGTTTCAGGATATTTTCGACTTGATAAACAGTAGATTCACTTGTGATAAACACACCTCTTTCCATCTTGAAAGAAGAGCTGTCTTCGTTGGTCGCAATGGCAATCATTTTTCGAAACTGCTGTGAGAATATGCAGAGAGAAAAATGCGTCCGTCTTCCGCGCTGACTCAATGGAGAATGATGAATCCTTCAGAATGACAAGATGATATCATCAAACAGACCACGCCCCCTTCGGGCCTTGGCCTTGACGGCCTTTACGCGTGCACAGACCTTTGGCACAGACACGTGACAGGTCAAGCAAGAGACGAGTCTGGGCCATAGCAGCCATTTTGAACGTGACGCCGTATAAGTAGTCACGTGACCGACACGGCTGCTGTCTCGTCTGTCACTACTAGCTCTAAACTGGAGGAGCGTCTCCATCTGTCAACGGGATGAGTTTGTGCCAAAAAGTACATCTTCTGAAGCAAAATTATTCCAGTTACATCATGGAGCCCGAAAGAAAACGGAAAGTGGTCCGTGAGGAATCATTTTGTTACTTGTTTTTATTACCTTGTTTCATTTGTTCCTCTCAGTTTCTGCTCGATCCGTCAGAGTTTAGTTTCTAAATGATTTTTTTAAATCTTATTTTCTGCAGGTTAAATGTCGCATTTGTTCAACTGAACTTTCATACATTAATAAAAGTATGTCATTCACTTTTTCACAAATTGTGACACACATTCACATCATTTCTTTTATTGTATATTTTAAATGCATCAGATATTTTAAACTTGGATTATATTAAATAATGCTTGTTCAATACTGAATACAGTTAAAAATATTATTGTGTATATATTAGCTCTTTTAGGTTTTCCTGCATATGTTAATGATCTAGCAGGTGTCAGTAGACCAGCATAGTGATATTGTACTCGGATTGGGGCACGGAGAGATGTTGCTCTTCTTGAGCAGCTTGAACAGCATTGAATTAAGCATTGCGGACACTGAGGAGGATAGGGCTGTGCAGGAATGTGTCCGATCCGCTGGAGGTTGCAGCATTTCTCATAGATCAACTGCAGGGGTACTGGAGGCTCCATGGATACTAGAAAACCTTTACTAGGGATAAAAATGAGGTTTTCTTGCCACATGAACCTGATGCTGTGCTTTGAGCTTGAATACTCTGTAATATTTCTGTAACATACAATCTTTTGTTTTTGAGACTGCAGTTCTGTGAAAATATAAAATAGACTAATCTAACTTAATTACATCTAGTTATCGTTAGGAATGACACTGTAGTGGCTGCATTAGATGAAATGTTAAAAGGACTCCTGATTTCTGCATCCTAATGGAGATGTAAAACAAAAACTTTTAGGAAATATAAAAATTGCAAATTAATATCTAAATATCCAAAATCTTTTAGTGCACACAGCACAATCCCATATTAATAAATGCCTATAGGGAGCCCAAGCCATGCCCATCTACTTCTGGACCATGACTGCCCAACTGCCAAAAAATATGGGAATTGGGAGTCTATGGAGGGATAAAAGTTATTTTCTGATCCCTTCTGATATAGTGCATCCGGAAAGTATTCACAGTGCTTCACTTTTTCCACTTTTTTGTTTGTTACAGCCTCATTCCAAAATGGATTAAATTCATTGTGCCCATAAAATTCAACACACAACACCCCATAATGATAATGTGAAAAAAGTGTCTTTGAAGTTGTTGCAAATTTATTAAAAATAAAAAACTTGAGAAATCACATGTACATAAGTATTCACAGCCTTTGATCAGTACTCAAGTGGTTTTGAATATGATGCCACCAGCTTGCCACACCTATCTTTGGGCAGTTTTGCTCATTCCTCTTTGCAGTACCATCTCCAGCTCCATCAGGTTGGATGGAAAGCGTCGGTGCACAGCCATTTTCAGATCTCTCCAGAGATTTCCAATGAAGTTCAGGTCTGGGCTCTGGCTGGGCCACTCAAAGACATTCACCGAGTTGTTCTGTAGCCAGTCCTTCCATATTTTGGCGGTGGGCTTAGGGTCATTGTCCTGCTGAAAGGTGAACCGTCACCCCAGTCTGAGGTCAAGAGCGCTTTGGAGCAGGTTTTCATCCAGGATGTCTCTGTACATTGCTGCAGTCATCTTTCCCTCTATCCTGACTAGTCTTCCAGTTCCTGCCGCTGAAAAACATCCCCACAGCATGATGCTGCCACCACCGTGCTTCACTGTAGGGATAGTATTGGGCTGGTGATGAGTGGTGCCTGATTTTCTCCAAACGTAACGCCTGGCATTCACTCCAAAAAGTTCAATTTTTGTCTCATCAGACCAGAGGATTTTGTTTCTCATGGTCTGAGAGTCCCTAAGGTGCCTTTTGGTAAACTCCAGGCGGGCTGCCATGTGCCTTTTACTAAGGAGAGGCTTCCGTCTGGCCACTCTACCATACAGGCCTGATTGGTGGATTGCTGCAGAGATGGATGTCCTTCTGGAAGGTTCTCTCTCCACAGAGGACTGCTGGAGCTCTGACAAAGTGACCATCGGGTTATTGGTCACCTCCCTGACCAAGGCCCTTCTCCCCCATTCACTCAGCTTAGAAGGCCGGCCAGCTCTAGGAAGAGTCTTGGTGGTTCCAAACTTCTTCCACTTACGGATGATGGAGGCCACTGTGCTCATAGGAACCTTTAAAGCAGCAGAATTTTTTCTGTAACCTTCCTCAGCCTTGTGCCTCAAGACAATCCTGTCTCGGAGGTCTACACTCAATTCCTTTGTCTTCATGCTTGGTTTGTGCTTTGACATGCACTGTCAACCCAGGGGCCTTATATAGACAGGTGTGTGCCTTTCCAAATCATGTCCAATCAACTTAATTTTCCACAGGTGGACTCCAATTAATCTGCTGAAACACCTGAAGGATGATCAGTGGAAGCAGAATGCACCTCAGCTCAATTCTGAGCTTCACGTCAAAGGCTGTGAATACTTATGTACATGTGATTTCTCAAGTTTTTTATTTTTAATAAATTTGGAACAACTTCAGACACTTTATTCACATTATCATTATGGGGTGTTGTGTGTTGAATTTTATGGGCACAATGAATTTAATCCATTTTGGAATGAGGCTGTAACATAAACAAAAAAGTGGAAAAAGTGAAGCGCTGTGAATACTTTCCGGATGCACTGTATGTGCCATGGATTTCACAAATGATGTCTGTGAATTTTAAAGACACATTTTGATGCCAAGAAAGCGCTGATTTTCAAGAAATGGCAAAAGTTATTTTAGGTTTTGTGTGAAAAGACGTAACAGACTAGAAATGCACATCTCACCAAATTTACATCATCAAACCAGACACGGAGAGCATTAAATGTGGCGAAACCACTATAAATCTGGCCATGTGCAGTGGCGCCCCCAAGGGGTGGCCATGGCCACCCCACTGGCCACTCCAGGGAAGACCAGTGCTCTTCAGTAAGTCATATATTGTTCACACAAACCATAAAAATTATACATTTAATGAGTAAATAATCAGAATAAAAAAATGTTTTTGTTGCTGCTGCTCACCGTTTTCAAAACAAAAGTTTCAATCACCATAGTTTTTGTGGATGTTTTAGTGAAGAAACAACAGGTGAATTGAGCTAAAATTCTAAAATAAATGTTGAAACACATAAAATAATAGCTTCAAATGTTTTTTATTCTAAAATTTTCTAAAAGTGTGTCGGACGCACATTGTTTAATGAAAATGAATAAAGGAGCGTTTATTACATCACCACAGGCTAAATTTTCCCAGAGTTACCATGAGGATCAATTTGGTGTGCCACCCAAAAATTTTCTCAGGCCCCATGGCCACCCCTATGAAACCTTTCTGGGGGCGCCACTGGCCATGTAGTAAGTAGCAGCTACGCCGGGGGAGAAGAGATTATGCGGTGACGTCATATATGCGACATTTGATTTATAATCATTTTAATTACAAATTTTTACAAGCTAATTAATCTCAAATTACACGATAAACAGTCAAAACACACGTCATTACTTTTCATTTAAACTGGAGGAGCTGACCGGAAGAGGATGAGACTTAGGCTCCCTATAATTCCCTGAATGCATATCATCCATCGCTTATCGTTCCAGTTTTAAATCAAGGTAATTTTATGTTGTGAAATTATTGAATCATAGCCATTTTGGACAAAGCTTAAATATAAAATGCACAATTTTATGTAGTATGAAATGATCTCTCGCAAATTGTTAATGCTCAGGAGTGTGTAATGTAAATTAATAAACTAATACCACATGAAACTATTTGGCAGTAGGTGATAAATATCATTCCATTACCCAGGATCTGTGGACCAGGTGAGACATGATAGGTTACAAATACCCAGGGAGGAAATTAACTAACAAAGTGTCCAATTAGTGTTCAATGCACAAATCACCAGCCATCCAGTTTGTCTTTATTTATACTTCAAATGTCTTATTACTCAAAAACTCATACAAACTAGACTAAAAGTCGTCAGTGAGTCCCGCAGCATCAGCAACATCACAGCTCAGATCCAGTCATCAGCCTAAATACAGACTTATTCTTCCCATGCGTCTCCATAGATGTTCTTCTTCTCTGAAATGTAAGAAATCAAACAAAATGTCAGATTTTTCCTGAACAAATCTATCTTTATGTTTTACCCTATCCATCTTGAGTTTCAAACATCTCTTTGGTAGCACCTTACCCTGCTTTGTAGGTCTTTCTGACTCCTTCTCTGATGGAGCTCTGACCATCGTGTCAGCCTTCTGAATGAGCGTCACCTCGTAGTTCTCTCTGTTTTTGAGTCTCAGGTCCTCATAGAGGATGGATTTCCTCCTAGGCCCCACGTCCTCGTCCACGTATGACTGAACTGATGGTGACAGGACCCAGATTTTTATGATCACACAGTTAGAAAGTGAAGTTAAAGTGAGTGGTGCACCTCCCGTGCATCTGGTTATTGACAGCCCCTATCCAGCATGTTTAAATTGTTTCCCTGCTCCAACACACCTGATTCAATGGTTGAATCAACTGTTCAGCAGGTCATCAAGCTCTGCAGACTAATCACTCACTGATTAAAATCAGGTGTGCTGAAGCAGAGAAACTTCTACATTTAGACGCTGACACACATATTCACACTAAGAGCTCCATTCAACCATGAGTGTATGTTGGGTTCAGGTCCAGTGGAACAGATGTGTTGAAGGCGTACTTCTACTATCAGAACTTCGGGGTAGTTTTTGCAGAACTTCACGGCCGAAAGGACCACTGCCGGGGCTGTTTTCAGGAACCTACTGAGTATCTGAGCTGGGGTAGGTACTCGGAATGGCCCGGTAGTCACTTGGCAGGACTTTTGATCAACTCACGCTGATTGGTTGTAACTCATTATGAAATTAAATTGGCAGACGTCGTCAAAAACAACCTGCATTTGGAAGATTAGAAGAGTTGCTGGTGACAAAAATGTAATTCACAGGGCTTTGTCGTCTCACAGAGCACCATAAAAAGGGTGCTTCTGGTCATTGACCACCACATTTTATATCGTAAAGCCACTCTCCGTCTTCTGTCTTGATTAAATTGCGGCATACTTCAACAGAATAAAATTTTGATGCCATTAATGTTCGTGGATGCTTTTTGGCACAGATCAGTGACACCACTAACTGCCAAAGCAGACGCGATATGCTGATGCCTTAGCAAAGTCCCGAAAGGGCTGAATTTGTATGGAGACATAGTGGCTGGGAGGCTTGAGCCATCGTTTCTCCTGGTCAATTTGCCCCCGACTAGAAATTTCCTGGAACTCGTATAGTGGAAAATTGGTTATCAACAGTCTTCAGCTGCTTGATGATGATCTGCTGAACAGGTGTTTCAACCTTTGTATCAGATGTGCTGGAGCAGGTAAAAAACCCTAAATGTCCTGGATAGTGGCCCTCGAGGACCAGGATTGAAGACCCCTGGGCCCTCATTTATCAACCGTACTTATGAGCAGATCTGTGCGTATTAATCAATTTGTACTTGTGCATAGAAATGTTCCTAAATATAAGAACAGCTCTGACCATGCGTAGGAACAGCATCTAGTGGTAGAACACGGAAACTGCAATTCTGAAGGTCTCAGTCATCCACGCGTGTTCCTCTTCCACTAATTATTCTACCCAATAAATAATCATTTCGACGGAAAAACAGCCTTGTCGCATGAATGGTGCTAAAACCTATAAAAGACACATGTGACCGACAGGTAGCATGGCTGATCTCGTGTTACTGGAGGATTTGGCAGAGACTCCGGAGAGGATGCGTCTTCCATGAGCGCACTCATGCTTGCTGAGGATCCAGAGAGGTTCCTGAGCAGATACCGCTCCCTGAGCTCAGAGGAGGCTGCAGTGTCAACAAACATTTTCTAACAAGAACAAAACTAAACAGAACATATAGACAACTCTTTACATCATGTAAATTGTAATCGACAACAGAATGGAACATTCAGTCCGTTTCTCTACCTTTCTTCAAATTTAATCTTATATCGAATCATTATTTCTTTATTGCTGACAGGAACCTCTCCTCTGTCCTGACCGCGTTTACAATAATAAAATTACAACCGCTGCAACTAGTTTGTTCTCTTCTAAATCGGCAGCCAGTGCCTCGATCTGGCTGTCGATAAAGTTTTTCTATTTTTTTTTGGGGAAGAACGCAGGGAATCCCCTCATGAGCTGCACAGGTTGAATTTATCATCAGACAATAGCGGAGGAACATGCGTACAAGAGGCCACCGCATGTTTCATGAATCAGGATTTTGACTGTTCGTACACACATTCTACATTTCATTCATAGGAGGGAATATAGGACAGTTTCTACGAACGTTTGATAAATGAGGTACCTGGAGCACTAAAGTCATCTGCTCGGCCCGTCTGAGCAGGTTCATCAGGGCTGAATCCGTACTCGCTGTTGAGGCTCGGTGTGTTTGGAGCTTCTGTTGCCTGGAACATGGTGTCAAGCGTAGAGGCGTTTGGGTCATTCAGCTCTGACTGAGCACCGCTGGAACTGTTAGAGGCACAGCAGAAAGTGTTCAGCAACTGCTGCTGACCGCCAGAGAAGAGACAGTCATCCAAAAGCCATTAAAGCAGGGCAACGGGTCAGCGTTTAATAAGGCTGACTGATGCTGTGTGTCCTACTCACTGATGTCGAGACATTCCTGCTCTCTGTCTCAGGATTTCTCCCAGAGGAGAGTTCTCTAGCCTCTTGAACTTTTCCTGACACGTCTTCATGTATGACATTTTCCCAGCCAGGTAGCCACAGAAGCCAGCAACTGTACGATGAGACAGAGTTCGCACAAATAGTTCATTTAAGAACAATGCTAACTATACATTTAGTTTACTTTAGTTCAGAGGTATTAAAGAAAAAAAAATGCCATTTCTATATCCTACATAACAGTCTAGTTTTTTAGGTTCACTTTTGAAAATCAATCCAATTCAAGATAATCTGATTAACTTTAGGAAACACAAAATAGTCTAGAACTAAATAAATGTTACAGATATTAAACTAATATGTGGTAATAGCCGAGTCATCCTTCACATTTACTCTGACTGCTAGCAGATTATGTAAGAAATACACTGGTCACAAAGGTAAATTCAAGATTGAACCAAAATGGCTATTTAAAGATTCCAAGCTTTATTGTCATGAGCACATTAGGGAAATGTGTTTCTCCTTGCAATGAAGTTCTTACATTGCTGCCCACACTGGATGCCAAAAGTATAAAAAGATGGGATGAAAAGAAGCATGCAAAAACATAATAAAACAACCCAAATATAAACTGTAAAGAAGTGTAAACTCTGCACGTTATCGGCCATGTACACGATTGTACAAATGAAGTGCTACATTAGCTGATATGTGCAACAGTCGGTGGTGACGATCCATACAATTATCTCAGTTTAACATTCTGGCATGAAAAGCTGAAGGTGATATTCACTCAAGGAAATCTTTTTGATGTCACTGATTAATTTGAGATGAAGTGCAAAGTAAAAGATCCATAAACTTACAGGCCACTTTGGGTAGAGATCCAAACCTGGGTGATGCAGAAAGAGTTCCTACAAATATTACAAATATCTGTCAGTTTAAGGCTCTGTAGATGTCCAGATAAATGATGCAGAATACCTCTGGTCACTAGGGCCTGAGTGATAGCCATGCTGATCACAGAAAAGGGTACAGCTGTGAAGAGAGACAATTATGATCAGATAAAAGCAAAAACAACAAAACACACATGTATCCTTTGGATGGGTGGCAACGGAAGGTCAAACATCAAGTCGATGGTAATGAACCTCCAACTATGACTGATTGGCCCCTTAAGCAACACATGAAGTGGGAGGAGGTCGTAGAAGGAAAAGGCTTTTTGTAGGAAATGTTCTGAAGGTCAAAGGGTCTCCTTAAAGTTTTACAACTTACATCTATAAAAGAAGCTCTCATGGTTGCACTCCTGCAGCATCCTCTTCTCCTCCTCTGTGGGGATGTAGTCTATACCCAGGGGTGTCTGCAGACCATCACACACATCTGGAGTTAGACTCAGCTCAGATTACTTCAGTTTTTCTCAGGCCCGGTTCACATGGCAAGATAATTATGCAGATTTTGGACCGATTCTTCCCTTCTGACAATCACGAGGACGAGCCTAATTACTGCACTGGCTCTAAAAAGAATTTCATCACGTACAGGATGCGAAAGTTTGGGCAGCCTTGTTAATCTTTGTGATTTTCCTGTACAAATCGTTGGCTGTTACGATAAAAAAATTTCAGTTAAATATATCATATAAGACACACACAAAGTGATATTTGAGAAGTGAAATGACGTTTATAGGATTTACAGAAAGTGTGCAATAATTGTTTAAACAAAATTAGACATGCAGGTGCATAAATTTGGGCACCACAAAAAAGAAATGAGTTCAATTTTTTTGTAACCAGCGCAGTAATTCTCCTGATCTGGCAGCAGTCCATCTGCTTTAGTTTAGCATAAACAATGGAAGTGCATGACTGCCAGGGGCAATGGCGGTGGTTACATCATGTGGTGTACATGAATTTTCACATTTTACAATAAAATAAAAAAGTTTGTCTAATTTTCCTCTGGTTTTATTCTTGACCAGTGTGTCTGTAAATAAAGTTGAAAGAGTTTATTGTAAAGGTTACTCTGTACATAAACAACAAGCACAGCTTTGGTGACCAGACAGGAAAAGTGATCTACTCTTCGTTCGTTAACCTTCACCAGATAATCTAAGGCCCAGACAGCAGCCTCCTCAGTCTGATGAGATTAAAACATCAGACTAGTTCAAGTGCTGAGCCTGTCAGCGTGTCTGCTGCTCCTCTAAAGTCAGCGTTAGCTAACCCTAGCTAACACCTTAGCGCCCGTTTCAACGTGTTTACCTGCGCCGGTCTGCGCTGCCGCTCCTCTGTAAAGTCTGTGGGAGTAGATGCCATGGTGACGAGAACGCCTGAGTTTACCGAGTCTTCAATGCATGTAGGAAAACAAAGTATAAGTCACTCGAGAGACCGACTCGTTTAATGTTTGGTACAATGTCATTGCTTCTGCAACACTTATATAACCCGGAAGTGAAAATAAAACGTGAGCGACATGTAAGGCTAGATGGAAGAACAAATATAGTTTTTGTCAGTCACTGCTCAATAATTAATGAGCATTAAAATTATTTAGAAGCAGAAATAAAACAGGAACAAAGTCTACTTTCTTTCTGTATGTTTACCCAATCAATCCATAGATATAAAGAATCAAACTACAAAGCTTTAGCTTTTATTTTGAAAGTCAATGGGAAGTAAAAGCGAGCACTGAAAGCGGACTAGCGCCCTCGTGTGGCTGTATAGAGAATACCACCATACTACTAAATAAAACCAAGAGTGCCTCTCAAAAAATGGTTAAACCCTGACAGAATAAAACTGGTTGTGATGACAAATTAGCATTTTATTTGACCAAATATCCAAAGTTGTGCAGACATGTAACACCACATTATACAATTTATGATATTTTATAAACATGCCTGTGTTACATTATTGCCACTTTTTATAATAATTATTTTATCATGAGTATTACTTCACTCATTCTTGAGAGTCGGGACAAAACTGGTTTTAAAATATATATATTTTTAATTTACACTATATTCATTTTAATTATCTATTTGTGTAGAGAAAAGTCTAAGCTATATAACCATGTAAAGGTGCAGGTTCTAAATAAAAAAAATATTTTTAACAAATTAACTTTTTTCGAGTTAGAACTCGATTTATGTCAACTCCGTCAGACACACTAAAAATAATGCATTTTTATTTCTTGCAGTCCAACAAGAATCTAAAGTTCTAAACTATATTGTAATAGGTTTTAGCTACATGTATATGTAATAACATTCAAGATATAAATTTGAATTTGAATTTTACACATTTAAGAAAACTTGGATCTCTAAAAATCCTCATTTTAAAACTCTGCCTTTGATTTTAACATACAAAAAATCAGTTCTTTAAATAAGTAAGACATAAGAGGCAGTAGATCAGATGTGTCTTTATTACATGAAGACCAGAAAGTGAAGTAAGAATTAACGATTTCTTTGACCAAGATCTGATGGTGTTGACAAAAATGTGTGTGAACTACTATTTAACAAACAAAAATGCTTTTATTTCTAAATATTTCATATTTTGACAAGTTTACAAAAATCAGGGTTCCTACAAGTTTCTTCAAGTTAAATTCAAGTATTTTAAAGACCTTTTTAAGACCATTTATATCAAAATGTAATACCTGTTTCACAGCCTTGCCATGCTTTCCCACAATACAAATATTTGTCAGGACACAAGTGTATTAAAAATGTATGCAAATATAAATTTCACAAAATGAATGTATAATTTTTTTAATGTTATTTGACTGGGACACTTTTGTCACTGAACAGGAGCAATATAACAAATTGTAACATGTAACAAATTAAAAATGAATTAATGCTAGTTTTTTCTTTAGAATATCAATTAATTAATAATATCAATTAAAAACTTATAAAAATAATATAAAAAATAAAATTTTATTACCACTTTAAGTCATTATAGGTTGATTTGTCAACTCCGTCAGCTTACATATCCACTCCGTCAGATGTGACATCTGACGGAGTTGACGAAAGGCCAAGTATTTTCCCTCCAAAGGATGCATTGTACATAGCAGCTAGTAACTTTTTCCTCAGTTGCTAGCTGTCTCAATAACCTCACTAAAATGCCTAAGTTAAATCCACTTTTTCTTTAAAAGCACATCACAATGGAAAGATGGTGTTGACATGGTCCAGTTGTGACCATAGAAATAATGACAGTGTTTGTGTAAAATATCTAAAAGTTTTAAAATGACCAGAGTGTGTGTGCTAGTGCTGTTATCAGCACAGCATGGGAACCTCAAAAGGGTCCTTGGTGACACAGATGACCATGCTATTGCCTGATTAAATGAAGTTTATGAAAAATCTGACAGAGTTGACAGAAACTGAAGACACAACTTTGGCAAGCAGATTTTTATGAAAAATATAATTTGATGTTTACTTCAAGCATTACTTCACATATTTATAATCATTATCTTTCAATCTATATATATGTATTCACATTTTTACACTTTTTTCACGTTTTTGGGGCTGCTGAATATTGTGACTTTGTGGTGAAGACAAAAACCTAACATAAACCTCAGCACAACCTAAGCATTTAGGCAATATTTTTCAAAAGAGAAAGGAAATTTGCACTAATAATAACATTAGGGTACTAATTTCCTTTAGATTAAACATGGCAAGTCAGTAAATCATGATAATTAATTTTTATTTTTAACCTAAATCACATGTTTGTATGAAGGATATTTTTGTCCCAACTCTCAAGAATGACTTCCTATATTTGCTTATCTCTTAGTTTTTATCTTTCTTTTTGCACCAAGTACCGCAGCAATTTCCTAATGTTGTGATTTCTCGCACATATGGCAATAAAACCCTTCTGATTCTGATGCCTCTCTGAAAATTACAATGGTCATATTTAAGTAATCCAGACATTTACCTATTTAAAAATAATTTTTTTACATGATGACATCCTTTTTCACCTCAACAGTTTACTACAATAGTTTCCCCAGTCCCTGATATGTCTTTTATTTTGATAATAAACCTGCTTTTATTCCCTTTTAAAAACATCTGTTAACTTTTTGCACCAATTTGTGCACATTTTCTCTTCTACTTATATAAAATTGCAATTCCACATTGTGTCAGAGCAACCCCACACCCCCAATTACACACAAGATGGGGTTACTCTTTCTAATTAGTATTAATGACTTTGACTTGAATGCAGTAGCACTATACAAAGCCTAGATGATGCTGTTGCACTTGCAAAATGAAAAAGCTTTTTCACATGGATGTGCATGAAGTTGAAAACAATGAATAAACATCAGTTTTTTAGAGAACACTAGACAACTACATGTCAACAACTGATGTGTTTTGATAATTTATCATCCATTCCATTTTATTGCATAACCTTAAAGGGCCAGACGTAACCAGTTTACTTCTAGCATATGTGGTGTATGGGACGTCTGTATGAACATCTCCTCTGTAGACCTGTAGAGGCAGGCTAGGTGGGTTTGTGGAGCAGATGAGTTCTTTATACAGCTTCACAAGGCTGTACAGAGGCACAGAGGTATCTGAGACAATCAGCAATGTTCTCATTGGGTCACTGTGGGTTAATTAAGCAAACCACACTGACATTTAATTAGACCCTTCAACTGGACCCAAGAACGATGTAGATTAGATTACCTACTCAACCAAACAGGGCTCATTTACACCGATTTCACCCCCACAGAAACGTGAACTGCCTTCATTAAATGAACTCAGTTACCATCGGTCACTATTAAACAAAAATGGGATGTATTGAAATCTAATGATGACATTTATGTGGCCATCCATCCATCCATTTTCTTCCGCTTATCTGGAGTCGGGTCACGGGGGCAGCAGCTTAAGGAGGGAAGCCCAGACCTCCCTCTCCCCAGCCACTTGGGCCAGCTCCACTGGGGAAATCCCAAGGCGTTCCCAGGCCAGCAAAGAGACATAATCTCTCCAGCGTGTCCTGGGTCTTCCTTTGGGTCTCCTCCCGGTTGGACGTGCCCGGAAAACCTCACCAGGGAGGCGGCCAGGAGGCATCCTAATCAGATGCCCGAGCCACCTCAACTGGCTCCTCTCGATGTGGAGGAGCAGCAGGTCTACTCCGAGCCCCTCCCGGATGACCGAGCTTCTCACCCTATCTCTAAGGGAGAGTCCAGCCACCCTGCGAAGAAAACTCATTTTGGCCACTTGTATTCGCGATCTCGTTCTTTCGGTCACTACCCAAAGCTCGTGACCATAGGTGAGGGTAGGAACGTAGATTGACCAGTAAATTGAGAGCTTCGCCTTTCGGCTCAGCTCTCTCTTCACCACGACAGACCGGTACAACGCCCGCATCACTGCAGATGCAGCACCAATCTGCCTATCGATCTCACGCTCCACCCTTCCCTCACTCGTGAACAAGACCCCGAGATACTTAAACTCCTCCACTTGGGGCAGGACCTCGCCCCTGACCTGGAGAAGGCATTCTACCCTTTTCCGACTCAAGACCATGGTCTCGGATTTAGAGGAGCTGATTCTCATCCCAGCTGCTTCACACCCGGCTGCGAACTGCTCCAGCGAAAGCCGGAGATCACGTTCTGACGAAGCCAACAGGACCACATCATCTGCAAAAAGCAGAGACCTGATCCTTAGGCCACCAAAACAGATCCCCTCACCACCTTGGCTGCACCTAGAAATTCTGTCCATAAAAGTTATGAACAGAATCGGTGACAAAGGGCAGCCTTGGCGGAGTCCAACTCTCACCGGAAACGAGCCCAACTTACTGCCGGTAATGCGGACCAAGCTCTGACACTGGTCATACAGGGACCTAACAGCCCGTATCAAGGGGCCTGGTATCCCATACTCCCAGAGTACCCCCCACAGGGCCCACCGAGGGACGCGGTCGAACGCCTTCTCCAGATCTACAAAACACATGTAGATTGGTTGGGCGAACTCCCACGCACCCTCCAGGACCCCCCCAAGGGTATAGAGCTGGTCCAGTGTTCCACGGCCAGGACGAAAACCACATTGCTCCTCCTGGATCCGAGGTTCAACTATCCGACGGACCCTCCTCTCCAGAACCCCTGAATAGACCTTACCAGGGAGGCTCAGGAGTGTGATCCCCCTGTAGTTGGAACATACCCTGCGGTCCCCCTTTTTAAATAGGGGGACCACCACCCCGGTCTGCCAGTCCAGTGGAACTGCCCCTGATGTCCATGCGATATTGCAGAGCCGCGTCAACCAACACAACCCCACAACATCCAGAGCCTTAAGGAAATCCGCCCCCGGAGCCTTTCCACCGAGGAGTTTTTTGACCACCTCAGTGACCTCTGCTCCAGAGATTGGAGAGCCCAACCCAAAATCCCCAGACTCTGCTTCCACCCTGGAAGACGTACCGGTGGGATTGAGGAGGTCTTCGAAGTACTCGGCCCACTGATTCACAACGTCCCGAGTGGAGGTCAGCAGCACACCCTCCCTACTGTAAACAGTGTTGTAGTGCACTGCTTTCCCCTCCTGAGACGCCGAATGGTGGACCAGAATCTCCTCGCAGCCGTACGGAAGTCTTGTTCCATGGTCTCACCGAACTCCTCCCATGCCCGGGTTTTTGCCTCCGCGACCACCCGAGCCGCATTCTGCTTGGACTGCTGGTACCTATCAGCTGCCTCCGGAGTCCCACAGGCCAAAAAGACGTGATAGGACTCTTTCTTCAGCTTGACAGCATCCCTAACCGCCGGTGTCCACCAGCGGGTTCAGGGATTGCCGCCACGACAGGCACCGGCCACCCTGCGGCCACAGCTACGGTCAGCCGCCTCGACAATGGAGTCACGGAACATGGCCCATTCGGACTCAATGTCCCCCGCCTCCCCCGGGACGTGTTCAAAGTTCTGTTGGAGGTGGGAGTTGAAGCTCCTTCTGACAGGAGACTCTGCCAGATGTTCCCTGCAGACCCTCACAACACGTTTGGGTCTGCCAGGTCTGACCGGCATCCTCCCCCACCATCGAAGCCAACTCACCACCAGGTAGTGGTCAGTTGACAGCTCCGCCCCTCTCTTCACCCGAGTGTCCAAGACATGCGGCCGCAGATCAGATGAAACGATAACAAAATCGATCATCGACCTGCGGCCTAAGGTATCCTGGTGCCAAGAGCACATATGGACACCTTTATGCTTGAACATGGTGTTTGTTATGGACAATCCATGACGAGCACAGAAGTCCAATAACAGAACACCACTCGGATTCAGATCAGGGGGGCCGTTCCTCCCAACCACACCTCTCCAGGTCTCACTGTCGTTGCCCACGTGAGCATTGAAGTCCCCCAGCAGAACGAGGGAGTCACCCGAAGGAGCGCTTTCCAGCACCCCCTCCAGGGACTCCAAAAAGGGTGGGTAGTCTGAGCTGCAGTTTGGTGCATAAGCACAAACCACAGTCAGGGCCCGTCCCCCCACCCGAAGACGGAGGGAGGCTACCCTCTCGCTCACCGGGGTAAACCCCAACGTACAGGCACCAAGATGGGGGGCAAGAAGTATACCCACCCCTGCTCGGCACCTCTCAGTGGGAGCAACTCCAGAGTGGTAGAGAGTCCAACCCCTCTCGAGGAAACTGGTTCCAGAGCCAGAGCCATGCGTTGAGGTGAGTCCAACTATATCTAGTTGGAACCTCTCAACCTCACACACCAACTCCGGCTCTTTCCCCACCAGAGAGGTGACATTCCACGTACCAAGAGCTAGCTTCTGTAGCCGAGGATCAGACCGCCAAGGTCCCCGCCTCCGGCTACCACCCTTTGCACATCGCACCCGACCCCTTTGGCCCCTCCCACGGGTGGTGGGCCCATGGGAAGGGGGACCCACGTCGCCTCTTCGGTCTATGCCCGGCCGGGCTCCATGGGTGAAAGCCCGGCCACCAGGCCATGTGGCATCAATTGTAAAAGTAAAACATTAAACAATTAACACTAACATTTAGCCACATTTAGTGTCTTAATGACATTTTGTCACATTTGGCTCCTCATAAAAATTGTACAGAGCTACATCTAAACATGGCGGTTTTTAACTAGACATTTATTTAAATAGTAAAAAAGAAAGCAGGGCTAAGAGATCCCCTACATGTTTCATTCAAACCTATAAGAAGTCTCAGAAAGTGTTTGTTGTCAGAATTTATGAAATTAAAACCATCACATTTGAATTTAGATTTAAACTCAAATCATGTTTATTTAGATTTAATCCATATATGTATTTTTGAACATTTACATAATTTATTTAGAAACTAACATTAGAATGAGGGCTTTTTCATTCAGGAACAGGTTTATATATTTGGTTCTAAATGTTTGTTTTGTGGTCACATTCAGCAGATCATTTTTAAATGTTTTTCTTTACATTTTATCACTGCTTCTGGTCTCCGTGCACATCCCTGCTCACTGTATGCTGCTGCTCCTCTGACCTCTCTACACATTTACTCATTTGGAGGTCTCCTGTCTACAAGTCTCTCTCTTTGACTCCTTATCTGAGTGTGCATTTGCAAAATGGTCAGATCCATCGTGGTCTGCGTTCTGCTGCCCTGCCTATGGCAATCCCTAGAATCAGAACAGAATTGGGTGAAAGAGTTTTTAATTTTATGGAATAAGAACTAGGAACTACAGATTACTGAACTGATTTCTTTAGGTCTATTTAAACACTTTTAAAAGTTTGAGAAACCGACTCTTCGGGCAAGTAGCTGCTTTGCTCCCTGAACCATCCTAACCTGTTAAGTTTAAAGACTATGTATCTATGTGGTTTTCGTTGTCTGTCGTTGTGCTGGCGTAACTGTGACTACGTGTAATTCTCTGTATTGCTCTTGTGCTGCCCTCCTGGACCAGGTTAAATAAAGGAATAGTAAAATTTATAACTGAAGCTGATATACAAGTGAAACTCGGAAAATCAGAGTATCGTGCAAAAGTTCGTTTATGTCAGTAATTCAACATAAAAGGTGAAAATAATAGATAGACTCATTCATGCAAATCCAGATATTTCAGACTTTGTTATAATTGTGATGATTGTGGCTTACAGCTGATGAAAAACCCCACAGTCAACATCTCAATTAGAATATTGTGAAAAGGTTCAATATTCTAGACTCAAAGTGTCACGCTCTAATCAGCTAATGAATCCAGAACACCTGCAAAGGGTTCCTAAGCCTTTAGATGGTCTCTCAGTCTAAGCTGGATCACTGAGATCAATGGACTTTTGCACCATATTCTAATTTTTAGAGTTTCATGTATTCATAATGGTTAGACGTTTTGTAAAATTATAGTATAAAACTGTTTCAGTGAGCTGCACAGCTGGGTTCTGACAGGTAGAGGAGCATCTCCCTTCATGTGACCCACAGCTGACTGATCTCTACTCCCATGGAAAGTCGGTACATTAGTCTGGCCCGGCGTGACTCTGAGCTGCCATCAACAGTTTTATGGGTCAGAACTCGAGTCAGTGATGTTCCAAAGTATTGATCAGTAACTATATTAAGAAAATCAATAGTTTATCAGTGTTGCTCCAAAAATAGAGCACATTTATTAACTCAAGTTGTGCCTCATGACTCTGGGCACATCCTGCCTCACACCAAACATCCCCACGAGGTCCGGATGAGCCCTCACCAGTGAACCTCTCTGACTGCCCTCTCATGGGCTCAATCGAAGGATCAACCTGCTGGATTTACAGTCTCACAGTGGCTGTGGACAGAAAGAATAGACCAAGAGAAAAAACTAAAATCAGGATTTTCTCAACAAACAAACAAATGCTTCAAAAACGAGACTTGTCATGAGTTTTAGGAGCTCCTGAGATATAAAGTTAACAGACAGCAGGTGCAGGAGGACGGCCGCTTATCATCAGACACCATGCGAGTTTGGATTGCAACACAACAGGGAGCGAGAGGACGCCGGCGTCCGGTAAGGCTAACCAAAGTTTGAAAGGTGTGTTCTTGCTTATCTGTGAGACGGATGTGAAACTGTACATCGCCGTCTCGTCTGATGCCCCCCCAACCTCTCCACCTTATATGTGTAGGGCAGCACGTCCAACCAGGTGAGTCTAGTACAGCACTGACTCACTTTACCTGCTGCAGGTGAGCAAAAATTCATCTGGGTAATTTATCACTGCTGCTGTTTGTGTTGTTGTGTTTCTGAAAGTTAAAGCAAAGTTTTTACTAATTTAACCTGAGGAGACCCAGCACAAAGGACACACTGTTTCTATCGTCTATGATAGCAGATGTTGGACTTTAACATGGCTGTAAACTAATATACGACACGTAGAATTAATGTTCAATATTTAAGCATTTAGATTTTAATAGAACAGGACAAGAAGGTAGTTTCTAGTCTGACAGTTTTCATTGTGTGGCAGCGTGGTGTGAATGGAATTTTACTGCAACTGCAGCATGTGACAGCGAGATCGATAATCTGGCGTGTGTGTGTGTGTTCATGTCTGCTTAATGCCTACTAATGTGTAGTTTTGTGTAGCTCAAAGGCACATTAGATCAGTTACAAAAAGACATGAAAGGAAAAAAAAAATGACTTTAGAGAAAATTTAGAGTTTTTTTCCCTCTGTAAATGAAAATAAACCTTGAAATGGTTTTTTTTTTAGCCACTTGACTCTCAGAAGAAGATGGAGGACCAGGATGAGAAATCCCAGGGAAAATGCAAAGGTTTATCTCTTTTTTTCTCACTCTATTGAAATAAATGAATGAAATAAAAGTAAGGCAAGGTAATAATAATAATAATAATAATAATAATAATAATAATAATAATAATAATAATAATAATAATACATTTAAAATATAATGACATTGTAATCATAGTAAAATATTTTCATAGTTTTTTAGAATTTAATTTACTAATTGTTTTTTTTTTAAAGTCAGATTCATGTTTTAATGAGACATAGGAAATGAAATATGCTGATAGCAGCTTATTGTCATTTAACTTATTCAACTGTCTCGTTGTGTTCCAGAAGCCAAACCGAACCTTGCACACTCCACTGTGGCGCTGGTAGAACCGGACTCAGAGGAAAGGGATCCATGGGATCTGCCAGAACTAAAGGACGCGGGCGTCCCGTGGTCAGGTAATGTTCCATTTGTGTTCATAAATGAAAATGTTTGTTATTCTGAACAATCATACATCAATCAGCTTTATTTATATAGCACATTTAAAAACAATCAGAGATCGACCAAAGTGCTGAACAATGTCAAAAATACACATTATGACAATAAATGACTATAAAAGTAATAAAAAGCAGCAATAATAGTAATACAAAAATCTAAAGTAACGTGGTAAAAACAACAGTAAAACCATAAAACGATAAGAAACTAAAAGGATTAAGAACACTCAAAAGCTAAAGAGTGTATATCTGCACTGTAAAACATCTAAACTTTACTCTTTCAGTGCTTCATTCATTTATTTGTCCTTCCTAAATGGGGTTCGTTCTTTCAGAGCCTCCTGATACAAGCATTTAGTTTACACTAAACAACAAGCATAAAACTTTGTTTATATTTATTCTCTTTAAGATTTTTTCTTTCTTTCTTTCCTTCTTTTAGTCTGTTTTTAACAGAGATCTTTGATCCATAAGCACCTTTTTGTATTGATCAAAAACTCATTTCCTTTACGTTAATGATGCAAAACCATCCTCAGCATCTTGTTTTATCTGAACAGATCAGTAATGATCTAATTCCAATAATCAAACTAAATGCTGTGGTCTCTGGTGTAAACTGCTGAGCTCGTGCCAAGATATCAAAGTTACGATGAGCAAAGTGCCTTCTCTCACGCAGTAATATCAGATAAGGGCAAGTAAATAATAAAAATTGCATTAGTTAAGCACAAAATTAAATCTAATTGAATTTACATTTGATTTTTTTTTCTGCTTTTTTGACAGTAAAGTCAGGATCAGATAAATGATTCTCATCATAGTGAAAAAAATGTGTGTTTTCTGCTTGTTTTGGTCATTTCAGCTCTGGATACCAGAGGCAAGGCCCTGAGAGTTCTGGTGTCGGTCCTTAAGGGGATTCTGCTGCTGGGCCTCCTCTACATGTTCATCTGCTCCCTTGACATCCTCAGCTCCGCCTTTCAGCTTGTTGGAGGTATCAGAGCTGAAGAATCTGCAAATGGAATTTAGCTTTAATTAAATGTATTCTGCTGTGATGGGCATGTATGAAGTGACAATGTTCAATTCTGCCACCCTACTGAGGAATAAGTGGTTCAGATAACGGATTAACGTTCATTTCTCACCTCATCCAGGTAAAACAGCAGGGGAAATCTTCCAGGACAGCTCGGTGTTGTCCAACCCCCTGGCTGGTTTGGTCATTGGTATTTTGGTCACGCTGCTGGTCCAAAGCTCGTCCACTTCCTCCTCTATAGTGGTCAGCATGGTCTCCGCTGGCAGTGAGTAGGAGCGTCTACACCACACACGCTTCAATAAGGTTTGGTTTGTGGAGGAGTGAGACAAACATCAGATCTGTGTCCTCTGACAGTTTTAACAGTGCAGGTGGCCGTCCCCATCATCATGGGCACCAACATCGGCACCTCTGTAACCAACACGCTGGTTGCCATGACGCAGGCTGGAGACCGCAGCACCTTTCGCAGGTAACGAGGGACTTTTCTGTTCATGAACATAAGGAAAACCACCAAATAGTTCCTGAGCAGAGCCACTGCTGCTGCTCACTGCTCCCCACAGGGATGGTCAAATGCTGAGATGTAATTTCACCAGCGTGTGATGATGACTAATAGGACTTTAACTTTAAAAGGAGCCAAGCTAATCTTGCTGACATGGTGAAACAGTATCTATCTACTGAAGGACTTCTGAGCTTTTATCGCTGCAGCCGTAAACAGCTGTTTCACACATTCTTCTACACGCTGAGCTATTAGTCGAGATGAAAGAAGGTCAGAAAGTCAGTGATTGAAATCCAGCACACAATAAAGACGTGTTTGAATTTGTTCAGATATTTTTTTACTAACATCATGAAACCAAAAGAAACAGAAAGTTCAAATGTTCTTTATTTTCTACTCTTCTCAACCAGAACCAGAGATGCTTGTCTAAACTGCTCCGGGCTCTCTTTTACAATTTCTTACAAATATGATTGTTAGGCCAACTGAAAGAGGATCAGATATATGAAGTGTTTTTTATCCAGGGCGTTTGCTGGGGCCACGGTGCACGACTTCTTTAACTGGCTCTCTGTTCTGGTGCTGCTGCCTCTGGAAGCTGCCTCTGGTTATTTGTACGTGGTCACTAAGCTCATCATCGAATCCTTTCATATCCAGAGCGGGGAAGCCCCAGACCTGTTAAATGTGATCACTGACCCCCTGACTGAGTCCATTATACAGGTGAGACGTCATGAAAACGAGCCGTGTTCTCTAAAACCAGCATGGAGGATGGGACAGTTATTTTTTACCAGTTGTTGCACATGTGGCACCATTTACCTTTGACGTCTGTGATTACCGTCATTTTGCTGTTTTCCTGTCCTCAATGTTATCAGAGAGATAGAAGGTTCTAAAAAAGATTGGTATCCTTGTTCTTCTCCTTCCTAACTCAGCTGGACGAGTCTGTCATCAGAGAAATCGCCACTGGAAACCCAGAAGCCAAAAACAAGAGTTTCATTAAGAAATGGTGCCAAACCTACACCAATACAGTAAGACATGTAGTAAGATGTGTCAGACATGCTATACACCTTTAATATTATAGATGTTTTACTTACGTTCTGTCAAACTGCTGCTATCTCTCAGACCTTAAGGAATGTCACGGTTCCTGGGCCTGAGAACTGTACCACGCCGTCGCTCTGCTGGGTCGATGGGAACACCACCATCACACTGAAAAATGTGTCAGAGACTTTTAACATAAAGAAATGTAAGACCAATAATACAATAGGTAGTATTTCTGTACTGAACTGATGAAATATGGTGCTGTGTGTTCATAGTAATGACAGTATATTATAATTACACTGCCCTAGGAGAATACTTACATGTATTTCATGCAGAGTTCCAGTGATAACGTGTGTTCCTACAGGTGAGCACCTCTTTGTGGACGTGAATCTGCCTGATCTGGCCATAGGTCTGATCCTGCTGGCTCTGTCTCTGCTGGTTCTCTGCTCCTGCCTGGTTCTGATTGTCAAGCTGCTAAACTCCATGTTAAAGGGACAGGTGGCTATAGTCATCAAGAAGATCATCAATACTGGTGAGCAGCTGTGCATACATGAGATGAACTGATTAGCAGCATGCTGATGCGTGTGTGTCTTGCAGATTTCCCATTTCCCTTTGGCTGGGTCACGGGTTACATCGCCATCTTGGTCGGAGCAGGAATGACTTTCATTGTGCAGAGCAGCTCGGTGTTCACGTCGGCCATCACTCCACTTGTTGGTGAGGTCAATCTTCCATCAGTCAAAGCTAAAACGTTTTCCTTTTTAGTTGGTTTATTAGAGCTGATATGAGTTAAATCCACAGTTTAACCACCAGTGTGTTTTGCTGATGTAGGCATTGGTGTCATCAGCATAGAGAGAGCATACCCGCTGTCCTTAGGATCAAATATTGGGACTACCACCACAGCCATACTGGCAGCCATGGCTAGTCCAGGAGAAACGCTGGCCAACGCGCTGCAGGTGAGACATTCATTCAAAACAGGTGTAATTATGTGAGGGTCCTAATAGCTTTTTATCCACATTTTATGAGCTCTAATAAACAAAAGACTGTTTACACATGTTTATTTTAATTAGTAAATAAACAATCCAGAAACATCTGGTTCCAGCAGGATTATCATCATGGTGTCAGGGTCAGAGACTAACTGCTAGTTCACTGTTACCTAATAATAAACTCTTGATCACATTTAGCTAAGGATTAATAATTAATGATAAGTGCTGTACTGAATGACCCTGTAATGCTTATTAGTGTTGGAGATAATATAAAAAGTGTGTGTGTGTGTGAGCACCAGATTATGAAACATTTAGCAGAACCAGAATATCACCAGAGTTACAAAAGGACACTAATGTCATTTATTAATGAATGTTTACTGAATAGTTTAGAATAAAATCTGCAGAACTTTTTTTCATGTGTGACCAAAGAAGAAGGAAATCTAGAAAAGGAGGAGAAATGATTTGGAACACCTGAGAAATAATAATACTTATATACTGTACGTATAGTCTTCATTACTTATCACATAGTTAATGATTACTGAACTATCCCTTCATTGTTACCCATTGATTAGCTCTTACTGATTACCTATAAAGTAGTTCCTCATCACTTTTCCACGGAGAAGTGACGCCATGTTTTCACACGCTAGCATTCAGCTCAGGGTAAATCCTCCTGGACCGCGGTCCATCCTTTTTCTGTTTAAGCTGTTGTTATTGTTTCATGGGTTATGTCAGCATTGAGACCACGGTAAAGGTTTATTACTGTGGTTTATTAAAACTTAATCTGTTTTTTAGGGGTTTTGAGGAATTGAAAAAACTAGGAATGGTCAGAATGTGAATAATAATGTTCAAGAATTGTGAAAATAGTGAATAAGACAAGCAGAGTCACTTGGTCTTTGTTTAATTCAAACAGTAACTGCATTTGTGATCAGGAACAACTAATAATCAGATGATGTAATGATGTTTAATTGAGGGGGGTCATAAAAAAGATAAGTAATAAACACGATGCTGAATAATCCATGTGCACTGTATAAAAAATAAATAGTGTCATTACTCAAGTATTTAAAATTTCCATTAAAACCATATTTAGTGACGGCGTTGCTTAATTTTACATAATTTTATGTTTTCACGTTCTATTCTGCACGTTGTTCCTCTTTGTCAACTGTTGATTGTCCTCTTTGGTGTGTCATCAAGGCCTGCAGAACCCTTTTCATTAGCCTTTGATTTACAACAGGTTTGTTAAGCTGAGAAACATTTAAACAAACACAGTGGCCCGCGGCGACCAGGAATACACAGAAACTTCCACTGAGGAACATTCAGTATCCAGATTCTGACACATGATTTTATCATTCTTTATGAATTTGTGTAGTAGTGTCAAAGTGTATTAAGGTTGAATGAGAACAACCTGTCTTATATAAATGCTGTGTGTGTGTGTGTGTATATATATATATATATATATGTATATACAGTATATATAATGATTTTTTTGTGTTGATCCTTCAGATTGCCCTCGTGCACCTCCTGTTTAACCTCTCTGGCATCATCCTGTGGTACCCCATCCCCTTCACCCGCGTCCCCATCCGACTAGCTAAAAGTCTGGGGAACATCACGGCCTCCTACCGCTGGTTTGCTGCCGTCTACATCATCACCTGCTTCTTCTTTATACCTCTCTTTGTGTTCAGCCTGTCTCTGGCGGGTTGGCAGGTGCTGGTGGGCGTTGGTGTTCCTCTCATTGTCTTGTTAATCTTCATTGTGGTGGTCAACGTGCTGCAGAAACGAAGACCTGGCTTCCTCCCTGCAGCGCTGCAGTCCTGGGACTTCCTCCCTCTCTGGGCCCACTCTCTGGCTCCCTGGGATAAAGTGGTGGGCGTGTGCACAGCCAAATGCTGCTGCTGTTGCAAATGCTGCCAAGGTACAAATGAGGATCAGGAACATGAAGAACAAAAGTCTGTGGAAAACTGCACAAATGCGCATAAGGCGGTGTATGATAACCCTGCAATGAGTGCGGAAAAGGAAGTAGAAAATGAGATAAAGGTAGAGCTAAATATTCTAAAAATGACCCAGCTTTGAGATTTTATATTTATTCAGAGTGATTTTGTATGATGCAGAGAATACTGGTCATCATGATCTAAGAATTTAAAATATATTTATATGGTGACTCTTAATATATATTTTTATACAACATGAGGAATGGTGACAAATCCTTTAGTGTTAGTGCTTGGTGTTACCTGCAGTGATCCAGAAATAATTAGGAATCTCATCAAAAGACCAAAACCAACATGATCCATCAGCATTGTCCATCTGTGTCTTTTGAAGCTTTTACTTTTGTGAGTTTTATCTTTAAGTCATGAAGCATGTGCTTAAAACTAAAGAATCAGGGAAACGCGAAGCAGCAAGGCTCTTAAAGCTTTTGGCTTATGAAATTCAAACCAAGTTATTCTATAACTCAGCCTTTTGTAACTTTGTTCTACAGAAAGAGGAAAATTGGTTTTCTTCTGAACAAATGCAGCTTTATCAATTATTTATTCTTCCTTCTGATTTAAAATGTTGTTTCAATCATTCTGAAGTTTGATTCTGTGTAAAAGTTATGAATAGTTACTTTTTAACCCTTTGTAGGTAGCTTCCTGAACAGCCTCTGTTTGGAGAAACAGTGACTACGTTTACATGCAGCCAGTATTCGGGTTATGAATGGGTTAAGGTCAGTATTCGGATTTCTGAAACATTCGGAATAACCCGTTTACATGCACAAATAGAAAGAGTTACCCCTGTATACATGGAACGTTTAATATCCCGATTACATAGCGGGACGTACGGGCTACGTTAAGACGCAATATGCGTCATTTCCTGTTTTCTTCCTGTATCCAAAGACGACAACAACAGCAGCAGCACGCAGATAATGGATCGTTCGTATCTAATAGTGATCGCCTTTGTTTGCGCATTGGTGCTGTTACTGACCTGGTTTCTTCATCGCTCCAAAAATGTGGTGTGCTGCGTTTCGCCATGTTGAACTCTACGTGTTCACTTCCGGGTTACTGGCGCATACAAGACATTCATCTACTCAAAAGATCAAGATTCTTTGTGAATAGAACATGCGCGGAGCGCACCTTTTGAAAGGTTTATCCCGAAACGTGTTTACATAACCTGATATTTGGGTTAGAAAAGGGTTACCCCAGGGGTAATAACCCGGTTTTTAAAAACCCGGTTATGAGCATAACCGGGTTTTTGCCTGTGTTTACATGGCCTTGCAGACCCGGGTTATTGCAAATAACCTGGTTTTGAATGGGTTTTTGGCTGCATGTAAACGCAGTCACTGTTTATTTCCTACAGGACTGATGGGCTAACTGCTAGTCCTAATTCATCCAAAGCCAGTGTCGTGCTGACATCTTGAAACAGCTCCAAGTTCCAATTTTCACACTTCATGCTACTTTTTCTATAAACTGTTACTTCACAATCATAGTTCCATAACATAGTTATTAACTAAGCGTGGCCGTGTCTGCAGCTCACCACTCTCCCAGGGAATGGGTCAAATGCGGAAAATTCATTTCACCACACATCCCTGTGTGTGATGACTAATAATGGGACTAATAATGGGACTTTAATCTTTAATCTTTAAACTAATAATAAATTAATATTTACACACAAGTTGCTGTAAATGATGTAGGATGGAGTTGCTTTAAGATGGCAGAAGTAATCTTTGGTCTTGGTCCACTATGACTAGCCGTTAGCTCATCAGTCCTGTAGGATTTAACCATATGAGGCCGTTCAGGAAGCTTTCTGCAACAAGCTAACAACAGGACATGAGTAGATGTTGGATTTGGTCTTTTGAGGGTATTTGTGTTATTTAAAACAGAATTTAGCAGACCCATCTGACGCTATTCTCATTTAACTCTTAATTAAGATTACCAGACTGCCCTGAAAAATCCAACATTAAATGTGAAAGTTCTGGCAAAATTGACCTTTTTTTTTGTGTTATTTTAAAAAAAACTTTAAATGTCAATTTTTTTCACTGTGCCAAAGCGACACACATATTCTTTACACATCGTTTTAAGATGTAAAATTATTTTGTAATTAAACGTAAAGATGAATGAACATCTTGTTATAATACACACTTTTTTAAATGTAACACAATAAATGTTAATTTATGAAACATAAATACGTGTCTCTGTTGGATCAGTTTATTAGTCTGGTGACAGAAATTCCCAAACTCATCAGTTCCAACATTTCCTGAACCAGTATGGATCTCTGACACGGTATTTATTGCCTTCTTATCAGCGTTATCTGAAGTTTTCTAAGTAAAACAAGGTGGGTGATCACAATTATCATTAATAATGAACACTTCAAAGGGTTCAGAGAATCAAACTCTGTTCCTAAACAAACGATAACCCTTATCACCATCTTTATTGTCATCAAATTAATGTTTCACAGTTGTTGTATTAGTTTTCTCTCAATGTTTTTTTGGCTCCAGCTTAAGATCACTTTGTTCTATTTGTGAGTGTTCATACTTATAGTGACTGTCTGTTCCTGGGCTGAACACGGTACCGTCACACGTCAGAGAGCTGTGTACAAAGACTAATATAGATAATCAATACATCAGCACTGAATAAATACACGCATGACACAGCTACCATAGGAGGACAAGGGGTGGATGGACTCTCTCCCTTCAGTCAATTTGTCATCCACCCCCAGGTGATAAATATTATAACAAGTCAGCATTTAAAATACCTCTTGGCCTATAAAATCATTATTATCAAATATATAATTAGACTTTATGAGTTGTTGGAGTTGCTTTCCTGGATACATCTAGTTAACAAAGCTGTAATATATGTAACTAGAAACATTTAGACATTATGGAAGAAAATGCTACATTTAATCTGTTTTTTATGTTGTGTCTGTGAATGCTTCAGTGACACGCAGCAATAAAAATAAATCTGTTCCTGGTTTAGGAAGAAATCTTACATGTAGATATTTTTACTTCCAGACCAAAAGTTTTTCAGATAAACTAATTTATAAAATGGTAAAAAAAATTGCATTCTGATATCAGTTTTGCTTCATGAATATTAAGGCAGAATTCTAAATATTATTTGTACCAGTGATTTTAAGAACAGGCTGGGATACTTCCTGTTGAATGATCAAAATAATTTGGCTGTGATGCTCCGTACGGCTTCGAGGAGATTCTGGTCCACCATCCGGTGCCTCAGGAGGGGAAAGCAGTGCACTACCAACACTGTTTACAGTGGGGAGGGTGTGCTGCTGACCTCGACTCGGGACGTTGTGAATCGGTGGGCCGAGTACTTCGAAGACCTCCTCAATCCCACCGGCACGTCTTCCAGGATGGAAGCAGAGTCTGGGGATTTTGGGTTGGGCTCTCCAATCTCTGGAGCAGAGGTCACTGAGGTGGTCAAAAAACTCCTCGGTGGAAAGGCTCCGGGGGTGGATGAGATCCGCCCGGATTTCCTTAAGGCTCTGGATGTTGTGGGGCTGTGTTGGTTGACGCGGCTCTGCAATATCGCGTGGACATCGGGGGCAGTTCCACTGGATTGGCAGACCGGGGTGGTGGTCCCCCTATTTAAAAAGGGGGACCGCAGGGTGTGTTCCAACTACAGGGGGATCACACTCCTGAGCCTCCCTGGTAAGGTCTATTCAGGGGTTCTGGAGAGGAGGGTCCGTCGGATAGTCGAACCTCGGATTCAGGAGGAGCAATGTGGTTTTCGTCCTGGCCGTGGAACACTGGACCAGCTCTATACCCTTGGGGGGGTCCTGGAGGGTGCGTGGGAGTTCGCCCAACCAATCTACATGTGTTTTGTGGATTTGGAGAAGGCGTTCGACCGCGTCCCTCGGGGGGCCCTGTGGGGGGTACTCTGGGAGTATGGGGTACCAGGCCCCTTGATACGGGCTGTTAGGTCCCTGTACGACCAGTGTCAGAGCTTGGTCCGCATTGCCGGCAGTAAGTCGGGCTTGTTTCCGGTGAGAGTTGGAATCCGCCAAGGCTGCCCTTTGTCACCGATTCTGTTCATAACTTTTATGGACAGAATTTCTAGGTGCAGCCAAGGTGGTGAGGGGATCCGTTTTGGTGACCTAAGGATCAGGTCTCTGCTTTTTGCAGATGATGTGGTCCTGTTGGCTTCATCAGAACGTGATCTCCGGCTTTCGCTGGAGCAGTTCGCAGCCGGGTGTGAAGCAGCTGGGATGAGAATCAGCTCCTCTAAATCCGAGACCATGGTCTTGAGTCGGAAAAGGGTAGAATGCCTTCTCCAGGTCAGGGACGAGGTCCTGCCCCAAGTGGAGGAGTTCAAGTATCTCGGGGTCTTGTTCACGAGTGAGGGAAGGGTGGAGCGTGAGATCGATAGGCGGATTGGTGCTGCATCTGCAGTGATGCGGGCGTTGTGCCGGTCTGTTGTGGTGAAGAGAGAGCTGAGCCGAAAGGCGAAGCTCTCAATTTACCGGTCGATCTACGTTCCTACCCTCACCTATGGTCACGAGCTTTGGGTAGTGACCGAAAGAACGAGATCGCGAATACAAGCGGCCGAAATGAGTTTTCTTCGCAGGGTGGCTGGGCTCTCCCTTAGAGATAGGGTGAGAAGCTCGGTCATCCGGGAGGGGCTCAGAGTAGACCTGCTGCTCCTCCACATCGAGAGGAGCCAGTTGAGGTGGCTCGGGCATCTGATTAGGATGCCTCCTGGACGCCTCCCTGGTGAGGTTTTCCGGGCACGTCCAACCGGGAGGAGACCCAAAGGAAGACCCAGGACACGCTGGAGAGATTATGTCTCTCGGCTGGCCTGGGAACGCCTTGGGATTCCCCCGGAGGAGCTGGCCCAAGTGGCTGGGGAGAGGGAGGTCTGGGCTTCCCTCCTTGGGCTGCTGCCCCCGCGACCCGACTCCGGATAAGTGGAAGAAAATGGATGGATGGATGGCTCCTGAAATTCAACATTCATGGCATTTGTGAAAGTTGTGTTTTGCATGAACTGAATGGTTATATAATAGCTTTAAGATAGGAGCTTACATATATTTTAGCTTGAAAGTGAAGTAGGGAAGGAACAGTTGAATAATCAATGAGTGCATTCCATTTTAAACAAATTCCTGCAGCCAGCATGCACGGTTGCAGAAATAGAATGCAGCCCTTTACCACATTGCTTTTCCTACTCTTGAAGTGACTGTCTGCCATGAAATACTTTGTTCCTGGCTCCCCTCAGACTAGCCGTTTACTTTTCAACCAGTCAAAATGAATGTGTGTTTTTCTAAACTGATTATTTATTTATTTTTGCTTGAGGTTAATAAGTGATCCTGACTGACTAATTCAATTGGGTTATTGTAACAGTCCAGTTACGCATCAATCAATGCATCTTTGATTATGGCACAAATTCACTGTGGCATTGTTTCTATAAGCTTCTGCAAAGTCACCAGATTTATTTCCATCCAGTGTTGCATTAATGTTTCACCAAGATCTTGCATTGATGATGGTAGAGTCTGACCGCTGCACAAAACCTTCTCCAGCACATCCCAAAGATTCTCAATGGGGTTAAGGTCTGGACTCTGTGGTGGCCAATCCATGTGTGAAAATGATGTCTCATGCTCCCTGAACCACTCTTTCACTATTTGAGCCCGATGAATCCTGGCATTGTCATCTTGGAATATGGCCGTGCCATCAGGGAAGAACACATCCATTGATAGAATAACCTGGTTGTTCAGTATATTCAGGTAGTCAGCTGACCTCATTCTTGGAGCACATCCTGTTGCTGAACCTAGACCTGATCAACTGCAGTAACCCCAGATCATGGCACTGCCCCCACAGGCTTGTACAGTAGGCACTAGGCATGATGGGTGCATCACTTCATCTGCCTCTCTTCTTACCCTGATGCACCCATCACTCTGGAAGAGGGTCCATCTGGACTCATCACACCAGTTTTCAATAATGCGTTGGACAGTTCTGAACCCAGTTTTAGTCGTTTCTGCAATCTCCTTAGATGTTTTCTCTGCTTGATGCATGCCAATGATGTGACCCTTCTCACACAGACTAACACCTCCAGATGTGTCTTTCCACATGGTTGTTTAAGAAATGAGAAGCAACTCATTGCACCAGTTGGGGGTAAATAACTTGTTTCCAGCTGAAAGATAATCACCCGTGCAGTAATTATCCAATAGGAGGCTCATACCTATTTAGGCAGAAGCAAAGGAACAATGCTGCCATCTGTTGGTGATTTTGAGACCATTCATTCATCCATTATCTGACCAGTTTAATCCTCAGTAGGGTTGAACACTGTAGTCATTAGGCCGGAGGCAGAAGACATCCTGGACAGGCTACCAGTCCATCACAGTGCAGGTTTGAGATCAGTAAGAACTATTTCAAGGACTAGTCCTCAATTTCATAAAATATTACTCAATTCACCAAAACTCTTTAAACAATTCTAAACTAAAGAAATAAACTGAAACACTAAAGAAAACCATAATTGTGCTCCTTCTAAAAAGGTATTTTAGACCATGAACTCAATGAAAGAAGCCCCTCTAAACACCAAAACGTTGGTTTCAGTATTAGTAAAGAAAAACAAAAGTAAAAGTCCAGGTTAATGTTTTTAATTTAACTCAATTTAATAATTTACTTCATATTTTCTATTGTAGTTTTCTTATAGTGCCCAACAGATAATATCTTTGATTTATTTCCATCCATCCATCCATCCATCCATCCATCCATCCATCCATCCATCCATCCATCCATCCATCCATCCATCCATCCATCCATCCATCCATCCATCCATTTTCATCTGCTTATCCAGAGTTGGGTCACAGGGGCAGCAGCCTAAGCAGAGAGGCCCAGACTTCCCTCTCCCCAGCCACTTGGACCAGCTCCTCCAGAGGAATCCCAAGGCGTTCCCTGGCCAGCTGAGAAACATAGTCCCTCAAAGCTTGTGACCATATAGGTGAGGGTAGGAATGTATATTGACCGGTAAATCGAGAGCTTCACCTTCCAGCTCCGCTCTCTCTTCACCACAACAGACCGGTACAACACCCGCATCACTGCAGACGCAGCACCAATCCGCCTATCGATCTTCCAATCCATCTTTCCCTCACTCGTGAACAAGACCCTGAGATACTTAAACTCCTCCACCTGAGGCAGGACCTCATCCCTGACCTGGAGAAGGCATTCACTAATTTTATTTATTTTACTATTTCCTGTGTCCCTATGGGTTCGATTTGATCTATTTTATTATTGCATATTTTAAGTTAATTAACTTTTAAAATTATAATTTTTATAATTTCTTTTAGTTCCAAGTTCACGCCATCTTTTGAAGCATCAACAGTCATTTGAAGCATTAATGCTGTTAGACCATGACACCAGGCTGTAGACCTAAATCTTCACAGAGTGTTTATGAAGCAGATGTTTCCAGATGTTTGTCAGGCTAAAATATGAATTCGTTTAAATCCAAACCCCATCTTCCATCAAAGACAGTACAGCAGTTTGACAAAACAAAATAATTTATTATCATCAAACCCAGAGGCAATTTGTGGTCATTACAGTTAGCTGATGTGTTTTACACAGACTACCACAATCAGCTCATCACTACATCAACTACTCATAATAAAGCACAACAGAAAAACATTAAAAAACAATACATTAGCTATTTTAGCACCATTCATTATAATATTCTGCAGGAGACAAGATCCATTTACATTTCTACGGGCTCTACAATATCCACAGGCTTGTGTTTCCAAGCACCTCTTCTCTGAAAGTCTGGAGGAGACGTTTACATTCGGCACCACTACAACTGGACACGTGTGCAACAATCTAGCACCAAAAGATGGGTCAGTCCCCATCCTTTGTGTTGTTCAGCTTCTATATTAGATCTGGGGTCAGTTGTTGCATTAATATTCCTAAATATATTTAAAAAACAAACTGTCCACACATGTCTGAAGGAGGACTTAGAAAGGGACGGGTCCGTAGTAGGCGGTGTATGCTGCGACGATGCCTTCAGTGTCGGCCATGTCATCACAGGCTTCGTTCAGCTCACACACCTCCCTCAGGCTGCAGGACAGAAGGACCATTTAACTCAGACTCACATTTTTCTCTTTGTGTGCACCAAAATAACATTTACTGAGTAAGACTCATTATTGTACCTTTCCAGCTGCAGAGGGCTGAGGATTCCTCCTGAAGCGGCTCGTCTTCTCCTCAGGAGAACAGAGGCCAGGTCTCTCTTCGTCACCACGTGAGAAGCTAAAGGAACAATTAGAAGAAACTGTTTTGTTTCAATGCATCAATAAAAAAAATGTCATATAAGAAAAAAGTTGTAATACCTTCAGCGCTGGCTGACTCTGACGAAGATGAGGAGGATGAGGAGGAAGAGGCAGCAGAGTCAGAGGCTGAAGAAGATTCAGAAGACTCGCTGGAGGAGGACTCGGAGGATTCGGAGGACTGAGAAGACTCAGAGGACTCCGAGGACTCCGAGGTCGAATCAGAGGCTGAGGAGTCTGAGCTGGAGTTGGAATCAGATGCTGAAGAGTCTGCTGAAGAGTCAGAAGCAGAGGATGACGCTGAATCGGACTCGGAGGAGGAAGAGGAGGATGAATCTGGTGCAGCGGCGGGGTCAGCAGCGGTGTCAGCAACAAGGTCCACAATAACCTCAGGTTCCACAGCTGATCGAGAAAGAAAAGAACATTTTTAAGGTGCTTAATAAACATCGGGGTTTAAAACGGATGACGAGAAGAGTTTTCCTTACCTCCCATGGACCAGCACACTGAGAGAAGAGCACAAATGGAGAGCAGAGCCAGAGTCTTCATTATGTCTTGTTGTTGGTTTCTCGCTGCAGATGATCAGCTTTTTTTTCTTTGCTTTCCTTCCAGGATCTCGTTGTGTTTCTCAGCCTTAATCCAGGGTCAATATATACTGTGTCCCTGCTCTGTTGTCAGACCAGACCCACGCATGACCTCTGATTGGTTGGAGAATCAAATGTCAACGTTTCCGCTTCCTCTTGTCGTTTAAAGCTCCTACAAAAACCCACGCAGTCGCTGGCACTGGGTCCAGAAACTCCTTCAGTGGACACGGCCACAAACATTCCAGTCATTTGACTTTGTACAGTACATGGTTTGTACACCTGCAGTCGGAATTCTTCCCTGCAAACATTCAACATGGCATGGACGTGCAGATCATGTCCATGTTGAGTCCGTCAGCCTAGACCACGTCAACAGGACGTCCTAGGTCACAGCAGGTGTGATTATTGGGGTCAAAAGTGGGAATGAACATGAGACCTTGGGGGAATCCCCTCTCACACGTTTACAAAATGAGTCATTCTCTCACAGAAAACAGTCAATAATCAACCTCTAACTTTTATAGGGGCGTACAAACCAGCAGGTACACGTCCAGCTAACGTTTAAAAGATCTTATAAAACTTGGCAACATGCATGGCTTCTTTTTCCTCCCGTCAATTATTCTCTGTGGCCAAACCGATCATTTTTATCCTTGTTTTGTTTGCCAGTCGTCTACTCCCCCTTCAAATTCTTCTGGAACCTCACTCCTCATCTCCGAGGTATAAATAATGCAACGGTCCCTGAATGGCAGAGTTACAAGATTTCTATAAAATACCCTGAAAATGGAATTGGATTTTAATCAGGGGGGCCCATTTTTCACATCAAGCTTGTGCCTTTGCTGTTATGTTAGAAGACTCTTTGGCCCAGATGTGATCTCCCACCCCCACAAACCCCAAACTACAGCCTGAGGCCACCACAAGCTACTAATCGACTGACAGGGAACAGCAGTGAACCTCATTATGCGACAGGGCTTAATTAAAGTGTTGCAGAGTCCCAGTTGAACCGCAGTCAGTGGCTAAATCGAGATCCAACCTGGCCCTGGTCCTGGACCCATCCAGAGCATGGCCACGGTTTACAAACGCCAACCAGCAGCCCAACACACGGCCGCGCTCGAGGTATTTCAGCCTATATAGAGGTAAATTTAGGCAGCCCCCATGTGTTGGATGCAAAGTGTTCAGCGTGCGGCTTTGGCTGCAGCTTTCTGTTTGTTCGATATGGTTCACGTGTGGCTTCAGCTGTGGGTTGTTTTTCCTTTTTTGACCAAAATAAAATGTAGAAGTTTTTAAATTTGGACCAAACTACACTGCACTTGTCAACCTCTTCTTCATCACTTCATATATAAATGTCTGTGAGGACCCCCGGCCTGCTCCTCTGTCCTGGAGAAAGACATCCGGCCTGCCGAGTGACCTTCGTGTATCGTAGTCTGGTTTTATTCCTGGTCCAGTGATGTGTTTTGGATTGTGCTCCATGTAATTTCTATGTCTGCTTCAGTGTTCTCTTTTGTGGATCCATTTCAGTGTGTTGGAGAAAACAATTGCTGTGACAAGGGAAAGGAAAAACCGTGTAGGACATTTCTGCTTTGGACTTGCTCTGGTTTAGTGTTTTCTGCCAACCAGTAATACTAAGTTTATGATTTACTGGTTTTCCAGGTTTCTACTGGCCTTTGTCTGACTGCCAATCAAAATATGCTGTAAATAATTTGTTTAATCCTGCATTAATTGACAGAAGATTGTTCCTTTATATGGGAACAACTCATAAGATGTTACAAGAATAACCTAAATATAATGTTCTCTAAGTTTTCCATAAATTTAAAAAATAAACTTATGAAAGATTTTTTGTTTTTGAAATAACTTAATTTGGCATTTAGTGTGTTCAGCATCTTAAATAGTTTGAAGTTGTATGATGTTTCCTGTTGCTCCAATTATTTTGTTCTTGTAAAAACAGCGGGGAAAGTAAGAATATGACACATCAGCATTTTCATCAGTAAGGGTTTTTCTAAGTGGACACATAATTCCCACCACATGTCAATATCAACTCAAGTATTTACTTCATGCAAAGACATCTAAACATTTAAGTCCATAACTTGAGTTATGTGTAATAAAGTGAAAAGACAGGGAAAACGTATTAAACACAAGAAGATAACAAGGTGCAAAATGGCACAGAAAGCCAGATCACCTGAAATCTGTCAGCATAGAGAGATAAACCCCGCCCCCTATCAGTACTAACTGATATCAGCTGCTTTAGTCCTGATTGATGGCCTATAAAGGTTTCTCATTACCCAGGAGACACACAGGAAAGAGTTCATGATGGGTAAAAGCAAAGAACTCTCCCAAGATCTTTGGAATCTTATCGTTGAAAAGCATTCTGATGGGAATGGTTCTAGGAGCATTTCCAGAATGCTGAATGTTCCCGTGAGCACTGTGGGGGCCATTATCCAGAAATGGAAAGAGCATCAGTTCACCATAAACCGGCCACGATCAGCTGCTCCACGTAAGACTCCTGTCTGAGGAGTCCAAAGAATAATCAGGAGAGTTCTCCAAGAGCCAAGAACCACTCAGGCAGAACTTCAGGAAGACCTTGCATCAGCAGGTACTGTTGTATCAAAGCAATGCACTGAACCACCATGGCTTCCATGCATGCTCACCATGCAAGACTCCATTGCTGAGCAAAAAACATGTTGAGGCTCTGATAAAGCTTGTGAAACAGCATTTAGAGAAGCCCGTGGATTGCTGGGAGACTATAGTATGGTCAGATGAAATCATCTGGAGAAGAAATGGCACTGCCCACCACCCCAAGAACACCATAGCAACAGTTAAGTTTGGAGGTGGAAGCATCATGGTGTGGGGGTACTGGCAGACTTCATGTTATTGAAGGCAGGATGAATGGAGAACCGGGAAATTCTGGATCAAAATCTGCTGCCATCTACCAGAAAGCTGAAAATGAAAAGAGGGTGGACAATTCAGCAAGATGATGATCCCAAACACAAGACCAAGGAAACAATGAGTTGGTTTCAAAGAAAGAAAATCAAGTACCGTAGCTTGAATGGTCCAGTCTGACCTACATCCCATAGAACATCTATGGAGAGAACTGAAGATCAAAGTTCATAACAGAGGAACCTTCGAGATTTAAAGATTGTTTGTGTGGAAGAATGGTCCAGAATCACTCCTGAGCAACGCAGACGACTGGTCTCTCCAGACGAGAGGCGTCTAGACGCTGGTATCACCAACAAAAGCTTTTCTACAAAGTGTTCAATATTTATTCCCTGTGTCATTTCACTTCATTTATTATGACTCAACTCGTATACTTAAATATTCTGATTTCTTTGTATGATTTCAATATTTGGCTTGATGGCAACATCTGGTGCAAATTTTGTGTCAATAGCCCACTTAGAGATATGCTTACTGCTGTAAGTAAAAAACTAATGTATTTGTTTAGTGATAATACTACATTTTTATGCTCTGAGCTGTCAAAACTGATGTGTCTGATCATAAACACCATGTGAACAATGAGTTTAGATGATAAAATTGACATGAAATTTTTCCAAAAATGCTCCAGTTTCCTTTTTTGTTTCTGTTCTTGGATTGTCATGATTGAAGTCTAATTATTCTGCTACAGTTGTGTTTATGTATTCAAAAAGAACTGTAACACAAATGTCACTGTTTGGCAAATGACTGCTCTATATTTCTGAGAAGTCAGTAATGAAGTAAGCTCATCATAGCACAGAAACAGCAACTGGTGTGTCTACATGACATCAGGATCAGGGAATCCTGGGGATTCCAGTTTGTTCTTAATAATAATGAATCTTCCTCTTGCACCAGAATGGAGTTCCTCAGGGGTCGGTGCTTAGACTCCTTACTTTTTATCATTTAACCCTTATTGCCCCAAATGAATAAAAAAGTGCAAAAAGAAGAAAGAATAAGAATTTGTGCTAAAAGTATGGAAAGCAGGTCATAATGGGCACGCCGGAGATAACTGCCACCCTAGAGGATTATGGGTTGTTGCGTCATGAGTCGTTGTGTGTGGGTTGTCTGGTTTTCCTACAGACAAGAGACCAGTTTGATTTCAGCATGCTCAGTTTTAGCAGTTGCAGCCCACTGTCCAACATATTAAAAATGGATAAAGTTAACTTTGTTTGGTGTAATATCAGGGTGAACGATGAAAACATAAACAGAGCAAATGCATCTTAAACCATGTTTGATGAATAAAAGATTCATTCATATTTAAATCAGACATAAGGAGAAACTAAACACTTAAGACAGTCTTTACTTTTCCTTCTGTGTTCTAAAACTAAAACCACACTGTGAAGTCTGCCCCCTTCGACCCCATCCAAGGCCGTCTCTCCCATCAACAGTCTCACTTACAGCCACAAACAAACTCACATGGCAGGCGTTCCTTTCTGCATATTTCCATCTGGTCCCTGAGAAACGGTCACCTGCCAGGCTTCCCCGATTCCGCCGGATGTATCCGCTTGGCAGCGCAGCACCACTAATTACACTGATCCCAGTCTGGGCCTTGAAATTCCCTTCTTGCTTGACAGAATCTTTCTGGGAGAGGCCCAAACTTTTTCTCCCTCTTGATGTCTACAGCCCATCTGTTGTTCTTTTATGGAGCTTTTACAGCCTTCACTGGTAAATAATCTCCTTTTTTGTCCCATATTTACAAAACCAAATATGTTCTCAAGTAAAATATGGAGTCGATTTGAATTTAGATGCCCTAGTTTTTTTGTGTAGCTATGTGTGTGTAGCTGTTAGAACTGTGACTCTATAACATTCTTTAAGGATTTTAATCTTAGGTCATATTTTACACTCTTTAGCGTCCAGAGAGACTCGTAGGAGAAACCAGCACTAACCGTGTCTTCTTCAGTCCCCACCTCCACAGTCTGCTCTCTGTCAGTCTCTCTGTGGTCACCATGTTGTGGTTTGGACACTAACATTTGTGGACAGACTAACAAACTCTGCCACATCACTGCGACTTGTGGCCGCTGACCCGCGGCCGACCAGCCAGACCACAGAAAGGCTCACACTCGTGTAAACAGACAAAACTTGACACAGGTCAGGATGCAAATCTGGACATTTGAAGAATTTCCTGCTTCTGGAGGCATGTAGATGAACAACAGTAGAGTCAGAAGTTTATTGTTTTATTAAAGTTATGATGAATCTTTTACATTAGTTCCATGAGTGCTACAGCTCTGTTTTGGGCTCTTCTCCAGCCTGCTTCATTTCCTGAAAAGAATGGGAAAGTTAAGATACTGCATCAAATGTATTTATTCAAAGTTTCACGAGCTCACTATCAGCTCATTTTAAACTGATCCGATCTGACAAATGTGAAAAATTAACATATTGAAAAACTACAAGTATTTAGTTTATTGCTAGTGTTTTTAAGGCTGTGTCCAGATGTTGTTGCATCTAAAAATACATTGTCATAAATGTGGGAATCCCTGTTGTTTTTGTTTTACGTCCATAAAATCTTATAATTACAAGTTATTACAGCAGATAGAATTAGCTCAGATATTGGGATGATTGTTACTGAGCTGCTTGATGTTCAATCTGACTCTGTACCATGTGGGTAGAAAAGAAACAGCATGCACCCCTGGTTGCCTCAAAGATTCATTCTTATAATGAATTCACTAAGCAAAAATTAACATAAGGAAACGTGACTCATCTCTGATACAATGAGATGTTCTGTGCATCTTTTCTGTATTTAAGCAAACTCAAGATGTTTTTTGTTGATTATAATTCTTATTAACCTCTTTAACCTATGAAATTTGAAGCAGTAATAATAATGTCTATACCCGCTTATCCACGCAGGGTCACAGGAGGCTGGTGCCTATCTCCAGCAGTCTTCAGGCATGCAGGCGAGGTACATTTCAATGTCAATTAATTTATAATACACTTTAAAAACAATACAAAAAATAATGAAACAAGGGCATAAAAAACATAAAATAAATTCAAATCCAATTTGTTGATAAAGAACTAATAAAAAACAACTAATAAAAACCAGTAAAGATGATCAGCCTCTACTTGTAAAAGCCAGGGAGCATAAGTGGGTTTTTAAAGGACTCCCACAGCAAAAACATGACCACCTTTCCTTTTATGCTCGTATCAGTGAGAAACGTCTGGTTGTTTGACCTGAATGTTCTGTTGCAGAAGATCCAGGAGACAGGATGGAGCAGACTATCAAAAACTAAAAAAATCTAACAAAAATATTAAAAATCTATTCTGTAACAGACAGGGAGCCAGTGAAGATAATCTAACACTGTTAAAAATCGATCTGCAGCTTTCTGAACCGTAAGGGAGACAGATCAGTGCCTTCACACAGTCAATATGTGGGTTAAGCATGAACCACCATCTCCAAAACTTGAAAACTGAAGCAGGACTTGACTTTGGCTAAACGGCGGAGTTGAAAGAACCCTGATTTGACCACTGAGCTGATCTGGTTCTTTAATTATAAAGAGCTGTCATTAATCACACCAAGGGTACTGACCAAGGAGCGGCAAACGGAGTCCAAAAGTAATATTTGACAAACAAGTTAGCTATTTGTTGATTAATGATAATATAACTAACGACATAATTATGTTTTATCTTATTATATAATCGTGTAACGTTACAAGAGTAATAAAGTAATAAAATTGGCCCTTGCCTTCTGCAGATGATCCACCAGAGAGCAGTAGACATGAGTGGATAATGCAGGTTTTTGAAGAAGGTACTAATCCTGATATCTGGCTGCTTTAAGGGGTTTGTTGTAAATGTGCAGCGATCACCCACATGAGGTTAAGTCAATTCAAACTGTGCTTTGGTTGTTTTTTGAGTGCAGTAGTTTTTACAGTGATTCAAATTAACATTAAAAGTTTAAAATAACATATTGTTTAGTTCAAAGACACCATTTATTTCTGTTCTCTCAGGATCTCACAGCATATCTGAATACATTATGGAATTTTACTGATTGAACTGTAAGACATCTTTTGATCCAAATACTGGTTCTGGACCAGCGTTCTTATTATGTAACCAGGCTGCATTGGAGCCGAGGTATAGCTATAGCAGTTTTTAGAGCCACAAACTGAGTCCAGTCTGCTACGCCCAGCCGAGTGAAACAAAGATTTTCTCTCTGTGTTTTATTTGGCTCGTATAGACGTTACAGCCACTGTCCCACCAGCTTAAAACGCTCTTTGTATTTTTGTTCGTCTGAGAATTTGATCCCACTATAACCCAGCTTTTGTCTGCGGTTACATTATGATCACTGTAATAAACCAAGCAGGGCTCTCCCGTTAAAAAAATAAACTAGTGGTAAAAAGCTGATTGTTCCTTTTATCACTTGTTTGATAAGATTTATTTGTTAGAGTTTATTCACCAAAGAGCGTCCAAACAAGGAGTGAAAGGCAATGACTTTATGTTTGTATGATTGTTCACCTTAAGTTCTCCTTTTAGGAATGACTGACAGAATTCCTGCACACGTTCTGTGGAGATGTCTCCTTCAGGTAGGAGCCACTTCATGTCTGAATCACCGTCGTAGATCCCAACTCGAGGAAGGTCCTTTGACTTCAGGCCGAAGTAGTTCAGCGACTTAAAGTTGGACTTCACAGCTCCGTTGATCAGCACGAACAAGAACTGGAACATATTTTATTATTTAAATACCAGTTAGATCAGATCATCTAAGTAATGGTCAAACATCTGATTTTAAGGGAATACCATTTTGAGTTTTTAACTCAGAAGCTGCACAGCCAGGAATGGGGGCTCCTGCCTACTCACCCATAAACAATCATGTGGGTTTTTTGCATCAAATATCTAATCCCAGCAATAAATAAATAAATTTTTGAACATGCAACATCAAAGTGAGAATCAGCTAAAAAATAACCAGAGGTTTATTATTTGTCTTAGTTTGTAAAATGTCCCATTCATTTACATGGAGTAGTGGGGTTTCAGATATATATTGCAACCAGCCACTAGGGGGTGTTTGGTTTATTTCTGCTTCAATGTCTTAATTATGTTCTTTTGTCCAGTAATTAAACATGTCAGTGGTCTGAAAATGTAAAAACTTGCTGCTTTTGCTAAAAACTGTGCAGTTTGAGACTTTTCTGCTGCGGCTGAATCAAGTTCATGAACATCTTCACCTTGCCTGTGAACTCGGGGGCCAGAGCTCCCAGTCGCTCCTTGAGCTCGGTATAATCTTTACTCCCCCTGTTGGCAAAAAGCACGAGGTGTGTCTTCACGTCTGAGTTGAACAGACCTACAGCCGTCTGAGATGGTCAGAAGAGAGGAAACAGAATAAATGATGACTAAATGAGAACCTCTCAGCAAACCTCAAACTGATTGGATGGATGTGGACCCACCACTTGGTTGTACTCTGTGATGTATCGAAGCTCGTTGATGGTGATGAAGTTCACAAGTCCATCAGTTTCCAGCTTCTTGGCCTCAGAAATATCAAGGTGCTGCTGATGGTTATCTGCCTGCATCACAGGAGACATCATTATTAGCATCTCTGAAGCCAAATTTAGGAGGAGATTCAGAGTGGTGGTGATGGCGTGGAGTACTTTTCTGAAGAGGATGATGGTGTCTGAGGAGATGCTGTAGTCAGCCCACACCTCCTTCACAGAGCAAATGGCTGCAGGAACCGATTCGACCCGCTTTGAAGCTTCCAGGAATTCCTTAAAGCCTCGACTCTCCTCACTCTGAAACACACACGGTTCAGTTTTTTACTTTCTAAAGATTCGTGATGGTTTTATACTTCATATTTCTTCCACCTGCTCTTTTTCCACAACAGCCTTACATAATAGTCTTATGTAACCTGACCAGGACTATCTGTGGTTGGACTAGAAACTCTTGGTTTTAAAAAAAGAAAAAAAAAACAAAGAGAGAAATTGGGGCTGCCTCAAAGAGTGGTGAATCACGTCTATTTCTGAGGCATTTTATGAGCTCTGGCAATCCGATTTTTCATTTTGAAGCCTCTGTGTGATCCTTCTCAGTGAGTCACCGCTCCAATATTTTGGTCTCCTGTTACCTTCACCACCAAGCTATTTGTTATCCTCACATGCTCCCTGTTGCTGTTCCACTCGCGATCCTGCTCCCTGCTTTTGTGATTGTTTACATGAAGATCAGTGGAGCCAATCCCACAAGACTTCACATGCATATGCACTTCCGGTCAAGCTGGCCATCTTCCCCCGCGTGTAGAGTCTGGCCAAAGACAGCAGGCTACTGTCTGTCCTCCAAGAGCCGGCGCTGCCAAAGGCGTGGCGACAGGAAATATATCACTCTTCAGGATCTATTTGTGAAACCAGCATCATGAAGAAGTGTCTGGAAATTCTGAGAATTTGATTGTTGATTTTTTTTTTTGTGATTTGAAACAATCATAATAGCATCTCCTATAGCTCTCTCAAAGTTCATTACAGACTAATTTAAACATCCAACATGCTTCTCTGACCTCCAGGAATCCGACGATCACCACTTCAGCAGAGTCGATGAAGGCTTTAGCGGCTTTGATGTCGTTTAGCTTGATAAGACCAGAGTCTGGAAAAGAATGACACAATATTCCTGTAAATAAATCACAACCCCGCTTCATTTAGTCGCAACAGGGTCAGCACACACTGTTAGGGTTAAAATAAGAAATCATCTAAAATAAAATAATACCTTCCTTATTAAATCTATTAAAGAGGACATAGGCCTACATAACTCACCTTTAGCATCATTTTGTGCTGCCATGTCGGTCTCTACTGCCTCTATAAACACTCTAAACATGAAAAATATCCATCCACCCGTTCTCTGTCAGTGTTTGGTTTTAGGAATTATCTGCCTAAAATAAGCTGTTTCAAAAAGTTCCTGTTTGTGATGTCACAAAAAAGAAGAATTAAACCACCTCTTACGTGAAAGAGAGCTACTGCTGGAGGAGCAGCGGCTCTACTCCGAGCCCCTCCCAGATATTGGAGCTTCTCAGCTTATAGCAGCCTGAGTGTGGGATGGGTGGGCGTGGCCAGCTCCAGCGTGTTTTCTTAAAGTGACAGGGCCCTGAAACGACTCATTCTGGAAGGCACTGAAAATGTCAGGCATAAAATTGCTGAGATTGCTTTAGGTGGGAGAGATTTAGTGCAAAGAACTTCATGAACATGTTTTGTATCGACCATAGAATGCTTAAAATGTAATTAAAAAAATTCACAATATGTCCCCTTCAAATATGTGTTCAGATTATTATTATTATTATTATTATTATTATTATTATTATTATTATAATACTACAACTGAAATTCACCAATGGTCTTCTAACTTGATGCATTTGACCAGCTGTTAGTTCTGCTTTGTGTATCATGATAAAAAAAATTCTTTAAAAGTGTTTTGATGATTAAAAAATATAATTAAATAAAAAACACCAACATATATGAGCTCAAATTATAACTGAGACCAATAAAGGTTCTTCTGGACACCTATCAGCACTTTTCACTCAGATTACACTGGATTATGACTGGATGTCAAATCTGTTCTCTGGAAATATCTGAAAACTGACATCAAATAGTTTGTTTTTACAGAACTGAGAAAAAAGACCCAACCAGTCATTTCAAATACAACACAATACTGTTCCTTGTATTGGCAGAGTTGTGATGTTTAAAAGAATAAAAGACTACAAGGAGGTCGGACTGATTATTTACCTTTTTCTGTGGCAGCGACTGAAGACAGCAGGGAGGCTAAAAGCAGAGTGACCAGCATGTTTCTATGGTTTAGCTCACGTGGAGGAAATGGATCAAAGAGCCAACAAGGGAGAGGAAAAGCCCTGAAGACGTTTGGCTGTTTAACCGTCAGATGGTCTCCACTCAGCAGCCGGCTGGAGCTGCTCCCACCTCTCTAGGCTGTGTGGGAATGGGCCAGGTGATCCTGATAAGTTAGAGGAGAAGTGATGTTGGACTACGTGTCACTGAGCCACACAGGACACGTCTACTCTAGCAGTGAGGATCAAAGACTGAATGTCCTCATGCCTAAAACACATAATAATAATAATAATAATAATAATAATAATAATAATAATAATAATAATAATAATAATAATAATAATAATAAATAACACATTCATGTGTCTTTGGTTTGATGCAGGGGATGAGGAGTGTTGTCTGTCTGCAGGAACAAGAAAAGAAAAGTATTTAAAATACTTTCTATTTGACAAGTGAAGGACTAGAGGCTAGCTGGACTGTACTTTTATAGTTTCACCACAGGATGGAAACAAAAGCCACTTATTCATCACCAGCAGTCAAAAATAGACAAGTATTGGGTGTTGCAGAAACATTCATCCTTTTTAAAAGAAGCTAACACGTTTCACGTTGCTTTTGTTTTTCTAGTAAAGTCATGTTTAGAACACAAACGGATGTCATGTAAATAAATAAGTAAATAAATAAATAAATAAACTTTCACTAAAAACCTCAGACATTAAACGTTTGATCTGTGTGAAGATGGGAAAATGTTAATTTAACAAAAACATTTGGAGCAGACGTGTTTCTGCACATGACCCAAAGATAAAGGAAGATGATTGTTAAAATAAAATCACGTGCTTTGAGTTACTTAAATGAAAAAAGAACCAAACTGATGCCAAAACTGCTTTCAAAATAAAGATTTAATAATCAATGTGGATTCTGACATTTTTAACTCTAAACTGGACAAAAGTAAAACCTGCTTAAATGTCTTGAAAGTTACACAAAATCCAATTAAATTTCTATTTTGCATCATTATAATTAATCCATCACACTTATATGTTAAGCTATGAAATCTTTGTTTATAAAAATGTCTGTTACATTTGGGTGGAACATTAAGAGAAGAAACTGAATCTGCAGTTTAAAAAAGTGATGTGGACGTGTCTCCAGTGTCCTCCAGGTAAAAGACACCTGATCCTTTTGGTACATGGTCACATGTCAGTGTGAAGTGAATTATTTATAATTTCAAAAACATTTTTGTTTTATCACTTCTGATGCCTCAAATTCTATTTTTTTGTTTATAAATCATGTTTTCTTTAAAACTCAATAACATCATGGCAACCTGCATGAGGGGAAAAAACATCCCAACTTTGCTTTAAAACTTTAGATTGAATGTCAAAATCATGCAAAATGACAGTCTCACAAACTCCTAGAAGGGATCAGTTTTCCCACTTCCTTGCATGTCTACACTGTTTTTAGCGCCACATATGAGGCAGTTTTAGAAATTCCTGTGAAAGGCAGCAGACAGTGTTGAGCTATAGAAGAAGGCTGACACGTATGCAGTAAAGATGGTGTTTATAACATTCCTAACACAAAAGCATGCTAGACTGGTAAAAAGGAAAATATGGAGAGAACAGGAAGGACTGAAATAAATCAGACATTTTGGACTTGTGTTAAATGTTAAACAGGTTCACAGAGGGCACTGTTCAGGGTGAAATTACAGAGCCGGACGCTCATATAGTCGGTGCTACAGATAAAGGCGTCACAGAAGTTCCAGCCAGGGTGGCATGGGCCTCCTCATTTAGAAGGAGTTGCAAAGATCAGCAGCTTATTCTTCTCTAGAGGACATTTACATCAGAATCTAATAACACAATGATCCACTCAGCCAATGAACTAGTCACCTTATTTCCTTCAGGCAGAAGTTGGAGCAGCCATGTTGTCCCGATAACAAGGCTGAGGAACAGCTCCTCCCCTGAAGCTGTGAAACTCATGAACCCTTAACTACCCTCTGTTTTTAAAGTGATTTTAGGTGTTTCCACATGACTTTAATGAGTTTATTTGTTTATTTTAGACTTTTTTTCCCCCCTGTGTCTCTAAAATGCTGTTAATGATGACAATAAATGAAACTGTATCAAAATAAACCACTGCATTCTGTAATTAGGATGATTCAGCAACAACATAATGAGTCTTTGAAACAGGACTGAAAATAAACGAAAGAATAAAGCCTTCACAACCTCGGCAAGAGCCCGGTGTCCTCAATCTGTCATCACTCCTTTAGAGCCCAGATGAAGAACAGGTCACATGATCTCCAGAAGACAGAGGGAGGCGTTCTGTTATGTGTACGTCTGCTGTGAGGTCCAGGAGCTGCAGCTTGTGTGGAGATCAGGGTGGCTGCACAGGTTTGTGTCTGAACACATGAATCAGCTGGAAATGAAGGTGGAAACTTTATTTCAGGAAAAAAAGAGTAAATGCATCGATGTTAGAGCTGAATTTAGATGTTTGCATGTTGTCTTTAAATGAGTAAAATCTCATCAGAGTTCTGACTCAACAGTTGTTTCATAAATTAGATCAAATTAAGCTATTTCAGAAGTTTTAAGTACATCTTATTGTAAAGTTAAGTTGCATCCTTAAGAAACTTTATTTTAATCACAATTTTACTCCACAAGCAAACAAGCAGAAACAATTCTGTCATATTAAACATGGAGTGTTGATTCTTTACCATTAGCTTAAGTTTTTAATCTTTCATACATTTAATTTTACAAATAACTATTCATACTTTGTTAATGATGTAATTTTGTTGACAGTTTACATCCAGACACAAGTTAACAGTGAGATCAGTGATGTAACCTGAGGTGAGCAGATTACTGCTGATTGGATCAAAGCCAGGTTATCCGTCATCCACCAATTACACAGCTTCTAACCTTGTTATCACAACCTGTGTGTGTGTGTGTGTGTGTGTGTGTGTGTGTGTGTGTGTGTGTGTGTGTGTGTGTGTGTGTGTGTGTGTGTGTGTGTGTGTGTGTGTGTGTGAGTAATCCTCAGACTGTGGTTCAGCTTCTTCTCAAAGCCTTCAAGTCTCACTTACACAACTTATACAATTTACACATGCAACGCTGCTGATTGGAGAAAAATATAGAGAAAACACACACACACACACGCACATTTCTTAGTTGTCTATATATATTTTGTCTGACATACGATAATTAGATAAATCATGTTCTGCATCACGGTGGGAGTGCTGGCAGAAAGAGAAGAAATCTTTACCGGTCATAAAAATGAAAACAAATAAAGCATCTGGATTTCTTTGTGAGCACCAGTTGAAAGAATAAAAAGTGGAAAACTAAATGAAAACCCACTTGACTGAGAAACAAACACAGTTACTGTTTGTCTGCCTTGACCCATTAGAGAAGTCTCAATCCTCTTAAACTGTTGTGTAATGTTGTGAAGAGTCGCACCAGGATAACAGAATAGACTAGAAAGTGAAAGGATCGCTTGTTCAGGCTGTCCGCTTTCTTTTGTTTTCAGACTGAGCTCGTATGCTTTAACAGGGAATATACCACACGTATATGGAAACAGAAGATGGGGGGAAAAAACAATTCAAACAGGTCAACATGTTGCAGAGAACACAGAGAGCTTGTTCAGGTCAGCTCTGAGAGATGACTTTTGGTTCAATAAAGATTATTTACAAGAGGAAAACGTCCCGGGGCAGCGCGGGGAAATATCACATTGTGTGCCGCCATAAGTGGGTTAGGGTTAGTCAACATATACTCACATTTCTAGATGCTCTCCATAATCTAGTTGTACAGAACAGACCAGATCAGCCCAGGTCTGTGGTGGTATGGGATAATGTCAGCTTCCATCATGCTGCTCTGCTCTGGACCAGGCCTGGTTCAACAACCACAATCAGTTTGAAGTGGTATACTTGCCCCCTTACTCACCATTTTTAAGCCCTATAGAGGAATTTTTTTCAGCTTGGAGATGGCGTGTATATGCCTGCCGCCCGCATTGCCTCTTCAGCAGACAATAGAACAGGCCTGTGGCGACATTCAGGTGACGGATGGTTTTGACATGCAAGGGGACATTTTCCCCAGTGATTTGCAGCAGAAGACATTGCTTGTGATGTCGACGAGGTCCTGTGGCCAGACCCCAACAGACGGCAGGATCCATGAGCCCACATATGCACAACTGCCATGATTTGTTTGTTTTTACAGTATAGTGTTTTATTTTATTTATTTATTTTTGCTTCGTCTGAATTCATGTTACTGCGACGTACAACACTGAGTAGGCCTATTTGCTTTTTTGTTTGTTTGAATATGTGCTTTCTGAATAAACAGTGAAACTCTAGGACTGCAGTGTTTTGTATAAAGTAGACTAGTGACCCTGATCTGCATGTGTATGCATATGATGCAAGCCTGTGTCATTTTGTCATCAGCGTTACATTTTGACTAAGGATTGTTGGGTTTTGATAGTAGAGTTTTAATTTGACACAGATGTGAGTGGTATGTTTCCCAGTGTTGTGCCATGTTTACTTGTGTGTAGAGTTTTGGCACAATGAGCGAAGTTTTGCAAAATGTGGTCGAGCAACGGGCAAAAACCGTAATAGTGAATATTCTATATTTTACTGCTGCTTTGAGGCAGAATCAGGATCTCCACCATGCAGTAGTTATTATGAAGACTTCTGATTATAGAGTCAGTTTAAGCACAGAGAAGTAATCCAGTCTGTGACGCTGTACCGTCTAATCCTTTGGCCTTTGAGACAGAATAGACAGCAGGTGTTATTTTTACTCTACCTGTGAGCACACTTAAAGGGCTGAATTTAGAATGTGGAAAAATAAATCTAAGAATAAGTTTAACTTGTGTTATTTCATTATAGTCCAACCACCTCTGAGGAGTGCCTCTCTTATTGCCCAGAAACAATCTCATCTCCACCACAACAGAGTGACTCTTATCTCCACCAGAGGAAGAAGCTGATGCTGCTTCCAACACAGAGGAATTATTTAGTGTTTGGAATGGTTTTCCTGCTGTGGGCGTGTCTCTCCCAGCATGCCAGTGCCGATTCAGGAATTAAAAAGAGGAAAAGTTGTTATAGGTTTTATTTATCAGAAAGCGTCTCAATCAGAAATACCTAGGCTTTATATCTCTTCATTTTCATAATTACATGGTTGTAAATTCTCTGCCTAAATGTTTTCGCTGGTGTTTGTTTTTGTTTTGCAGTTCTGAATGTCCAACTGATGCAGCAGAATCCGTTAATCTAATCAAAACACCTGAAAATTCACCAACTAATCATTCTATTTATGAAGTTGAGACGAGATGATGGACCCAATAGTGTTGGAATCTGAGTTAGCATTAACTTTATTACTATTTAATTCAATATTAGCCCTAAACCACCACTGTCCTAACAGTTTAGGACTGTCATGCAGACCTGATGATGGAGCTGACAGGTTCACTCTGATTCTGCCACACCTGAATGTCCCAGAAGTCTTCTCCACAGCTCTGCTCTCTACTGCTGTGTGCCATGTGGAGGGGCTCTGATTCAGCTTTCCTGACCTCCATCAGTAAGACTCCCCATCAGAAACATTCCCCTCCATCATCCTCTGTAATAAACATTAAAACACAGCTCTCATCTCAGATTGTAACAGCAAAGATCACAGAATAAACAGAAATAAGTCATTTGCATCAGCAGCACCGTGGATGCAGCCATGATGAGAACATGCATGAGTGAAGAGCTGTTATTGTTTTCCTATTTCCCAAAAAATGCAAAGGAGAGTCAGCTTTGCTATGTTCAAACAAAAATGTTATTGTTAATTATAATTCTTATTAATTAACACATTCTATAAAGAAACAACCACTAGTTTGTTCTAGATGTGCACGTGTGATTAAAGGTCACCCTACTGTAATCGTTGTTGTTCTGGTTTCTTTTCACCGTCCAAACCACATCACAGGGGACTTTGCCACATTTTTAAGGCGCTACCCACACATTCAACTGTTCTGCTCGTTCCACAGAAGCAGGATCCTTAAGTCACACCTAGAGGACACGTTCTACGTGCTAACGATGCTGGTTGAGCTGCTCTGACCCTGTTTGTGGGGTTTGTTTTTACTGTTTTATTCCAGGCTTCTCTTTGCTGTAAGAGATAGAAAAATAATTTGCAGGTCTGGTTGTCATGGCAACAGTATCTTCCCTGTCTTCTTTCTTCCCCTCTCACATTATGCTTGAAGCCAGGCTTATTTTGACAGTTTGAGAAAACTGTAATCTGTTTTTAAACGATTAGATAGTTTGTGCCTTGGACGACGTTCAGCTCAAGACAACTGTCTTTCTTTACTTTACACCAGATTCTGTCACCAAAATGTTTTTCATGACACGACAGAATGCTGTGTAGGCAATATGAAAATTTCTGTATGTAGCGAAGAGGAAAAGAGGAGGCTGATCACTCAGAAGAAATCACAGCGTCTGATAAATAATCCTCTTTTATTATCGTGAACCATGTAACGGGTTCCATCAGGCTTATTTCTCTGTCTGTGATGAAAGAACTGGGTACAAGAGATGGAAGAGGGAGGATAAAACGAAACATGAATTATGGAGGATGGGATGATGGACATTTGATGGAGCTGAGGAGGAAACAAAAGTGCAGGAGGGTCCATGGTTTCCTCTGATCCAGGTCAAACATCGACCACATCAAAGGCTGCCTCGTCAGGCCAGCATGAAGGTAATAGATTACTTGCTTTTTGGTCAATTATGGGACCACACGGGGGAGAATAAGCAGCAACAAGGGAAAAAGCACTGAATGGAGTTCTAAACATATCCATGTTCTGCCAAGTTGCTGAGCTCCACATCCCTGAAGGCTTCCAGTGGGCAAAACCAGTGTGATGTGTGAGCCAAGGCCCGGCGTGCTGGGAATCTCCGAGTCTGAATCAAAGAGACAAGAAGCTTTCATGAGAACAAAGCGAAGGGTGGAAGTTGGCCTGAAATATTGAAAAGTGTTGAAATAGATCACCAACTTCTGGTCTGGTTCAGACGCTCTTAAAGGGACGGCTGATCGTTTATTTAGGAGAAGCCTTTCAGTCAGCAGGAGATGCAACATCTGCCTGTTTGGAAAAAAAATCTCACATCATCTCATACTGGATTTATAAAGCTGATCTATTGTATCTTTATCTGCTGTCTCATCTCAGCCTCACTCCTGCTGTGGCTCTCAAAACCGGTTTCTTTGCCTTTTTGGTAGAATTTCTGTTTTTTCACATCTTTTTCTGAATCTGCCTCTCGTTTCTCACTCCTGTCCCTCTCCCCTCAGGCTGAAGACATCCTCTCAAAGTCCTTCGGGTTGCTAATCCACTCAGATAAGTATACTGTCCTCCTTTTATTTGGCAGATCTGCCAAGAAAAGGGTAAAATAAAGAGTAGCTGGGAGTAAACATAAAACAGCACACAGGCACGCCTGTCAGCACACAGATTCAAGTGGATTGGAGTAACAGTTGTAACCGAGACAGAAGTGTGATAAAAGACGTCTGTATCACAAACGTTCCCACTGACAAAAATCTGCCTCTCTGGCTTCTGATTTAAAACAAAACTTTTAACCTCAGTGATCATCTACATCAGCAGCTGGAGGTCAGGGAAGGGAGGGAGCTGGTAAATAGTGACATGAGGAGGAAAGTGAAGGAATCAGGTGAGATGGAGGAGGGAGGGAGAACCTGATGATGGTGATGAGGAGCTGAGCTGCGTAGAAATGAGACTGCTGAGCAATTAGAGGTGTGACCCGGTTCCTAAACCCAAATAAACCTAAAAACTTCATGCAAAACGCTGACATGAAGCTGCTACATCTGGATGAGGGTTTACTTTATCAAAATATAATTACGCTCTCTTTTTCCAACTCTAGAATCAACATTCTGAACAAGAAGTTCCACTAGTCCATATTAAAAGTTTATCTGAAGACATTTGAACTCATCCTCTCAGCATTCACGTCACTCATTTCTCTCATTCTTTCTTGTTAACATCAAAAAGTGTCATTTGTGTATTCAAGCAGATGTCAGGAATGATCAAAGATCCAAAGTTATGAGTAAAAAGGTGTTTCCTGGGCTGACCTGCACATAGATCAGTGTGTGAACAAGAACTCAGCTCTCTTAAACGCTTTTGACGGGATCAGCTGCATAAAGCATTCAGCTTTTAATCTGAGCTGGAGGGTTAGGTGTCCCCTCTTGGCCTGAGGGGGAGCGTAGTACACGCACCTTAGGTGAGCAGTTAGCAGAGGGTGATAAAACATTCATTCTGCACTATTGCCCTCATTTATTAACCATTAGCTTTATTTTAATGTTAATGCTCCTCAGAGACCGTGGCAGGAGGAAAGAAAAGCAACAGAAAGTAGGACGTATATCAATGATTCCCAATAACCATGAGGTTATTTTGGAAGGCAACTCAACAATCTTCTCAAAAATAGCCTGACTTTATATTCAGAAACTAAACCACTGAGCAGGCCTGATTTAGATTTTCACCCTGATAATTGATTATGCAAGGCAGCAGCCTTTTTCAGGAGGCACGATGCTTTAAGGTGAGGCTTAGAGGAGGAGGGGGTATATAAGAGCGGGACCTCAGCGCAGACAAACTGAAGCTGGACACAGAGACATCAGACGAGTGTGTGCTACTACTGAAACAGGTAAGAGTTCACCTCTTCATCCTCATGTTCTGGATTTACGATCTTCTGCTTTGAAGTTTTTGCAAAATAGTTATGTTTGGCTGATTGAAACTAACTGCTTTTATTCTGAATTCTGATAATGCAACAGAGAGAATAAAATGTATTTTGCAAAGAAAATAAGCACAAACATACATGTTGTTAGCCATAGCTTAAATAAGATGTTAACGATCATTTTCAACATATTTGACATTTGCACAGAACAACCCTCTACATCTCATTTAGGCACGGTTGTGGCGCATGGCTGCTCATACTGAGCCAGGTTCTGTTGGAGGTTTCTTCCTGTTAAAGGGGAGTTTTCCTCTCCACTGTCGCTACATGCTTGCTTAGTATGGGGATTGCTGTAAAGTCTCTGACACAACAAGTCAGTGACTTGATGCAATCTGCTGGGTTTCCTTAGATAGGAAACTTTTAACTGGAATAATGACCTGAACTCAATGCACTGATACGTAGGTTCAGTTGGAACGTTAGCTTTGTAAGGTGCCTCGAGACGACTCTTGTTGTGAATTGGCGCTATATAAAAAACTGAAGTGAACATTTTTTAAGGCAAGAGCCAAAATAGTCACGTTAAAATTCCTCGTGGAAGACAAAAATTTGATTTTTTTCTTTCAATTAAAAAAAAAATGCAAAAATCATTTTATGGTGATTTTTTATTTGTACTTCTCAAACATGGGCATCATATTAATAAAATGAGCATTAAAATGTTAAAAGTTGTCAATCAACATCAACAGCCTGCTTGAGAAACAAATTATAACAATAAAAATGCAGCTGGGGGGGGGGCTCAGAAAATCATTCCAAGGGCCACAAATGGCCCTGGGCCTCACTGATCTAAAATACATCTGATGTAAAATGATGATGGTTGTTCACTTTTAATTTTATTTTTAGACTTGAAATAAAGAATTTTGTGAAAATATTGTAACATGAATAAAATCCAGCAGAGGACTCTTGAAGCATAATGAGTCACAAAGAACAAGATCTCTTTACTAATGTCCGGTGGGTTTTTTGCTCTCTTAAGTGGTCGAATTAGGTAACTTTTAATCTCCAAAGCAAGAAATTGTAAAAATAGACAAAGCTCTTTGTGTAACAGGGTCTTAAGGTGCTAAAACAGCTTTGGTTTATAATTTGACCCAATCTGGGAGGGTTATATCATCAAAGCAGTCAAGGCTTAGAGGAGGAGGGATCACATCAAGATTAACTAACATGCTGTTTGTTGTCTTTCTTCTAGAATCTTAAGAATGGCCGACACAGCCGTTGCAACACCCGCTGAGAAGAAGATGCCACCAAAGTTCAAGCAGAGGACCACTCGCACCTTCAAGAGCAAGGCCCCCAAACCGGGGCAGAAGGGGTAAATAAGATCAGAAGATAGAGACACAGTATTTTAGCAGATTCCCAGATGATTGAGTCGTTTTGTTTTTCAGATTTGGAGACGACATCCCTGGCATGGAGGGTCTTGGTACCGACATCACAGTGATTTGCCCATGGGAAGCTTTCGGAGACATGGAGCTCAGTGACTTGGCCAAATACGGAATCATTTAGACTGATTCACCTCACCATCACCTAAAACTCACCCAACCTTGTGTCTGTTGCACAAAAACTCTTCCCCAAAATTCATCCAATGATGTGTCAAAGTAGCAACAGGAACTGTTGAAGATGCACGTTGTTATTAATTATTTATGCATGCTCCACTGAGGTCTTTAGCCCTTTACTGTCTGTCTTTTTACTTTTAATAATCCTCTATAGGCTCAATGGTCTCTTCTTGTCTGTCCGTCCCCTCTGTGGAGCTATCTCTGACTATTGTATGGTCATTTGTTCAAGATGTTTTTATTTTTATGAACTCTGAATGTAAACAAGATCAAAGAAAAGTAGAAATTGATTCTACTTGATGTGACCATGTAGCATTAAAGCTGCTGGAAGTAAAGACTGCGATAATTCAGCTGTCTATTAAATTAGGTACAAAAACTCTGGGACTGAAGTTTATTGGATTTTCTTTTCTTCTTCTTTTATTTATTTTTTATTATAATTAGAAATTAGTGTGTATATAATGAGTATAATCCATTTGACTTGGAAAAGTTCTCTGGTCAGAATCTTCCTGATGGACCCTTTTCCTACGCAGCTGTAACAAAAATATTTCACAATTCATCTATCCAGCTATATTACAATTTATTATTACAAAACACAATTGAATTTTTACTGTGTCAAACATAAAAATGTAGTAAAACTTCTTAAAATATAGAAAAATCTTATCTGGTCGTTATATATATATATATATATATATATATATATATATATATATATATATATATATATATATATATATATACCAATTTTATATAAAACCAATTTTCATAAGATTTCAACCTTTTTATGAAGCAGCTGATGAAACAACTGCAAAGTAAATCCTTATTGTTGGATTTTTGTTTTTTATTCAGAAACTTTTTCCTTGTGCAGGGTTGAATAAACTATGAGTGGAGCGACATCGTTTCAAAGGAAAACAACCAGGAAGCGTATTCACAACAAAACATTTTATATAAAGCATTTTTTATCATGGACATTCAATAACAAAAACAACATAATGGCAGTCAGAGGGAAACAGACAGGACGGAGGGGCTGATCATTGAGAAACCATAGCAACTATGAAGAGTGACCACATAGTTCTTTATAATACAGGGGCGAGGAAGCCATGACAGGAAAACAAAGCTGCCAAACGGTATTTTTGCAGCCTTTTTTTGTTTATTTCTTTTTTCCAAACAGCTCTGTGATCTTTGTCATGTCAAAGCTGCCCATCATGGAGTTTTAGTGGTGAAGGAGAGCAGCCGGGCTCTGCTGCTCACGGGTCAAATGTGAAAAGACAATAGATTCATGCAAAACCTATTTTTTTCCTTTTAAAAGTGATAATTATCTCTCATGCTGGTTTGTCCATGCCATCAGTGGCTCCAAAGGTCCATTTTAGTCTTTTTCACTGTCATCTTTTCAATCTTTACAGGTCGGGAACCAGAACATGCCGAGAACTTAACATCTTTGGCTTGTGCCTTTTTTATTTTTCAATTTAGTCGAGAGCACATTCTCCATTAATATTATTAAAACACAAATAAAACCAAATAAAAGTCATAGAAATGTTACATGTCATGAATATAACTCAAACATGTGACTGCATTTCCAAGTAGGCAAATGAACAAAAAAAACAAAAACAGTCACATCAAGACAGGATTATAAACCTGCATAACACTTGTGGACATTTTATCTGGAGTTTTTATTTTTTTTATTTTTTAAACAAACCGGTTATTTGAAAGATTTGTTTAATGAAATGTACGGAGTCTGCTTTAAAAACAACAACAACAATAATAATAATAACCCAGAAAAGAAAAAGAACGGAACACAGTGGCTTTTTAATCAAAGTGCCACAAACTTTTATCAATCATCATCATCTCACCTGCAAACCGTGGACACACACACACACACACACACACACACACACACACACACAAATATAATAATAAAAAAATCCAGCTGTTTTCATATTTTGTGAAATAGAATTAAATGTCATGCTGGCAGATCCTATGCTCAATCAAAAACAGCAACAAAACAACAGCAACAAACAGAATTATATAATAAAAAATAATAATAAAAATAACAGCCCAAACTGACTCAACATTTCTGAGAAAATAAATGGTGTTATTTCCTCTAAAATGCTAAAATCAGCTCAGGAATTTCAATCCAAAACAAAATAAAAATAAAACTTGAAATTTGCACCTTACTCGAGAAGTAACAACACACATACATACATATATATATAGATATATAGATACATAAAAAAATCAGACAATGGAAAAAAGTAAATCAAGACAGCTATAGGGGTATGATAATAACACACGTAATATATTTATATTTATAGATATATATATATATGGCAGAAACATGTGCTTTCTACAAATCTTTGGAACAAAAACAAAAGCCAAAAAAAGCCACGTTTTGGAAATATAGAATACAATAGTATAGAAATATGCACAATAGTAATGTGTTTGCATTTAAATATCACTAAGAACCGACTGGCTGGATCTCCGTCTTGCTCAGTAATCGCCGTTGGCAGCATCGTTAGCGCCACTGCCAACTAAGATGTGTTTCAGGAAGACTCATCCATTGCTGGACTCTATAAAAAGGTGAAGCATGAAGGGAAAACAAATTTAAATAATAACTCTCTCTACGTTAAAAAATCATCAGAGACCTCGGCGCTGCAGGCGGGGGGGAGGGGCTCTTTTACATGTAAACAAAAATAGAAATGTCTGCAGCGTAGTGTTTCACTGTCTGTAGTGTCTGATGTCTGTAGTGAAACCGTGTGTGTGTGTGTGTTTTACATGCGGTAGGTGAAAATTCACCGACTGCTCTCTCGCTGTGTAAAACAAAGTAATGATTTACTGAATATTTATGAGAATAATCACAACAGCAATAATAACAATAATTTGGTAAATCTTTTTTTTCTCTAGACTAATTTCTTTGCATATCATAACATTTTTAAAGGTTTACCGTTTCCACATACTAAGAAAACTTGAGGTAAGGAACAGCTCTAATAAAAACCCTCCCTCCTTCAGCTTCCCATCATCTCTCCAAGCTGCCAGTCTACCTCAAAGCAGCGATTCAGGACGATTCCTGAACCCCCCCGCTGTGCTGCTTCAGCGTTTCAGTTACTCATCATTCTGGTTTCAAAAGGTTTTCAGGGGCTTTCTCGTTCTCTCTCTCCCTCTCAAGGCACCTCACCTCTCTCTACCACTCTGATGTTCTGTTGACGCCTCGTTTCTTTGCCTCCCTCCTGTTTTCCTCTAACCCAGAGTGTGTGCAGGCCAGACTGTGCTCAGCTTTTCCTCCTGCATGAATGACAGCTGTTCAAATATCCAGCCTTTGGAAGAACATCTGGGCTCCGCCCCCAAATCTTGTGCTGCTGAGTGTTGAGGGAATAAGAGGGGGAGACTATAATACAGCCGTGCAATAGGGAAGGTGGCCATGTTCATTCAGATATTTTTTTCTTCTTCTTCCTTTTTTTTTATGTTTTTGAGAGTAAAGGCCGTCCTTCAGTCTTTAATACAGCATTCCTCTATTTCCGTGTATATAAGAAAATGTGGGACTGTTCTGGGGTGGGATCTATAATATCTTTGTTGTGGTCGACGCCACGCTTTTCAAACGGGGTGCAGTCCACCTCCATGACAACAGGGGGAGCTCTTTCAGAGTATGTCAGTGGGAAGGAGGAGCTCCTGGGAAACAGTGTCTTTAGTAAGGGGCAAATCTACTGTAGCCTCCCCTGTACAGCGTGGCCTAGGAAACAAAAGAACAAACAATTAGAAGATGTGTTTTTGAGTCCGTCTCCTCAGATTTAGATTAGATATGTGAAGAGTAATCAGTACGTATTAAATTAAGGGTGTGCACCACGCAGCTGTGTTGGTAGAGCGGCCTGTACTAGCGCAGTTACGAGATTTAGTCTAGATGCATCCATGTTTTTCATCAATAGATCTGATCCGTTGAACACGGAGATGAAAATTCTGCAAGCAGGTTTGTCTCTTCAGCGTCTACGTTACAAATCTCAGAAAGGCTACGAGTAAAGAATGGATCTCATTTATAATTCGCATCAAATTTGAGCGTTGTTTGCGTTTGCTGACGGCAGCTCTCCCTGTTGTACTGTGATCAGCTTAGCAGCGTGATATCTGATCTACCAGTGTCTGCGTTGACAGCTTGTTTCTAAACCAAACAGCCAGCACATGTGTGAAATAACCTGGATCATAATTCTGTATGAGAAGAAGATGTGGCGTGATTGGCTAATAAACGTACCATGGCTCCAACACCGTAAGCAGCCGGGGCAAGTGCAGCATGGTAAGGGTCTGCTGTGTAAACTCGTCCATAGCTGTGAGGAAAAACAACAAACAGAAGAAAATAGATTTTAGAAAAGAAAGAGAATTATTTATAAAATCTGATAACTAGAACGGTGAAATAAAGTAATTATTTTATGGGAAACTAGGGCTGTGGAATTAACTTCCAGACGTCCAGAATACCTTAGCAGCTTTTCTCTGCTTTTATAGCACCACTCTGTAAATGTTTCCTTCAAGGCACAGACTAATCAGGTAGAAACTCATGTTTTAATAGATTTTTGATTTATTTCTTATCCTAAACAAGCCTGAACCTCTTTGTGTGATCAGAATAATTTCAGTCTGATTAATAATTAATTCATAACCACTAAATAGAGCAACTCAGCCATCTGCAGGCTCCTTAAAATGTGAATCTGGATAATGTTTCCCAAACTAAATACTAATTACCAGATATTCAGGATGCTACCCTGATAGGTCCCGTCGCCCCTGTTGAGTTGAAATGTGGACTGACCTGTCACTGTAAGCTGCCGCTGCAGCAGCTGCTGCTGCGGGAGTCGCTACAGCAGCCGGCTGGGCGTAACGATACGCTGCATAGCCACCCTGTGGGGAGGCGACGGGGAGGAGGAGGAGGTGGATGAAAGCAGGAGCGAGGAAGGTAGAGGAGGACAGAGAGAAAATAGAGGCAGAAGTGGGAAAGAAAAATAAACTTTTGTTCAGTGTTTGCTACATTTTCTCTGCAGAGGCAAAAACTAGCAGTGACTCTAAAGGGTTACGTTGTGAGGGGGGGAAACTGCTGAGAAGAGCGAAATATTAACAAGCAGACAGTCAGCAAAACTGGCTAATCTGGTGCAGTACGGCATTCACAAAGATGGAGCTCAGGCTCTGAGTGGCTCTCTCACTCTGTGACTAACTCAGCAGAAAAGACCCGTAATTAGGCTTTTTACTGTTTGCAGCACCGACGTGCTTCATCTTCCTCACCGCGTTAGACAGAGAGGGAGAGAGAGTTCACAGCCGTAAATGTCCCCAACCGCCGTTCCCTTCCAGAGACGCGCGGTCAGAGGAAGGGGAAGGGGTGGCAAGGTGATTGTGTCATTATTTATGTTTGGATGAACAGCTGATGAACAATCACACCCAAAATAAAGATAAGGTGTCAGAAGATTAAAAGAGAGCAAACACACACACTCGCACATGGCCAGCAACCAACCACTGACAGACACAGCATGCTTTCCCAAATTCAGAACAAGTATTAGGTCAACAAAAACCCTACAAATGAAAGAAATTAAACACACCACTGCATTCTACCCTAAAGAATCAGTCACGACCAAGTCCCTGCATTCAGGACCACACATTTGCTGCTATGGGAGGAAGGCTGGACTGGGTAAGAGGGGGAGGAGAGGGGGGAGAGAGAGAAGAGAGAATAATAAGACATAAAAAGAGGAGATGTGAGAGAATCTAGATGATAAACAATGAGATAATTTATTAAAAGAAGGAAAAGATGGAGAGAAAGTAAAAGAGAAGTGGATTTATAGAAAGGCGAGAAGTAGAGGGGGACTAGGAGGGAGACGGGGGGAGTCAGCCTTGTGAGTATGTCTGCATGCTGACACTGATTCAGTTAGCATGCCACAGGTGAAACAGATAGGGAGATTCCTGGAAGGGGTCTGAGTATTCTGGTCCTACAGTGCATCCCTCTGACTGCAGAGTGCAGACTACCATCCCACTGCCAGGCTGCAGCCTTTACGTCTCCTTCAAGTTTCAAATGGAGCCATTTAAGGATCAATCAACACTGCATCCGAGTAAATATCAGGAACACTGCAATTATCCACGCCTGCATGCAGATAAAGCTCTCAATTTATTTTATTGAGTAAAAATATTCTTATTTTTCTCTTCTAAATTTATATGTAGAAATATCAGTCAGCTTTCTCACAGAATGTTTCACTATTAGCTGTTTTTGCTTCAGTTCTAGAAAAACAACGCACAGTTCTGACGGATGTTCTCATGTAATAAATATATTTAGAACACAAACGATTAAACTAAACTAATGCGAAGGTTAAGGTTTTCTAATTATTAAAAGCCATAAACCTTCAGACTCTTTGAGCAAAAGTCCTATGTTATTCCACTTTTGATTTGTTTTTCTTCCAGGTTTTTTTTAAGGGTTTTGATCAATATTCCTTTAAGGCTTCCAGAAAGTTCTATTTTTTTTTTCTTTTTCAGATTTTGGCTCTATATATATATATATATATATATATATATATATATATATATATATATATAAATTACCTTTATTTCATTTATTATAAAAAGAAAATTATTTTACACCAAAATAATTCCACTTGCTGTACTTAAATGAAAAGGAGCAGACAGAAGAAAATCTTACATGAAGTCTGCCCCACTCACACATGTAAATAAATCATAACAATAAACTAAATGTTGTTAACACATAAAATATAACTAAGAGTCAAATGCCTAGCATGCCAAAACTTTAGCAAGTAAAAACTTCATCATATATTTTGTGTATCATTGAAACACAATATAACATTATCAAATTTTATTACAAAAACCAGGAGATAAAAGGAAAGAAAAGAAAACCCATTAAATATTAATCTATATACTTTCCTATCATATTGGTTTTAACTGTCTTTGTAAACATTATAATTGATTTAGCTTCTTTTATTTCAGATTCCAGTTTATTCCATAAGCCGACTCCATACACAGAAACACATCTCTCTAAAACTTTTATAAACATCTCACAGCCTTTTAAGTTATAACAACCCTGTCTCTTTGCAAATTTAATTTGGATATTTCTTGGTAGCATTTTAATTATGAGCTTTATAACTAATTTTAACATATTGTAATCAACTAGATCACCAAACCTCAACCCTTTCAACTTATCAAATAATGGACCAGTTGGAGTTCTATAGCTACTTTGCATAATGATCCTTATTGCTCTTTTTTGTAAAATCAAAACAGGGTTCGTGTATGTTTTGTATGAAGTACCCTAAATTTCAATGCAGTAAGTCATATAAGGAGCAATAAGTGAATTATATAATAAGTATAATGCCTTTTTATTGAGAAAATCCTTTACTTGATGCAGTATAGCAATTGCTTTTGCTATTTTTGTTTTTACACCATTTATATGTGGCTTCCCTGTAATATTTTCGTCAATAATGACCCCTAAAAACTTAATTTCCCTCACCCTTTCAAGATCAACTTTTTCTATAGACAGTGACATATCAATATCTACTCCTCTAGGACCAAACAACATAAAATGAGTTTTCACCAGATTTAGGGACAATGTATTGACATTGAAACACAGTTTCAGTTTTCTTTATTCTATTTGAATCACTTCTCTTATATGTTCTATATTGTCACTTGCATACAAAAATGTTGTATCATCTGCAAATGGCTCTGTAATTCATTCTGCTGTGGTCTGTTGGGGTGTAGGCAGCTCTGATCGAGACAGGAAGAGACTGAACAAGCTAGATAACAAAGCTAGCCCGGTTCTGGGCTGCCCACTGGATACAGTTGAGGAGACGTGTGAAAGGACCCTAACCCTAACCATCTTAAGAAACTCCTCCTATCTACTGCACTCCACTGTGGAGATCATGGACAGCTCTTCCAGAGGTAGACTGAGACATCCCAGATGTAAAACTGAGCGCTATCGCAGATCTTTCATCCCCTCTGCAGTAAGAGTGTATAACTCCTCAGTTTAAGCTGTACTGGTATCATCCTGGTACACAATAACACCAATGCAATATTCAGTATGTGTTCTAAACTTGTGCAATACCGGATTCACATTGTTGTCTGTGTCTCTTACAGTATGCTGCATAGTGCTGGTACCAAGTTTGTTTTCATCTTTTATTTGTGTTTTTTTTTAGTGATCTAAGATTAAAATAGTAGATTACTGACTATGTGTATATACGTGTATCCTTGTTTTTTTTTATCTTCTTCTAATTACCTTTTGAGTGATGGTGCTGCTGTGACAAGTGAATTTCCCCACTGTGGGATCAATAAAGTCTATTCTATTCTAAAATAATATACAATTTAACAATTGGGATACCTTTGCGATACCATTAATGTAGAGATTAAAAAGTTTGGGACCTAATACGGACCCCTGAGGAACTCCACAAGAGATGTTGCATATATCTGATTTCACATTATTTATCTGAACATATTGTTGCCTGTTCCTCAAGTAACTTGTGACCCACTGAAGTGCTGCTCCTCTGATACCGTACTTTTTTCGTTTTTCACAAAGAATGTTATGATCTATAGTGTCAAAAGCTTTCTTGAGGTCAATAAAAATACTAACTGCATAGTTTTTCCTGTCTTCTATGGAGATGAATTCTATTAATTCCATTAATGCCATTGATTTAGTATATTTCCTCCTATTTTCTTGTATTTTTTTAGGAGTTTGTTTTTATTTTAATACATTAGTTAAAAATGTTAGAAACTCACTGAGTTTAAAGTTCTAAAGGAGACAATAAAGCTCAGTTCTATGAACTAGACAAAAAAAAAAATAAAACTATAAGAACCCTTCAGAAAGCCAGAAGAAATATTGATCAAGGCCTTTTTTGTAAACTGCGAGCAAGTCTGGCTGCTTGGTACAAAGACTGGGCTGGTTTAAAACATTTGCACAGAATTGAATATCCCCAGATCTCTGCTGCATCACTTTGTAACTTCATCCCCGTCATCCTGCACTTGTTCTGATCAGAAATCCGATTTTAACTCAATTCTTTCCCCCTTCCGTAACTCCACCCATGTCAGAATCCAGTGAGTTAGTAGAAGAAGACAGAGAAGGCATTTCAATCTCAGATGGTCAATAATGTCTAGCAGCACGCAGTCATTGGAGACGAGGAGGATGCACACTGGCTCTCACACAGAGTGTGTAAAACCCTACCTGGGGCAATCTGCCACTAATGTCCTGAAACACTAGTCTACAGAGAGAACAGAAACAGCTATGGTCAACCTGGTCTCTCTCTCTCTCTCACACACACACACTCACCATCACACACACGCATAATCACATTGGTACAAAACACTCACAAATGCACAGAAACAAACCCTAGAAGAGTCTACTGGTGGATGATTTAAGGTGTGTGTGCTGCACCGGGGCGGGAGGCAAAATGTAAATCATCTGTTTCATTAATAAAACGTGATCTATAATTTTAGATTCAGGGATGATAACAAAACATGGATCAGTGATGAATCAAAACTGCCAAAAGTACACGCCTCTATGGGTTTGATCCGTGCTGTTTCACACTTGAAAACCCACAGGCAAGAGGGAGAAAACGTAGGTGACGAGTGAGGCAGTGGAGGAGAGACAGGCATACTTACATAGAGGTCAGCCGCACTGTAAAAACCCTCCTGATAGGCCATCACACTGAGAAGGAGACAGGTGACAAAAGGAGGAGGGAAGGCAGAGAGTACACCGGAGCGGTGGTGGAATGGCAAAAACAAAAATAAAACGGGAGGGAGAAGGAATGGGGAAAAAAATGGTGTGGTGCGCCATCGTGTGGACAGAGCAGAAAACAACAAACAAGAGTTTCAGGAGGGAGAGAGGGAGGGAGGGAGGGAGGGGAGGTGAGAAAACGGTGCCAAAAAGATTGTGAGAGAGAGAAAGAGAAAGAAGGGTGAGATTATTACACACCGTGCAACATGCAAAGACAAAAATACCACCTCTTTGTATACAGATGCACCGACTTTAAAGTGTTACTACTCATACTTCAGTCAGTGAGACCAAAGGAACACGGCTCAGCTACAGAGTCCTATATGAGCCTAACGCTACAAGGAAATGGTATTTCAGCTCAGCAAACTCTCAAAGTCTCAGTAAACCTGCTTCCAACCACACGGCATGCTCACCTTTAAATCACTAACTTGATAAGTGAAGCCATGCTTTTAAAGAGTTTAACACTTTTTTTCATGGTGGGAAGAGTGAGTTTACCCGGGGTATGTGGGGATGGCCGGCTGTGGGACAGCTGCTCTGACCGCGCTGTAGACGGGCCGAGCTCGACCCCGAAGGTGAGTGCCTCGAAAGGTGGCTGCTGCGGCGGTGGTGGCGGCGGCTGCAGCAGCTGCTGCTGGGTAAGGAAATCCTGGAACTGTAGGAAAGGGACAGGGATTAAGATCCAACCAGCTACTCGTAGCTGTAGCACTTCCTGTGCAGCCTGGGAAACTTCCTGATGGAATTTCTTTATTTTCCTTCCGGAAAAATGTAGGGTAAAAGTTGTTTTAAGGCTTCAATGACAAATCTGCAAAACAAGCTAGCTTAAAAGATGTTTCCATGCCTGTTAACGTTGTAACATAGTATAGCTATAAATATGTGGAGATTAAAAAAAGTGTCAAAAAACATGTCCGATAACACGGCTCAGTCCAAAATCAAACTCTATAGAAAGTTTCCACACTTTCAACACAAACAATCGTGAATATTTACTGAGTTCAACAGCATTGTAACAAATACTCTTAAAACACCAAAATATGCTCCATTCCCATGTTCTGCAGAGGAAACAGGGAGGTACCATGAACACTACAGCACGCTTCTTAATGCAGTGCATTGTGGGAAATTGGGGGCTGCTCTAGTGGCAGTCTTAATAAACTAATAAGTATTTATTGTGGCAATTTGTGAAAGGATGAGATTGTGGACTGTGGTTTTTAATGAGCAGATGGGTCCACAAGATCTACAGATGTTCATTTAGGAAGTCAAATTCTTAATGAACAATTTTCTGATTTGAACTGAATTGCTTTTCATATCATATCTATCTTTTCATGTCTTTCATGTCTAGCTGTTTTATCTTATCTTTATCTGCATTTTTTTATCTTATCTGTTTGTGTAAAGCTAACTATGTGTCTGTTGCTGCTGCCTCTTGGCCAGATCGTCGTTGTAAATGAGAATGAGTTCTCAATCGACTCATCTGGTTAAATAAAGGTTAAATAAAATAAAAAATAAAATATACATTACACATCAAACACAGGGGTGCACATAACTGGAATGCAGGTATGCATGCACAACTAAAATAAAGTGTGCAGACCAGCTCCTTCGCCACTGCGCTCCTTTGCATACTGGTGTTACGAACTCTAAGGTTACCGACACGCTCTGATCGAACCACGAACAAATTACTGCCGTGTACTACACATGAGGTGAGTACCAAGCATCAACGCCTGGTACTCAAATACCTCAGTGAATAATTACAGTATGTGCATCCCTGTACATAACACATACGAGAGTGTGCTTTGCGCCTATACGGGTCAAAGAGGGGTTTTAGTCTGTTTCTGAAAAGTTACAGCTCTATGCCCACACAGGTACATTCTCTACAAACACAAACATTATACTACAATATATTATTAGTAAGTTTATTTCTTTTATAATATATTATTAGTAAGTTTATTACCAGTAAGTTTTTATAAAAGCAGTTTTTAAAAGTTAACTTCCAATGACTTACTAGTGTCAAATATTTAACTCCAACTGTTTACTATAAAAGTAGCAGATTGCAAAAATATTTATAAACAAGAAGAGCATCCATTAGACCAGGGGTTCTCAAACCTGGTCCTGGAGGGCCGGTATCTAGCATGTTTTTGTTGTTCCTCTGCTCCAACACTCCTGTTTTAAAATCAGGTGTGCTGAAGCAGGAAAACAACTAAAACATGCTGGATACCGGCCCTCCAGGACCATGAGAACCCCTGCATTAGACACTTAGATTAGATTGTTTTTGAGTTTGGATCTGATGATGAAGATGATTCTTCCTAACTCACCTGTGTAGAGTTCTGGGCTATACATGGCTCCAACCATCGGGCTCAACTTCCAACCAGCTGTTGAAATAACAATAATGAATACATTAAAATACACTTACAGCAACATTTTCTCACGTTTATTTGTCCAGATTGGATCTGCAGGATTACCCTAACCCTAGCCCTAGCCCTAACCCTAGCCAGCAAAAAATAAAGCTGTAGTCATCCACAGGCCCTTTAATAACACAGGACTTTATTGGATTTTAATTATAATTTTGGCTAATAAATTAGAATAAGTTTGTATCTTTAATATAACATATTGCACAATGTGTGAGAAATATTTGTGGGTTGAAAAGGGAAATGAATTTGTAATGGGCGGATACCGTATGGTAGTGCTGCGATGCCCTCTCCATTGGAGTACGGTGTGGTTATCTTCTTGTTTGTCATCACTCTGGCTGTGGCGTTATTGACCTGAGTAATGAAACAAAGGCTTAAAGGGCTAATTCAACACATTTTACTGGCTACAGAATAGTCTGTATGTTTAAATCAATAAATCTTTTATTGTAGATGTCTGCTTCTCGTGTGAGGTGTCGTCATACTTTCACAGTTTTTCTACTCATGATGGGGGTTAATTCTGCTGATGGGCAGCGATGGTATTGGATGCATGCGCTTCTTTTGAAGAAGAAATACATAGAAAACAAGGATCTTGGTGAGAATTCAGGCAGTTTCGCACACAAACAATGCAACCATTGGCACACAGAACAGAGAAAAAATGTTCCAGAGCAGAGGCATTCGAAAACAAATCCAAGGCTATTGTATCGCTGCTAAAAATAAAAAGAAAAGGGAGGAAAGGTGAAATAAGCAATAGATTCATCAGTTGAACACAATGCAAAAGAAAATATTTAAAATGCATTAATTAAAGAGTTCATACACAAATTACATACAGCCAATCATGAGCGCATCACATCGCCGGAGGTGAGCAAAACCAACCAATTAGCAAGCATCAGATGCAGCAAGAGACAAATCATAACAAAACTCAAAAGGTTGGAAGCCCTCCCAATCAAGTTCACTTCATACAGAAGAGGAAGGAGGGACAAGAGAGAAGACAGAAAAAAGGGGATGCTCAGGAAGGTGCCAGTCCACATGAAAAGACACAGAAAACACAGACATGAGGTGGGGAAGAGAGAGGCAGAGAGGTGAACGATCCATCCAAATCCAAATGTGCAGTTCTTCTAACAAACTAGAAGATGCGACACGCATTCAACACACATCCGACCGTTTGCCTACAATGAATCTGTATCTGTACAGGAGCAATGATGGAGAGATGATGAATGGTGCAATACAGAGAGAGAAGAGGCAAGATAAGAGGCAGAGAGGATGGGGGATGCAAATATCATTCCTCAAAAAATATAAAATCAAAACAAACCAAATCAAAACAAACCGAACCATGGCTGTGAAACACTGCCAGGCATTTCAGATCAGTGTCACACACCAGAAACAACCACCGACACACACCATCCAGAACCAAACTGATCAAAAAGTGAAATCAAGGACACCTGGTCACAGAAATCAGAACAAGGAGAAGCTGTCACTGCTGGAAACGTTCCTTTAGGTTTGCTACGAATTTCTTTTTCTTTCTCAATTTCATCACATAAGTAGCTTTGCTTTAATTTTACTGAAGGCGTTTTTCATCCAAAGCTCAATTTAAATATGAACTTCTGCAAACCTGTATCTCGACAACAGTCTACACAATCGGTACAGGAAGTGATAATCAAGCACGACAGCATAACATGATACACAGACAGCTATTATCCCCTCTCCAGTAGAGCTAACAATAGCACTCATGCTTTAGCATGCCGTCCCACTAAGAAGGTGCAAGAATGCAGCTATTGGCTGACACATGACACAGAGAGATGACATAGTACTACATGACGTCACACAGATGACTAGAAAGAGAGTAAACCATGCAGGATACAGCTCTGGATTTAATGCTGAATGCAGTTAGAGAGGTGATTGGAATGAATGCATTAAGAAGTGCTAGTCAGAGTTGTTGCACTTGCAGATAAGATGCAGCACATTCAGTAATACAAGTGGCCTTATTGGAATGCCATGCGGTCAATGGCTAATCTCAAAAACAGTTTCATTCACCACCTCCCCGATCAATCACAGGATTAGCCAATCAGCTTCTATTAATCATCAAATCAACCAATCAGTCAAGCTCCCTTCAGCAAAGGAGTCCATCGTTTGGGTGCATTTTTATTCCGTTTGGGCGGATGGGGTTGGGGGGAGGGGTCATTCAAAGATGATGCCATGTGTACACAACTTACCGTGGCCAGGGAAACGGCGTGAGGACACGCGAGCAGTTACCGTGGAGACTGACAACAACAACAACATACAAAAATCATCAGGGAAATCGAGAAAATATGTGTAAGAAACAAATGATGAACCAAAAAGATTCAAAAATAAATAAATAAAAGAGAGGGAGGGGGCGGGGGACAAACAAAACGAGGTAATGAAAAGCAACCCCCACCCTGTGGTAGAGAGGAAGTGATGTAACAGGTCACAGGTCAACAGTCACCTACAAGGGTCAGCCAACAACCTGGTCTCTAAGAACCCTCTATACGAACAAAGGAGGAATAAAATAAGAAATAAAAAAACTCTAAGGAGTTTTTAATCAAATAGCTGATAAAAGAAATCCCTCAGAAATGAAAATTCAGCCTTTTCTCTGATGTTTGTGCTGCCTGACTACATCCCAGGACAGGAAATGGACAGAGATATGAGGGGAAGGATGGAGAGCTGAAATTCAAGTGCATATGTGGACATAAACTGGGAGAGAGTGACAGCAAGACAGACACACAGACTGACAGAGAGACAGACACACTGATAGACAGACAGACTGGCCTGGTGAAAAAAGAGAGGAAACAGATGGAGAACCTATAAAATGAGAATAAAGAAAGGAGAGGGAACGACAGCTATCTATGGCATTCTCTTCTCTTCTTTCTCCCGCCCTCCATCTTTTTTTAAATTATTTTTCTGTTTGGTAAATCTGCACACCCACACACAGACACAGAGAAAGAGTGCAGGACATCCAAGACCCATGCAGAAGAGCTTCAGCAGGAAGTCAAAATTATAATTAAAAGCATGAATTTGAGATCAAGAGCCAGAGCAAATGGCAGAAGCATGGCGCGTGTTGGATCTCTGAGGCCATTTGCAACCGAAATCTGAGCTCATGCTGACAAACCAAAAGCAAACATGTCACAACAAAATGCACTTCCATGAGATCTGGTGGTGTTGTTTTTTCACCAATAGTGGTGGATGCAAGGTGTGTGCAAACAACAAGTGGTTTTACTTCCGTTTTACCATCCAGCTTGCAGATCTGAATTTCTTTATTTTGTTTAAAGAATCAGAAATGACACACACACTTCTCACGGCAGTCTCATTCCCCAAATCCTCCCCCCACCTCTGAAAATGCCCCATCATGCATCGGTCTCTGAGCACACCAAACATAAAATCGGCAACCACAAAGAGGTCGTGTAAAGTGGCCAAATCGGCCCTTATGTTCCAACCATGCGACATACAGCAGCCAGACACCAGCAGGCACTATTGTGATTTTAATTTACCCCCCTGAGGAAAACAACAGAGGCTTTTAACTGCCCCCTCCAGTCGTAAACACAATCAGAAACCAAAGTAAAGGTCACTCATCATGATCATGGAAGAAGTGATGATGGGAATGGAAAAGGTGCAGGAAGACAACCAAAAAGAAAGGATCCTACATGCTGTGACGGAAGCAGAAATCGCCGCGTCGTAGTGACGTCTCACCAGCCATGCCTGTAGTGTAGCTTCACAACCACACAGCCTTTTTGTTTTCAAGATCAAGGTGCAATGGACAGCCCACAACACCAACAACAATAACGACATCGACAGGAAGTGCCGTCATGAGAGAGAGAGAGAGACAGGCGTGCGGCACCGCTGCACCATGCTACAGTGAAGGCAGAGGGGGGAGAGCTGAACACAGAACAGCCATCCGGAGACCTTCTCTGGGCCAGAAACAACCAGAATGTGCTCGCTGTCTGGATGGGGGGAGGGAGGGACGAGGGGGGAAGAAAATGGCCACTTCTCTGAGGGGGGGTGGGAGGCTTACCTCGATTTTACGTCCCTCCACCAGTGTGCCGTGGAGCTTCTCTCTGGCTCTCTCTGCATCTGAACTCGCCTCGAATGTTACAAAACCAAAACCCTGCATGGAGGGGGACAAAAGGGGAGTTGAGTAAAAACACATGTTCAGCTGTTTTGTCTTGAAAAGCTTCTGTGTTGTTTTTTTTTTTTTTTGCGGGGTTACCTTGGAGCCCCTCTCGTTGAAAATGATCTCCACGTCAAGGATTTTGCCGAATTGCTGAAACAAACAGGATGAGAAAAAGAATGTTTAAGTTCGCCACAGGGAGTCAGCACTGTGCAGCCACGACGAGCTGGAGCCGAGCCAGCCGGGTCCACATCTTCCTCGCCTCTGCTCTTTTCTCAGCGCAGCATTTTCAACACATTTCTCCTACAAAATGGCACAGCTAGAGAGCAGCTTAAGCCTGCTAACGGGCTGAAACCTTCAACAACAACTGGAATAGTCAAGCAGGGCTGAAGCAAACAGGAACAAAGCAAATTCTCTTTTTATTCTCCTGTTTTGTACATTTAAATTCACTGATGAGATGATCTGTAATAAAACAAAGGACTTCAATCTGCATACCCCGAACATCTGCCGTAGGTCAGGGTCTCGGAAGCGGAAGGGGATGTTGGATACATGGAGACGTTTGGGGGTCCCCTTGGAGTCTGAATCATCCCCAGGGCCCCCCCCACCACCCCCTCCACCAGAGCCCACTCCAGACTGACCGTCGAGCTGAGAGGACCCATCCGACTGAGGGGATGAAAACACAGAAGGTTAATTAAGAGACTGGAATCAGCTGATTATTCCTCCTCCATCCATTTTCAAACACTAATCATCTATAAAAAACAGATGTAAATAAATTTAAACTGTCACAATAATCCAAACCATTTTAATAAAGGCAGAGAAAGTCTGACGGCCTGAAAACTAAATACAAAGACTCAGGACTTTTGCACAGTACTGTAGATGCACAAACACTAGCGGGTAGCATGGTTTCTGTTATTGTTTAGGAGTTTATTTATGCGCTTCGGGGAATTGTGACTAAAACCAGAGAGAACTGAGTAGAACCTCTATGTTCATAGCCCAAGCTGAAGTTTGGTTCAACTTTATCAACACTTAGGAACAGTTCTTCAGGACTTCAGGGTCATTCCACGAGCGTTGAACACTTTAGTTTGTTTTTATTAAAAAAAGCAAAAATTAGAAAAACATATGAGATACAAAAATGAAAAAGCAGCCATGCAGGCTGGTTGATGCTAAATGAGTTAAATAAGCAACCATGAAATGTTCATTTCATAGGAACAACATCCAGCCTACCCAGCAGGTGGACAAATGACAGCCTGCCCTGCTGCAGCGTGTACTTACAGGACCTGCTGCAGGTAAACTGTAGGTATGGATCAGCGCAGATGTAGGTGGAAACAGGTGGGCTCTTTTATTACAACCTTTTATATTTTGGTGGAAATAAGTGGATGTGGATATTTTTTTTACCAGAGAGTGAAAACAGACAGATGCTTAATGAAAAAGGATAAATAGATGCTGTTTACTGCCTGCAGACTTTTATTTGGATGTTTTGGAAGCTTTAGTCTGTTGTGTTAAAAAGTAATACGCTGGAGATTTTTCAGCTGTTTTTAAGTGTTTTTCTGTACAAAGTTATTAGTGATTATTATTTTATCCAATGCTTCCTACACAGCCTCAGTTCAGAGAAATAGAGTCCTTCAGGGGTGATGCACCACCACATGGATATAAGCAAATATTATTTATCCTTTTAATACCCTGTGAATATTTATGCTGCATCACTTAAAAGTTTAAAACAAAAAAGAACAGCAATATTTGAATTTATAATCCGTATTACTCAGAAGTCTATTTATAGGCATCTGAACTCTCAATACCGTCTAATAAAGCGTATCAACACTCTCTGTGGGCCGCGTTGAGGCAAAGACCCGATGTGGGCGGCACACAGAGGGAGAGGCTGGCACTCACTTGGGCGCTGAGGCTGTTGGCGGCGTTGCCTGCACCATTCCCCGCTCCGCCGGCTTCCACAGGGCCCTGCACGGCCCCTGCTGCATACAGGCTGCCCCCGTAGTCCAGGGTCAGGCCGTTCTGGGGGGGTGGAGGAGGAGGAGGTGGGAAAGTGGAGAAAGGTGGGGGCACGAGTCCCTCCTGACCGCCAGCACTATCCTGAGAACCCTGTGGAAGGACAGAAATAAAGAAAGAGGCGTAATTCATCGGGCTCTTCTCCTGAGTGCACCAGACGCTTCACTGGAGAAGTCGTACAGGAACAGACGCTAAATTTTACTTTCCCCTCCTGCGTAAAAGCGTGTATGCATCCACAGCCCCTGCTCATTAAATATTCACCACAGTCGCATCTATTATTGAGGGTCAGATGCCTCCATGCTCCGTGTGTTGTACTGCGACGCCTGCACACACACTCACAAACGCCTCTGCGCACAAATCACCTTTGACACGCAAACACCCACACATCTAAACGCTCACACAAAGACCAACTGTGAGTGTGGACGCCTGCCCGAGTATTTCACACACAATTACACCACCAAATACTTGTTTAAGTTACAGACATTAAAATACAGGCTGAAAAACAATACAGGCGTCTGCACACACACAACCAGAGGCACACACACATTCCTTCCTGCTGACACAGGGGCATGGATACCCTAAATGGTAATGGTTTGGGAGTGAAGGGAGACAGCAGGGAAGGGAGAGGAAAGAAGGGGGAGGTGGGCGATAAAAGGTGGTGACTGATAGAAGAGGAATGGTTTGCCTCCGATCCATAGCTGCAACGATAAACCATCCATCACTGTCGTTCAGATCTATTTATAACTCTGAAGACTGCACAGGATGGTCAATCAATTAAAGACTGCAACAACCTGAGAGAATCTTTTGCTTTATTGATCTGACTAATATAATTACATCAAGACTGGAGCCACGCTTGGCTGCACCTCGCTGCAGGCATGCTTTCAGGTAAACGCTGATGCCAGCAGAAATTCTTGCCCAAGCTGCTGCACTGCTTTATGGTAGCGGCGCTGGGGCACGTCAGCGCTGCATCGTCTCTGTTTATGGTTGGAAGTGACTGTAAACGTGTTGTAAACGGAAACACGAATAAAAAAATAAAAAAAAGGTGAAATCAGACATAACCGGACAGGGATGGTTTGTTTGCACTCAGCAGAACTCCAGATCCCGTTTCCAGTTGTTGCATTAATCTCGTTCCAGGCCTTTTGGGAGCCCCCATGCACCTGCGCTGATGGGGGGTGGAGATACTCGTAAAGACAGGAATGTTCACAGACTCGTGCCTCCAGCTCGTCTACCATCAGGTTACTAAAACGCCATAGGTGCATGGTTGTGTCACAACAGCAGAGTGCAACAGCGCTGACACTCTTTTGGTAGCTTGTGTTGCAGTGAAAGCAACCATGAACAGAACTTAGCAGCACTGTCATGGTGCTGATTAGCAGCAGGTAGAAAGTTCAGATCACAGCTGCAGGAAAGTATCATGCATAAATGAGTTTAAATACATATTGTTTGGTTTGATGCACATTATTTTCAGAGACTAATTTATTGTTCAAGGTTGAGTCAGGGTGGTGGCTGGTCTGAGAAGACAGCCCAGGCATTCGTCTCCAAAGAGACCCTCTACACCTCCTACTGGTGGATCCCAAGCATTCCAAAGCAAGAGAGGATGTATCATCCTGGGTTGTTTTGGGTCTACCTCTAGGTCTCCTCCTAGAGGGACGTTCTTGGAAAAGATGAACAGGAGGCATCCTAATCAGATCCCTGAAACACCTCAGCGACTCTACTCTAAGGATGAGCCTGGTCAACCTACGGAGGAAGCTCGGATTCAGCGTAGTTCTGTTGATCATGATCCCCATCGCATCACCATGAGTGAAGTCAGTACATTAATGGACCAATAAATCTAGACCAGACCACAATAGACCAGAGTCAAAACCCTGATCTGGATTTATTTTTGCCCAAATTCAACCTGTAAACAAGACCTCACGATACCTAAACTCCTCAGCTGGAGCCAAAGTCCCTCACTCCAAACCCAGAGGGAGCATTCCACCTTTCCTCATTTAAGATCCAAACAAAGCCTTCCTTAAGTTATTGTGTAAAGCCAGAGAATCTGTTAGATAACATAAATCCCATGCTGTGCATTAGTCTGCAGGAGGTTTTCTGTATTTTTATGTCTCTTTTGCATATTTATGTTATCAACTGTTAATGACACCACACAGGTTGTCCCTGATTTAAGGTGACACCTCCTCCCACTAGCAAACACGTTTGCCTCTACTTAAGGGAAACTCCTCCTCCATCACCCCCAGCCGGATCGACTGACTAGCCAAGAACGGACCTACTCTTAACATATAAACATACGTCATCATATGGAAATCCAATCCCTGCTGCAGACCTGTCTGAGACTTGGGAATATTGAGCTGAGAAGCATTTTACTCAAAAGTTCTCACAACATTGTTGGTTTCCATGTCAGAGTTTCTAGGTTTCACCTCCAGGTGAGACAGAACAGTGAGCCGGGGCTCGGTGAGGCTCGGTGGGAACGTCCTTTGAGGTTTTCCCTCATTACCGGAGGAGCTGCCGGGCTTTCTTCAGAGAATCCCCTGAAACACTGCGGGGTGTCAGCTGTGGCAGCCTAAGATGGCCTCTCTTTAGCAGGTACAAAAATAAATCACAAATGCACAAAATCGTACTTTTGCCAACTGTTTTCCCTTTATACTAAAAATGGGAAGATCCAGGTTTTAAGGGATGGTACTGATTTTTGTATCACTTTGACCTTATATTTTTATTATTATTATTATTATTATTATTATTATTATTATTATTAGTAGTAGTAGTAGTAGTAGTAGTACAAGCTGCTGTTTCTGCTAATTTGTATTTATTATATTAGAAGCAATCCTGCTTGAGAACCTTTTATTTTTTGTTTTAGTGTTTCTATCAAAACAAAGACTAATTATGACATAAAGTAAATATATTCTAGGACAACAGATGACAAAGCAACTGGTTTAATTTTTGCTTTTTGGGTAATTATCGGTACCACCTTAACCTAACCCTACCACCTTACATCCACTAATGCATAATTAATAACAGGAGTAATGGGACGGCACACAGAGAAGTAGTTTACTAGTAATAGTTGATGTTCTTTTTATCATTACTGTTAGCTAGACATCTGCTTGGATTGTGTGTGTGTGTGTGTGTGTGTGTGTGTGTGTGTGTGTGTGTGTGTGTGTGTGTGTGACAGGCTGCAGCGATGCCCATCTGAGCTACACAATAGATTACTGTCCCTCTGGGAGAGTTAAGAGTGTGTGGGAGGGTGTTTGTGTGTGTGTGTGTCTGTGTGTGTGTGTGTGCATGTGTGTGAATGCCATCTGTCTCCAAGCTTTTGACCTTTCTCAGCGTCACACCTGTGACACTGTAGTCCGGCCCCTCGACTCGGTAACAAACCGGGGGATGCACACGGTCGACACGGATCACATCAATATTGTGACATGAGAGCCGCTTCAGGAGGCCAGCAGGATGAGAGAGGGAAACCTTTTTCTGGTGATTCATGCGGACAAACCAACATCAGATAAAAAAAAGGGAGAGAACTTGGAAGAAATGCACAGAAAAGCCTGTAAAGTCCTGTTAAACTGGGCTATGCTTTAAGGGTTTATGCTGAACTGTGAAACAGTGTTTGCCTCCTTACACATTTTTTGTTAAATTTAAATGTTTAAAAGATTAGGACCAACAAACAACATTATCTATCCAACCTGATCCTATGTTGAAAAGTAGTTTTCTTATTTGCATTATCTGCATCGAGAGGAGCCAGTTGAGGTGGCTCGGGCATCTGATTAGGATGCCTCCTGGACGCCTCCCTGGTGAGGTTTTCTGGGCACGTCCAACTGGGAGGAGACCTAAAGGAAGACCCAGGACACGCTGGAGAGATTATGTCTCTCGGCTGGCCTGGGAACGCCTTGGGATTCCCCCGGAGGAGCTGGCTCAAGTGGCTGGGGAGAGGGAGGTCTGGGCTACCCTCCTTAGGCTGCTGCCCCCGCGACCCGACTCCGGATAAGCGGGAGAAAATGGATGGATGGATGGATGCAAAGCTGGGTTGAGTTCCACTAGCCACACACAGGCCTGGACCTTTCTCAACCTGCAGAATAAAAAATCACTTCAACAGAACTTGACAACATAAAATAGGCTAAAAGAACTCAAAAAGCAACACATCATGTCCCATTCTAGACACCCAAGAACCAAGAACATTTAATGGACTGTAGGACTCACTTGGGTAAAGTTAGGGTCAAAGGTCATGATTTAACCAGAAGAGAAAAATAGCATCATGGGAAAGTCCAAAGCCTCTGCTGACCATAAACAACACAAAGACCCGTCTCACGTTTACCAAAACAACATCTTGATGATCCCCGATACTTGTGAGAAAACTTTCTGCTCACCAAGAGTGAAACCTTCTGGAAGGTGTGTGTCGTGTTCCATCTAAAGCAAAACTAACACTAAAATAACATACAGTCAAACATGGTGGCAGTAGTGTGATCGTCTGGAGCTGCTCTGGACGTGGATGAACCATGAATTCTGCTCTCTAGCAGAACATCCTGAAGGAGAACGTCTGATCTTTGACCTTAAAAAGGACGCTGGAAAACCCTCTGAAGTGGTTGAATTGTAACACTTCTCTAATAAAGAGAGGGACCAAATCCCTCCAGAGTGATAAGAGAGACTCATTATAGTTAGTTACTGCAGCCAAAAGTGTTACAACCTGTTAGGTTTAGGGGTGAATGACTTTTTCACGCAGGACCCGGCTGGGTTGGACAGGGTTAGGGTTTTGCATTTACCCAGGTCATGTTAGCTGGAAACATTTAATTGTGGCAATAAAAGCAAAACCAGAGGGACAGAAACGTTCTCACAGCACTCTGCAAGTCTGTGTATCCTATGAGTTTCTCACCAGAATCCTTTGTCTCATCAAAAACGAGCACATCACCTTTACAGAAACTACTTCACCTAATAGCTTTTCCTCCTCCTCTGATACAAAGTGAAAGCAGACACTTCCAGCTGCTTCCAGAGAAATGCTGTGAAACTAACCTTTAACGACTGCAGAGATGGACTGCCTCTTGTGATTTCAGCTCTGCAGCCACAACAAGAAATCCCGTTATCGTACGCCCTCCCGCTCCACGATAACAGGCAGTAAATCACGCATGCTATTAATCTCAACACTATGAGATGGGCACCGACGTCTCCTTTCATACCAAAATTCTTGAACTGCTTCCCCTCAAGAGTCAGCGAACAGAAATTGTGATCTCCATCTTGAATGGTTGGCACTTAGCGCCACACAGCAGCAGATTACTGACCGCAGTGTCCAAGTTTAACTTCGTTCCCGTTCGAAAGCAGCAGCTGTGTCCGCTCATCTAAACTCTGCAGCTGTATGAACCTCTTCCAAACTTGCCCACAAGCATCCCAAATAAGATTTTGCTGAGTGATAACATCCCTCACATCCCAGCCTTCCTGTCCTGCCTTAATTTCAAGCTGCACACTTTGGAAGATGATCCTCATTATTTTTCACAAACTGTTGCAGCGATGATTACAGCTTCTTAGGACTTAGATGATTCTACACTAACAAGGAAGGTCTTGACAGTTGTGTTATTTTTCCAAGTAAGAAGAAAAAACTGACCCTGAGGCATTTTGTTCTCCATACATGACGATAACCCTAATATGTGAACTGTAAACAGTTAATATAATTTTCTGCTCTAATTAATGAGCAAATGCTTAAAAATAGAACAGAAAATCATTAACGTGTGAGGAATTTTCTCTTTGTTGTATTAAAAAAATTTCAATCTGTGATGGTAATAACACGAGCTGCAATCCTCTGATGAGATGCTCTGAATTCATTACATTTGCTTCCCTCACAGAGATGAACGAGGGAGCGCAGAAACATGTAAATGAAGTCAGTTTAGATCAGGCTGTGTGACGGCATCCCAAACGAAACACAGCGACCTCGGGTTGCATCGGCCCACCTTACATTTAATGCATTTGCAGACAGGAAAATGATAGTGGGTGGAGGAGCTTGTTCTGGGTCAGCAGGTACAAGCTAACCTGGATAACAAACAGAAACAGAGACACTAGAGCTGTTCCCGTGGAGCCAGAAAGGGAAAGTTGATCGCCTGATTGGATAAAGTGGTCAAATGGGAAAAAGGGAAGTGAGGGATCCATCTGAATGTCTGTTAAACCTGTTTGGAACAGATTCTAAACACTAACATTGCTAAATTAAAAAAATATGCATAATTGTTCAAAATCAAAAAAGTATATTTAGAAATGGCTGAGCATGTTTACAGAATTGGTGTCTGATAATTTGCACGAGCAAAATGAGATGTTAGGATGCAGCAAAATCATTTTATATCCATTTGACAAATTATTATTATTGTTGTTATTGTATGAAAATTTAGGCCAATATCAATATTATTAATGCTGTATTTGTCAATAACTGATATTTTCAGATATTTCAAGGCCAGAGGGGATGTATAATCCCTACAGTGAGAAAACTCATTTATTTACTTAGTCTGCATGAAGTTGGACTTTGTAAAAGCATGTATACACTTTAGTCCAGAAGTGATGAGACTGCAGAAGCAGTCTTCTGATAATGACGTTGTCACAATGTTACATGTGTAACACCATCCAACAGTAGAGTATGTAAATGTAATGTGCTGCAGCATTGTTGTTGTCCATTTTGCATATCCTGCTTTTATTCCATCTGCTTCACTCCCGCCAGCGTTTGTTTACTATTTGTGTTGCTATTGGCTAACAGGAAGAATGCTAATATGATAATATCACCTACCATAGCAGCGTGGAATGCACTTCATTCAATAATTCGATTTTCTAACGGACATGTAAACTAGGAGCTCCTATCCTAGCTCGATTATTGCCATAGCTCGACTTAGATTCACATGTAACTGCACTGAGTTTTGGGTTGGCCCATGGGTCTGTTTTCAATGGGACATGATTGGAAAACCTCCTGATGAAGGCTGAACTGCCTCAGCTGACTTCCTTTTGATGAGAAGGAGCAGCAGCTCTACGCTGGGATCTTGTTCTTTTGGTCATGATCCAGATCTGGTGAACACAAGTGATAAATCAGCTCAGACTGGAGCCACACCCTTATCCATCAGAATATCCCTCAACAAAAGGACACCACAATACTTAAACTGCATCAAAGACTCACAAAATGTGTGTTTTTCATAAATACATCCACTCTGCTGGCTGATCCCAATGAGTTGAAGATGATCAATGTTTATAATCAATAATGTTCAAGTACATTTTAACAGAATATGAATGACTGCAGTTTTAATTAATCAGACAAGCTACAACATACAGCTTTTAAAAATAGTTCTCCAGCTTTTTCATGTAAATATTTAATATCTTTATAATTATTTACTAGCTTATGCAACCTTCTCTCACTCACTTCCACTCAGACAAATCCCAACTGAAAATGAACTTCACTATGTTCCAATTTATCCAGAATAACAGAAATAAAAGCCTCTTTTTTTCCCACTGCTGCACTTTGAGACTGGTGTCCTGCCAGCACACAGAGACCAGCGTTTACTTGTCATGCTCAAAGAACGGCTTGTTTGGATGAAAATGAGGTTTAGCCCACTGTCTACGTAACCACGGCTGGAGAGAGGCGTCTGTGTGTGTTGTTCTTATAATTTATTGATCTCTTATCATTTATTCATGAAAAAAACAAAACAAAAAGAACTTATGATAGCTCTCGGCCAATGCTCATTATGTGCACCAGTAAAAGAAAACATCAGAACAAACGCTTGCATCTTTGTCATCTTTACTCATCATGATGAAAAGTTGTGTGTGTGTGTGTTTAACTGTCCTGTTTGACTAATTAAGGTGATAGATTTTAGTTGTCAGCTGCATTTTGTTCAGAAAAGTCCCATAATCTAAAGTCTGAAAGGCATGGTGCTCTAAAAACGATAAACTCTGTGACAAGCTCTTATGATGGAGCTAAATACACTGCTAAAAATATAAAGGGAACACAAAAATAAGACATCCTAGATCTGATTGAATTTAATATTCTTATTAAATACTTTGTTCTTTACATAGCTGAATGTGCTGACAACAGAATCACACAAAAATTATCAATGGAAGTCAGATTTATCAACCCATGGAGGTCTGGATTTGGAGTCACACTCAAAACTAAAGTGGAAAAACACACTACAGGCTGATCCAGCTTTGATGTAATGTCCTTAAAACAAGTCAGAAAGAGGCTCAGTAGTGTGTGTGGCCTCCACGTGTCTGTATGACCTCCCTACAACACCTGTGCATGCTCCTGATGAGGTGGTGGATGGTCTCCTGAGGGATCTCCTCCCAGACCTGAAGTAAAGCATCCACCAACTCCTGGACAGTCTGTGGTGCAACGTGGCGTTGGTGGATGGAGCGAGACATGATGTCCCAGATGTGCTCAATTGGATTCAGGTCTGGGGAACGGGCGGGCCGGTCCATAGCATCAATGCCTTCATCTTGCAGGAACTGCTGACACACTCTAGCCACATGAGGTCTAGCGTTGTCTTGCATTAGGAGAAACCCAGGGTCAACCGCACCAGCACATGGTCTCACAAGGGCTCTGAGGATCTCATCTCGGTACCTAATGGCAGTCAGGCTACCTCTGGTGAGCACATGGAGGGCTGTGAAGCCTCCCAAAGAAATGCCACCCCACACCATTACTGACCCACTGCCAAATCAGTCATGCTGGAGGGTGTTGCAGGCAGCAGAACGTTCTCCACGGCATCTCCAGACTCTGTCACGTCTGTCATATGCTCAGTGTGAACCTGCTTTCATCTGTGAAGAGCACAGGGCGCCAGTGGTGAATTTGTCAATCTTGGTGGCAAATGCCAAACGTCCTGCACGGTGTTGGGTTGTAAGCACAACCCCCACCTGTGGACTTTGGGCCCTCATACCACCCTCATGGAGTCTGTTTCTGACCGTTTGAGCAGACACATGCACATTTGTGGCCCACTGGAGGTCATTTTGCAGGGCTCTGGCAGTGCTCCTCCTGTTCCTCCTTGCACAAAGGCAGAGGTAGCGGTCCTGCTGCTGGGTTGTTGCCCTCCTACGGCCTCCTCCACATCTCCTGATGTACTGGCATGTCTCCTGGTAGCGCCTCCATGCTCTGGACACTACGCTGACAGACACAGCAAGCCTTCTTGCCACAGCTCTCATTGATGTGCCATCCTGGATGAGCTGCACTACCTGAACCACTTGTGTGGGTTGTAGACTCCGTCTCATGCTACCGCTAGAGTGAAAGCACCACCAGCATTCAAACGTGACCAAAACATCAGCCAGAAAGCAGAGGAACTGAGAAGTGGTCTGTGGTCACCATCTGCAAAACCACTCCCTTATCCCTGCTAATTGCCTATAATTTCCACCTGTTGTCTATTCCATTTGCACAACAGCAGGTGAAACTGATTGTTGCTTCTAAGTGGACAGTTTGATTTCACAGAAGTGTGACTGACTTGGAGTTACATTGTGTTGTTTAAATGTTGCCTTTATTTTTTTGAGCGGTGTAGTAATTGCAGATGTTTGTGCCTGTGTCTGTGCTTTGGTTTGTTAGCAAAACATCTCATGAACTACAGAACAGAATATACTGAAACCCACAAAAAGTAATCACTGGATGCACGTCTATAACTGATCAACCTGATTCGATATGTCTGGTAAAACAAACTAAAATTAGCAAACACAAAAACATGTTACAACTACGTTTAACAGATACTGGGCTAAGGTTTTGTGTGATAATTGCTGAGAGTCAGCCTCAAAACGTCCATGCTCCAACTGACTTGCTCAAATTCTGTTGGCAGAATATCTCATTTACAACTCAAGGTTATTGTAATTCTCAATCTATAACTGACTGAATAATTATGTCAAATCAATTCAGGATGGCCATCACAGATTAAATTTGATGCAGTGGTAGTGAAAATGCAAACAGATCCAGCAAATTTGCAATATTTTTCATTATAATACTTTGAAAATTTGACCAAATTTGCTTTAAACACATTAACGTCTCAACAACTTCGTTTCAAACTCTGCCATCAAAACCAACCATCCTTAATAGTAAACATCTTGCATGCTATATGCACTACTTCATGCAAAATGAATGTCCCTGCACTGAGCAACAAACCTTGGAAGGAGTTAATAATCACGGTACCTGCCAGCTGAAATAAATATTTGACCCTAAAAATCAGAGCGAATGATGGATTTTCACTTTTTGACCCATTTGTTGGGAAAACGACTCCCCTGCTGTGCGATAAAATGTTCATCACAGCTCCCATGTTGTCATCTTGGAGTCTCAACATTGATGACTCATGACCCATCTCACTCGACTACTGATGAATCAGTCTTGGACTTGATGAGTTATGATACAACTGGACAGAGTGATAGTAACTCTGCTTTTAATGCTGTGCTCTAGAGGTTTGAAGTCTTTCAACCTGGTATTTTGATGTGGAAAAAAATGTGCGATTTCCACGGTTTTGAAGCGCTGATCCGATCGTAGCTCTGTCAGTCACTCTGTATAGTCTGCTTAGTGGTGTTGCTCATGCTCGAACAGACTACAGCCAGCAGGAGAATGGACTACCCCGGCTGTTACTGCTCCTTCTGCCAGACAAAAATAGAAGCGGGAATACGAGCCAAAAACAACCTTGTATTTGTGTTTCGCGATTGGCCTTTTCAGAGGAGATCCATTTTGGCTGCATCTCAGCAGTTCTCCTCTCTACCTGATACACTGTGTCAATAGCCGGGTATCTGCACAAACATTATGTGCTTGCGTGCTGCTTTTTTACCCCCAATCTGCTCTCTCATCCCGTCAAGCTATGAGCCTTTTGCTGACAGCGAGTGCCTTTTGAGATTCCTGTCGGGATAAAAGCATCTATTGAATAAATGCACTCAGATAGGAGGATGAGGAGGAACACAAAGACACAAAAGAAGGGCCGTCTTGGTCAATTGGAAGACAGCAAACTCTATGCAGTGCATTTGTGTCAGCACTCAGGTTTGTGTAAGTTCTGTTTAAGAGCACACTCCTTTCATGTGTGTGTGTGTGTGTGTTTGTGTGCACCCCCCTGGTGTTAAGACATTAAGGGTTGTGTAAGTGTATGTGTTGGCCTGGCAAAGCCTGTGACTCAGAGCGGTAGCTGTAGCTGGCTTCTTTTCGGGTCAGTTAGCAGCACCGAGTGCGTCTGAGGAGGCACGTTATAAAGTGTGCTCGTCTGCAGCGATCTCAACACGCTACACTAGGAGACGAGAGCGGAGGAAAGGAAAGGAGGAGAGAAGAAAGAAAAACAAGATTAACAACTAACTAGGCCAGCACCGGGTCATTTCACATGAATAATGACATTTGAGGATCCTGCTTCCTCTGGCCGCTAGCATTAACACTGTAGGGCCAATTGAACAAACTGAACCAAGGAAAGTGTGATTCACGTTTTTTAACAGCAGCTCACACTTCGGCTCAAAAATCAGATTAACTCGGGCGGGGGAGTTCAGCGTTCGGATCACATCTCTGCATCTGAGTGTCGTTCACCATGCTGCAAACAGCTGGAGAAACGTTCACAACGTGTCTGTGGCATAGCGATGAGCCAGGAGACACCCTCTCGTTAAATTATTCCATCCCACGTCTACCCCTCCTCATCCATCTTCCTCCCTCCCTCCCCCACTTGCTCGCTTCCCCTCTCCTCTTGCCACTGTTCTCCCTTTCCTCCCACTCTCTCTGCTGTGCGTTTCACTTCTTTACGCTTCATAAAATCCAGACGGGACCCTTGCATACGTCCCGCCCCCACACATGTCAATCACTCTCATTTGCCTCATAGCAACAGGATATCAGTAGCGTCCAAGCTCCGCCCACTACACTCTTCTCTATCTCCTTATAGGGTAACAAGTCTGCTTGTCAAACAAACGCCTCCCACCCCCCCACCCCCCTCTATCCTTTGCCTTGTAGGGTCTCCCCTTCCTCACATGGATTTTGTGGGAGACTCCAATTCCTCACACAACCCTTGAGTTTTCCTGTCATCTCCATGTTTAATGCACCGATGGCTCTTATGAAAAATAAACACTCCAAAACAAAAAAAGAGGATGACACCAGGTAAACATGTGCGCAGGTGAGCACACAGACTCAGGGACAGATATGTGTTTACCTGCAGAGAAAATTCAGGTGACCATGAAACCAGTTTGGCTTGTTTAGAAAGGGCTTTGTATGAATACAACACGCGTCCTGTTGTCCATTTTGCCTTTTAAAAATGCACGCAAGCCAGCTGGAGGACGGTGTTGTCACTGTCAACTGCACCCTCTGAAGAGTCGGCGAGGGCAACCCCCTACCTGTTTCCGAGGCGGTTCCATTTGGAAGCCTCGCAGCAAGCCCTCTCACAGAGCAGTTAAGAGACAGCTGCTAAAGAGGCAAAACTGTCACGGCGGCTCAGGAAAGAAGCAGCCTCTGTCTTCCCAGAATCCAAAAGGTGTTTAACCTCTCGCAGCTCTCCTCATCTACATTTCTCCTCATGCCTCGAACCAGCTAACAATCAGCACAAAATGAGTGACTCATGCAAGTTTCCACGGCAACACGGCTTATTGGGATCATTTAACAACCATCATTGTAAACGCAGCGAAGAATCAATAACAAGATTTGGAAGGTGGATGCAGGCTGGGCGATGGTGGGAGGGGGTGGGGTGTTGAAACCTCATGACCTGTTCACAGTTTATGCAAGCGTGGCGGTGTGTGTGCTCAGCTTCTGAAGCAGGTAGGCGACTCTCCCTCGCCTCGGGGCACACACTTAGGTGGGGCTTGAGAAAATATTTCAGTCTCTTGCACCCGATCTGCTGCTCCAGCTCCTGCAGAAAAGGCCAACGCTATTAGCAGAAGTAGCACCATGGCAGGGCTAATAAATCACCCCTATCATGCAGCACCTTTGCACGCTTACACACGCGTAACTGCAAAGTCAGCTCTATAGTGTGTAACAGCGTCACCGAGCAAACCGCCTCTCTCCAGTTGACCTGCAGCATTGTCACATACTCCCCGTGTCTATCACCACGTCGCCCGTCCTCACCCAGGGCACTTCTTGGTCACTGTCCGAGGGTGTCCCATCACCTTAAAAATCTGTTTCCTGTCCCCGTGCTCCCATTCTCTCTCCCTTTTCCAGCCCATCCCCCTCTCTTCCAGGGGCTCTTAAAGGAAAACATTGAGATAACAGCTGCCAGGGCCCCAGGGAGAGCGAGAGAAGGGAGAAAAGAGGTCAAACAGTGAGGAGAGCAGGATTCCAAGGTACAGCTGAAAACGAGACACACACATGGCACCACACACACACACACACACACACACACACACTCAAAGCCACTCTCATCCTGACTCACACCAGCTGAAATGTAATATGAACATGACACTTCATGCACCAAGTTTGCAGCCCACTGTGTGCTCGAGCTTCTGTGTGTTTGTGAAATGTGTGACACAGAAATTACAGTGAGGAGGTGTTTAGAGCTGAATAGAAGAGATCCAGAAGGAAGCCAGGGTGAGTAATAAAACAAAGGCAGGGGCAACTGTTCTGTGGACACCTGTCCCCTTCGCTCACGGGCTCTGGTGATGTACAGGGACAGCTGCAGGGTCCACGCCGCAGAAAGACTTTTCACTCACCTCTCTTTCTCCCTCCCCATTCTCAAAAACGTGTCTCCATTTTCACTCTTTTGCTTGGAAAGAGTTGATGCCAGAAGACGTGTGCTAAACCGCTACATCCAGCTGTAACACAGCGTGCTCACATAGATTCTTCTGAGCATACATAATACATGGCCGAGCACAGTTTCTGGCTGAGGCAGCTCTTGCTGTTCAGATTGCGTGCACACTTTTAGCTCTGGGCAGGGGAACAGATGCCACAACAACGGCGAACAATAATACATCGCCGCTCGTGCGGATCATAATTGCGGCGATACAATCTCCAGCCCCTATCTCGCTGTCATCAGCTGTGCCGCTCTCACTCCTCATACCTGCCAGTAACTCCTAGAGTAGTCCTAACAGGACCCGGACGGGGGTCCTGCATGGATCGCTGTGACAAATGGGTCGAGAGGAGTCCTCATCTGTTAGTGGTTAATTAACATTTAACACTCGCTGACAGCACCGGCCGTTCCGATCCCGCTTCACAAACCAGAGGAGCCCGAGCCTCGGCTCCGACACACGGACGCAGAAAGAAATGAAGACAAACACTCACCGACAACACGTTAGGATAGTACAGTCCCATCATCGTATTGTGTGCAACAACTCCCAACAGTCGCCGCTCCTCGCTCCTTTCCTCTTCTCGCACTGCCTCGCCTTCTCTCCCTCTCCGAGGCTGTGTCACCTCACCAGCTCCGTCTCTCTTGTCTGTCTCACAGATTCAAAATCTCCCTCTCTCTGCCCCCGCTCACTCCGCCTGCCCTGCCAATCCCCACCCCACCTCCTCCTACCTCCTCCTCCTCTGCTGGCCTCCGTCTCTGTCACTCTTCCTCACTCGCGTGTCTTCTTCCCCCTTTCTTTCTTTCTTTCTTTCTTTCTTTCTTTCTTTCTTTCTTTCTTTCTTTCTTTCTTTCTTTCTCTCTGTCTCCCACTCACTCTTTTCTTTCTGTCTCCCACTCGCTCCTTGCTTTCCTTCTACCCCCAGCCTTCGTTTTCGCTGCTGTGCCCTTGCCTGCTCATCTCTTTCTGTCTCTTCACCAGTTCTCCTCCTCCTCCTTCTCTCCCTCTCTCACCCAGAAAGCCTGATGCCTCTCCCCCTCTTCTTACTTCTCTGCCTCTGTCACACCTGCAAACTTTCCCCTCCCCTCGGTATCCTTCTCATGTCGCAGTCCTCCCCTCCTCTTTCTCGCTCTTCCTCTGTTCTCTTTCTCCATGTAGGTGAGTTAACTGGGGCTGCTGGCACCACTGGGAGAGAGAAAGAGAAGACGTTCCATCTTTCTCCCTCTAATCTTTCTCAGACATGCACCTTGTTACGCAAATGTGCTGGTGACTGCACTTTAGAACAATGCGAACACACAAATACCACTAGAGTGAAGTTAGAAATATTAAAACTGGGCTAATTGATGTTTTCTTGACATCAAAAGGGCTAAAAAGCTACCAGACCTGCTGGAACTATTACATAATGACACAAATGTGAGCTTTGTAGCTGACCACATTTATCCTGAATAGCTGTTAGTAATTTTGTATAAATAAAAAAGTAAAAGTAAACTGGGTCAAACCAACAGAGAAGTAATCTATAAACAACTGATGACTGGCTGTGACGTGGATAACGAGGACTGTTTGGGTTACAGTGCAATATTTATTTATTGGTATTAATAGTTTCATTACTGGTGCTTATTTTTAGAATTGTTCTCATTATTTTTATTATCAACTGGTTCTTGTTCCCAAGAAGGCAAAGGTTGTTTCCATTTCAGGAACCATTTCTAGAACGAGCTTAGTTTTACCTACGTACACAAACCAGGGCTGATGGTCGAGGATGAGTCATTTTCAAGGGTAGAAAGAGTCTAGTCAAAGTCTCCAGTCTTTAAGGTTCAAATCTCTAGTCTTTAAGGTTCAAGTCTCTAGTCTTTATGCTCAAGTCTCTAGTCTTTATGTTCAAGTCTCTAGTCTTTATGTTCAAGTCTCTAGTCTTTAAGGTTCAAGTCTCTAGTCTTTAAGGTTCAAGTCTCTAGTCTTTATGCTCAAGTTTCTAGTCTTTAAGGTTCAAGTCTCTAGTCTTTAAGGTTCAAGTCTCTAGTCTTTAAGGTTCAAGTCTCTAGTCTTTATGCTCAAGTCTCTAGTCTTTATGGTCAAGTCTCTAGTCTTTATGGTTCAAGTCTCTAGTCTTTATGTTCAAGTCTCTAGTCTTTATGTTCAAGTCTCTAGTCTTTAAGGTTCAAGTCTCTAGTCTTTAAGGTTCAAGTCTCTAGTCTTTATGGTTCAATTCTCTAGTATTTAAAATTCAAGTCTCTAGTCTTTATGGTTCAAATCTTAGTTAAGTCTTTGGTCTTAGAATAAAGTCACCAATCTTTGAGGTTCGAGTTTGAGACAAGTCTCTAGTCTTTAAGGTTCAAGTCTCCAGTCTTTAAGGTTCAAGTTTCTAGTCTTTATGGTTCAAATCTTAGTCAAGTCTCCAGACTTTGAGGTTCAAGTCAGGTTCAAGTCTTAGTCTAGTCTCTAGCCTTTCTAGTTCAAATCTTAGCCACGTCAATACTTTATGGTTCAAGACTGAGTCAAATCACTAACCTTTAAAATTCAAGTTTGAGGCAAGTCTAGTTTTTGAGGTTCAAGTTTTAGTCATGTTTCTAGTTTAGGTTGAAGTCTCAGTCAAGTTTGTTATTCAAGCCCAGGTCCAAGTCAAGTCCCAAGTGTTTAAGGTCTTTGAGTCTTTATTTTGGCAACTGAATTGTGACTTGAGTCAAATATCTGACTCAAGTCTCCATTCAAGTATTGGAGAGTTTAGTTGCAATTAGAACTGCCTAGTTCAGTTTTATGTACTGTTTAACTCATTGTGATCTGGTTTAGGAACTATAATTAAATCAATAGGTTCAGGAAAAGACTAATTTAGGATTAAATACAGATTATTAATCTAGCTCACCAAATAATGCAGTAATCCTATACTGTTCCATTATGTTTATCTGGGGCTTTGAAATATAACCTTAGGCATCAGTAAGAGTTCTGACAAAACATGCTCATATTATGCCATCAAATTAAAAATGTGCTCTCATATTAGGTTTATAAAACAGTGTATTATATTGGCCTTAAAGGGACCATATCATGGGGCCATATAATGGAAAATCCACTTTTTGGAGCTTTTTACCATGTGATTTCCTCATGGAAAATACCCCCAAACCAATTTTTGGCATTCATGCATTTTTCTAGCCTGGCAAGCCATCCTATATATGTGAAAATATAGTCTGGCCACGAACCATTGACGGCCCTCAGTCGTGGGATCTACGGTTGTCTTTCAAAATGTCAGCACGCAATTGGATAGCGCTAGGACCAATCAGAGTAATGAACAACGTGATGTAATCACAGCGACGGAAAAGAGGGAGGCAGCAATGGCGTCTAATGTCAATGATTTCTGTCGTTTTTGTATGAAAAACATGTGAATATCAGGTGTACTGGGACATTGCACTACTTTGATAAAAATAAGAAGCCGCTAAGTATATCCGACAGACTTACGCACGTTGGAGTCTAAATAATCCAATGTTGATGACAAAGCAGTTTCAAACGAACGTGGTTCCTGCGCTGCCACCATGTTGTTTGTGTTCTCGGCCGCAGCTCTGACGTCATCGGCTACTCCTGCTCTGTGATTGGCCCAAAATATAGAGCGCTGTGATTGGCCCGACCAAAACTATAGCGATCTGTGATTGGACAGCCACAGCAGCGGATCAGGCTGCGAGGTTTCCAAATGAAGCGTGCCTAGACCAAACTTTGCAAAGCAAGAATTTGGTCTAGTTCACTAGGCTAGCATTTTCCTGTTTCAGCTGCAAGTTTTTCAGATGTTTTGGGAAGGCCTGCAAAAGTCTCAATTGAAACTAAGTGTGTCATCAGAACCTGCTCCTCCCCCTGAAGCTAGTCTTGGATCTGGAACCCGCCTCCCCTGAAAGTAGGTCATTAACACCCACTTTCTCTGAGTTCGGGCACAGAGCGGTTGATTTCATGCTGCAGTTGAGAATGTAACCTTCATGTCACAGATTTAAACCTCCACCAGCACCAGAGTGGATATTCTGACAGATTACTTCTGCACTGGGGACAAAACACCACCGTAAAAAACATGTGTCCTGTCCACAAAGATACATGTAATGGCCAGCACAGGAGGACATGTGTCTTGGGCGACTGATGTTTTGTATCATGTTTGGTAGCCCAGTGGTTAGAGCACCAGCCTGGCGTGCTGTTTTGCACCGGTTCCACTCCCGGTGTTGGCGGTAACTTTTTTCTTCTGTTTTAACTACACTTGCCAGTATTATGTTTTCAACCCTTTATTGGTAAACTGTTTAAAATATAAGGTCTAATCTTTTTTTTTTTTTTTTTTTTTACTTTCTTTAGTCAGTGTGAGTCCATGTGAGGTGAGCAGAGTAAATCAACTAAAATGCTGCTTGGAAATGACCAAATTCAAAGATCTTTAGACACAAAATATTTTGCAGAAAATATTCAATAAAACTAAAATATATATATATAAATGAAATCTTCGTCCCCTGACTAAATAAATTGCTGCTGACACTGGGAGTCGAACCAGCGTCAGGACATGGCAAAACAAGATGAAAGGCAGATGCTTTATCTGCTAGACTACCAAGGCCATTACAACATTACAATACTTGCCTAAAATGCTGTTGTAGGCGCGTTTTGTCGGTGTGGGCGTGGGCGGAGCTTCGCTGAACTGAACGATTTCATTTTTGGGTACAAATTCAGGCTGATGAAAATAATTCATATTAAAGGGATATTCCACCCAAAATTGAAATTTTGTCTGTTGACATATTCCCCAGAGTTAGATAAGTGGGAAAAAGCATTTTGTAGCCAGTGCAGTAATTCTCCTGATCTGGCAGCAGTTTGTCTGCTTTAGTTTAGCTTTAGCTTAGCATAAACAATGGAAGTGAATAGCAGGTACTAGCATGCTAGTACCTGCCATTTACTGTGCTGGTTACAAAATGCTTTTTCCCACTTATCTAACTCTGGGAAATATGTCAACAGACAAAATTTCAATTTTGGTTGAAAATCCCTTTAAAGATAAAATGACATCTCAATAGTGCCAATGGTAATATGTTATCATATATAGTGCCTACCTTTGCTCTCAAAGGTTTAAAATAGCACGATCCTTTAACAGAAAAACAAAAATATATTAGTTTGTTAGTTCTTTTATTTACAGTGACTTTAACCCTACAGATTTATTTCAGCATCTTTCATTTATTTTAGATGAAAATTTAAAACTTACTGCTAAAGTTGGTAATAAATCAATCCACTGTCAGAAAGCTGCTGTATTATTCAGTTTGGGCCAGCAGGTGGAGCTTAATGATTTTGAGTTACAGATTTATTTTTTCATCATAACTACACACAGGGACGGAACACGAGCACCCCCTAGTGGATGGCTGCAGTATGATTTCTAAGTTCCAGTCTGTTTAAATTAAAGGAGCATTCCTAAACTAGTCATGTAGCTCTTACTTTATCGCTGCAAGTTCAAAAACTCATTTTTATTAAACATTTGGTTGTAATTATTTACTTGATGCTTTTAAAACATTATGATTGTATGAAGGTGAGCAGACTTTTTGCTCCACACCCTGAGTGCAACATCACAACACTTGGCTGCTTCTGTGAGAACGGGACCCTTTGGCTTCACCTTCAGCTAGCCATCGGCACGTTATGCAAATGATAGCTGAGGATTTACAAACTTTGTTTCCCCAAAGTGCAACATGACTTTTTAGGAAGTGTCTCCTGAGAACACAACATGCATCAACATTTGCTTGTTGAGCTAACTTGAGTCTTTAGATTGCTCCACTTACATATTGCTGGGTTTTGCTCCATTTTCCCTGGTTTATTTCTGAACATGCTTGTTTGCTGACCTGCCATGTTTTTGGCTCCTTGCCACTTTTGTTTGTATTAAAATACAGTCTCTCTCTAATCTTGCTGGTGAAAGCACTTTGTGAACATCGAGTAGTGAAGCTTTACAATATGCTGCCTCGCTCCCAGAAAACGCTGCTAATGGAGAGTCTAGACCAAAGTGTGCAGAGAAAATAAAGTTTACTACAATTATAACAAAATTTCATTAGGACAGCGATTAATTGGAATGAAACAAACACAACTGTCGCATTTTCTTAATAAACTAATTTAAAATAGTTATGTTGTGTTTTTTAACTATTATTTTTTCTCTTTATCGCGTTTCATCTTCTAAATGATAAAACTGGCCATTTGCATTGTTCTTCCAAAACAATATTCTAGTTAAAATTCTCTGAAGGCCATGTGCAGTTGGTTCTTACATGCAAGATTATTTACTTTTTAAAAATTATTTACTATTCAAATTAGGTCTGCAGAAGTTTCCGACTTGTAAAAGTTTCTGATTGTCTGAGTCCATGTAGCAAATACGGTATTTTTAGTGAGGAAATTGTTCTCCTAGGAATATTGTCCATAATTTATAATAATATTTTATTAATACTGTATACATAACCCAGTGCATAAATGATGAGTATACAAAAATCACATGTGCAGCTTTTCTGCAAACTAGCTGGAAATCTGAAAGTCTCGAGCATTCATTTAATCACTAAACTCAAATTTTTATCCAGTTAAATCAAAAAAAAAAAATAGAATGAAAAAAATGATGTTACTAAAAGACTCGAAATATACCCCCCACCCCCCAAAAAAGTACGTTTCTGCACGACTTTTGAAAGGTGTTTTGTTCTGGCTAATTGATGCTAAAAATTACTAATATAATATAATATAATATAATATAATATAATATAATAAATATAATTAATATAATATAATATAATATAATAAATATAATTAATATAATATAATATAACATAACATAATATAACATAACATAATATAATATAAAATGTAAAGCCATTAGGGGTTTAATACAATGGAAAAAAAAGAATTTCATATCTAATTTATTTATTTATTTATTTATTTTTCAGTCTGTTCAGTACATGCTTCCATGAGATATGGAGACTTAAATGTGCTTTTCCAAGTGGCTGACCTGCAGGTCAAAGGTTTAAAACACTGTTAAACTCTTCAAAAATGATTCCCCTAACTACTTTAACAGCTGCAGACCTGAAGTCTGAAAGACTTTAAAGTAGGGCTGGACGATATGGAAAAAAAGCTTATCGATAAAAAAATCATATTGATCAATATCAATAATTATTGACAACTATATAAAAATGTAAGATAATATATTTAAGTGAAACCCTGGCCATTTTTTGTAAAACAAGTTGGTTGTGTTAAAAGACTTGGTTTTTATCAATTCTCTGCAAATTTTGCAAACCACCTCTCCTTGCTGCAACATCTTGTTTGTTGGCATCACACCAGCAACCTTCAGACCTCCTGAGCAACAACCACACCAACCATACATTAAGAGCTGAAGTGACCTCAGCAGACGGATGAACCTGTCAGCTTTTCTCTGACTCTGCTAAGAGCTGAGCTCTCTCCCCACAGAGCTCCCGCTGCTCTCCAGGCTCGTCCTTTCAGGAGCCTTTGATCGCATCATTCTCACACTGTTGTTGACAGTTTAGCACCTCAGTGTTGTTGAAGTCTCCGCTGCCCAGACGGCATTGTTTTCTTCCTCCTTGTCTTTTTCCTTTTTTTTCCCAGGTCAGTTCACACCTCCAAGCCCCTGAAGAAGTCCCCGACTGACTCCTTTTCTAGTCCAGCCAGATTCTTCCCCACAAAACTTCCCCAAAAAAGGTTCCTCATCTTACAATGACATCAGATCTGTCTAATTGACTTCTGGGCATCCACTTAGCAGCATTAAGAAAACAACCCTCCTTTATTGTGGGAAATGAAAGCATATGAGTGCAGACCGAAGACAGATTGAGTGCAGATAAGCAGCCAGAGGTTGCAGCGCATCGCTGGGAGAGAGGGATGATAGGATTACGAGCAGAGCATGAGAGGATGAGTGGATGAACGCAGGATGATCTAAGGATTAACCACATAAACCGAGCAGTCTAATAACACAATCAGCCAGCTAATACAAATGCAGGGAAACAGATTGTTTACTTACACACCAACATATTCACACACACTGAAAAAACAACATGTGATGCAGCTAATTTTTCTATTATGACTGTTTGTGTTGGTTTGTGGGCAGAAAAGAGCCGAATGTCTCCGTGTCTAAAGGTTTAAAGATGAAATAAATGTGTCCTGCATGCTCAGAGATGATTACTATCATCGAGGAAGGAAAGTAGGTGGAGGATAGGAATAGAAGAGTGATAGTTGTGGAGGCACGTCTTCTTCTACACAACCATTAAATTAAAATCCACTCCCCCACCGTGTGTTTCAGGGAACCACGCTGAGCCGTATTAACGCTACTGCATGTTGGAATGTGGCAGATTACACAACGTATATTCTTGCAGGTGTGTAACTGCCCTTACCTGGCTGTGAGATGCGTATCCATGGTAACCGAGGGTCAAGGGGTCGTTGTTCTGAAAGAGAGGAGCAGATTTCTGTAATTATTACAGAAAACAGATAAATCAGTTTATATTTTCACATGAAGCTGTTTTTATCTCCTCGTTTCTAAATCGGACTTTTAGTTAGGTGGTGTTTTTGACTCCTAATCAAATTAACTCCACCGGTGACACACACACACACACACACACATTCTCTCTATCTCCCGAGTCAGCCTCCTCTCGAGTTTTCCGCCCAGCGGATCTTTTGTCTGCTCGTAAAGGCGTGATAACAGGGGGTGGGTGAGCTCATGCGAGCGGCGGATGAAAGACAGGAAGATAAAGAACGAGTGTCACCGCGGCTCTTAAATCAGAAATAGGTCAGGAGTGTCAGGGAGCGCGCGCGAAGCCCATTGGTGTGAAATGCAATCACGAGCCCTGATGAAATCTCTGCTACATTCCCCCTTTTAATGTTCTGGCTGCGTGAAGCAAAGACATCAAACATCTGCTGCGCGATTCCAGCAAAACATGAAGCAGAGAAATAAACTCACTAACAGGAATCATGTCCTCTGCTCCTGAAATAATCTGAACTTTATCCACGCCTTTGCTTTGTTTATGCTAATGTATTCCAATAAAAATCCCAGCAATTACGACACACTCTGATAAGAGGAAAACAGATTTGGCTGTTCTCTGACTTCATATCAGTAGATTAGAAAACAACTCGGCTCCTCCCTCTTCGTTTCTGTCCTCCCCCTCTGGTCTTCCTTTCATGTGGAACCAATGTCCCTCGTCTGCTCCGTCCCCGGGGGGGAACCACTTTGCTCTGCGCGCTTTGCAGCTTGAGTTCGCCTGATTAATACTGTAGCCATCTCACTCTGGACCCCATGAGGCCATTTCACTAAAACTGAGCACAACATATCCAAATGTACGAGGCGCAGGCGAGGAGGAGGGAGCAGGAAGCGCCTTCGTGATTGAAAAATACAGCTTGTGTGAGTCTATCTCAGAGCCAAAAATGTACTTAGTGAACTGGCTTAGGGAGGTAGAAGCTCTAAATAATGAATCACCTCTTAGAGGCTTGAATAACATGAATAAAGTATAAAGCTTCTTTTGCAATGAGGGCAAACTCTAAATGCAACGTGCTGCAGGTACGAAGGAGCAAAACAAACCCTGCAAGAAAAAATAGGAGACACAATGATTTATGGACTTGTGCGCTGCAGCGTAGCGAGGGGGTGTTGTTTGAAGACACATCCAGAAACATCTGGAACTCATATGTGCAAGAGCCTGAATAAAAAGCTGGCAACGCGACGAGAAACGAGCAGCATTGGAAAATTTAAAAAAAGGAAAAAAGACGGAGGGAGCAAAGACAATGACTCATACAAGAGCGGAGTCATGTGCCTAATTTCCTTAAGGAACTAGGAGGAATTGGGTGGGAACGTTGGGTGGGGGGCGGGGTGTCCACTCGCTCACTCACACACTTCACAGGAAACGTGACGATTCCATATGTCACCGTTACTTTCATTTATTAGGAAAACAGCTGATTAAGGATGAAGGACACAAATATTCTGTATCAGGTTTATTGTGAAGAAATTCATCACAGATGCATTATTTTATTTGTATTTAAAAATGTTCAAAAAGTACTAAATTCTTACAAACTGCTGAGCCAGCAGCATTACTTACTTATTTCAATGTATCACTTATTAATAGTGTTATTGATGCTACTGATCATTTGTTTTTATTAGCAGTGGAGAAATGTATTATTCATAAATTTAGATCTCAAACTTCCTTTAAAGGCGGTGGTGGTGATGTGTGTGTGTGTGTGTGTGTGGGGGGGGGGGGGGGGGGGGGGGGGGGGGAGTTTCGGGAGCAGCTAGAACAGGAGAAGATAACTCATCTCCTGAACTCATGAACTTCACTTCTCTCAAACCAACGGGTCGAGGCAGGTGTGTGAATGTTCACTGTTAGATTTGGTCACAGGATTCATGTCTATTCCTATCGAGCCTCGGGACAGAAGCTTTTCATCCACAGAGGGGTGGGGGTGGCGGATGCGTTTCAGGAGGATGTGAATCCACTGGTTCTACAGAACACTTACGTGCTAAGCCTCCAAACTGTCAGCTGAACCATCAGAAGGTTGTTTGGCCTGAGTATATATCACATTCCTCTGACTCTTCACAGTAAACCTACATGTGCTTCCTCAAGGGGCTGCTGGCCAGAGTCAGGGCGGATTCTGGAAGCTGGCTTGACAGTTCAGAAATCAAGATAATCACCGAACGGCGTCAGCTGCCAAATCACGTGCTGCACAACAAACCCACGGTTCACAGCACTCAGCTAAAACGCTGGAATAAAATATATGTTTACTTTTTTCCACCAATGCATTTCTTAGCTGACAGGAGAGAACTGTGATTATTTACTGCACAACATAATTAGCCTCAGTGATTACTCTGCATCAGTACTTCTGCACAGCATCATTCAAGTGAAACAAGAGACTGATCCCAGGCTTCTGGGACTCGTGTTGGAGCCTGAGTTTGACGGAACACTGTGGCCAATGTTCTTTTTTAAATGCCAGAAGGAATTTGATGAACTAATCTTGAAAAAAATGTGGTTAATATGCTAAATAAATAAGAATCAAAACAAAAATCTCACTAAAATGAAATGCCAACGTCCTGGTGTGAAGCACACGATTCCCAGTTGAGCTTTTTACCGAATCCAGTCCTCGAAGGCCACTATCCTGCATGCTTCCCTGTATCAACACAACTCATTTGAAAACTTATTTACATCCTCTGCATGTCAAATTCTGCAGAAGCCCATTATTCACTCGTAAACTCAAACCAGGTGAGCTAAAAAAGGAAAATTGCAGGATAGTGATGCTTGAGGACAGGGTTTTGTGACCACTAATGAATGAAACAGGTACGTTTTTCTGCTTACGGTGGACTTATCCATGCACATGTGGCATTAAAATCAATACTTCGTCCTCCATTTGCTGTGACCAAAACACTGAGTTCAACAATGATCATTTGTATGGTGTCGTGTCCTCTGTGCTTTAAACAGATGCTTCTATTTATACATTTCCAGGATCACGGTGTCTCACACCAACAATGCTATACGTGTGAACAAGCAAATGAAGTCACGACTGAGAACAGAATTTTTAGAAAGCATAAAACAGATCAGGTTACAAACAAACAGATCTCGAGGACACGACCTAACCTTTAAGTCTAAATTGTACTAAAAGAAATGGTCCTATTATTAATGGTACTAAACTTTCCTCCTGTGGTGGTGTTATGGTCTCCCTAGACCTGATTGTTGAGTTGTCTTATTACTACAAGAAACTCTTTGATTTGTAATGCTTTTGATAAAATTGTTTATTTTGAATCATCTAAAGTAGAGATTCACTCATTCTGGTCTTGATGGCCGGTACAGATTTTCATGGCTCTGATTTTATCTGACTTTAAAGCTATAATTAAATCTGCAGCTAGGTTTTGAATGCAAACACGGTCACGGAACACTCACCCCTCCCCTCGGGTTTCTTCCCTGAGACGCTTCTGCCGGAACCGGAAACCCGCGACGCCGGAGGAAACGAGATAGCACTAAACACCAGTCACCGTTTTCTATAGGTCCAAACATCTTTTGTTGTCTGTGACTTCAAATGGAGTTTTTGGGACTCTAGTAGTTTGTCCTAAAGTTGAAGTGGTAGCAGCCGGCTGTTTCTCCTTCTCTGATATTATTGAGTGGAGAGCCTCTCACACCAGCGGTGTTCTGTTGCTAAATACGTGAATGTGGAATGAGTGGAGGACCCAGGGAAGTGCAGCGGTTCGGCGAGACCGACATCCAGATGGTCCAATAGTTACTTTCGGTCCAAAACTTGTTTTTGGTGGAGATTTTTAGACAAATGCGACAGAACTACTTTATTAATTGTTTCTTTTTAACCTCTACAATATATTTATAGCTATACTATGTTAGAACGTTGTTAAGCGGCATGAAAAAAATGTTTTAAGCTAATTTGTTTTCCAAATTTGCCATTACAGATTTAAAACTACCTACATAAATAGCTGTTCTACATTCAGACCAAAAATCTGCTTGACAAAGTAGATTAAAAACTGACTGGACTGCAAATAATACTATGTTAAGTTGTTGTTTTTTTCTAAAAGTTACCGACATCTAACCATCAAGTCATCATCAAATGAATGGTCGTTTACCAACCAATAAAAGTCAACCAATGGAAGGATCACTGGGGATGCACCGATTTGAAAACTTGAGCTGATATAAATATCCAATGTTAACACTGCTGTTATGGCCAATAACCAATTTTTACCAATATTATATATATTTCCCAACACTTTCAACACAGTGTAAAAGTGACCTACATTGCTTCTCTGTTTCAGTTAAACACCCTCATAATCCTGTGCTGCACCACTCAGTGCATTTACATGTGCATCTAAGTCGATCTAGGTCGATCTAAGGTAATAAGCTGGGAGCCTTTAACATAGTTTACACGTACGTTGAAGTTCGTTCCACTCCGGTACGATAGGTGGCGACACTCGCTCTTTCGTGTCGGCATTCTTCTGGTTACCTTATAGCAACATAGTAAACAAACGCTGGTGGGACTGAAGTAGACGGAGTTAAAACAGGATATAAACGATGGCTGAAGGAATGGACAACAATATTTGGTACATACTGAACTGTCTGATGGTAGCCTAGTGAACTAGACCAAATTCTTGCCTTGCAAAGTTTGGTCTAGGCACGCTTCATTGGAACCCTCGCAGCCTGATCCGCTGCTGTGGCTGTCCAATCACAGCTCGCTATAGTTTTGGTTGGGCCAATCACAGCGCTCTATTTTGTGGGCCAATCACAGAGCGGGTGGTAGCTAATGACATCAGAGCTGCGGCCACGAACACAAACAATATGGCGGCAGCGCAGGAACCACGTTCCTTTGGAACGGCTTGGTCATCAACATTGGATTATTTAGACTCCAACGTGCGTAAGTCTGTCAGATATACTTAGCAGCTTCTTATTTTTATCAAACAAAGTAGTGCAATGTCCCAATACACCTGATTTTCACATGTTTTTCATACAAAAACGACAGAAGTCATTGATGTTAGACGCCATTGCTGCCTCGCTATTTTCCGTCGCTTTGATTACATCGCGTTCGTTACTCTGATTGGTCCTAACGATATTCAATTGCGTGCAGACAGTTTGAAAGACAACCATAGAACCCGTCTCACAACTGAGAGCTGTCAATGGGTCGTGGCCAGACTATATATTCACATATATAGGATGGCTTGCCAGGCTAGTCTGATGGTGTTACCTGTGCCACATTGTGGCGATGATATGATCAGAAAACCACTTCCGTGGTTTCATCACTTCCCAAAGTAACCGCTGTAAGCTCGACTGAGTTGTTTACGTGCAGATGAAGTCGGGTTCCTACCGCATTATCTGATTATGCATTTACATGCATTTAAAATAAAAGGACGTCAGTTTATTTAGGGCAATAGTTGGGTTTTCTGAGTGTTACTGTTGCATACTAGGACTGTAACAATATTGGCAATATCGCGATATCGTCGTAGTAAAATGGCCACAATATCGTTGTGGTCTTGTCACGATATCGTACCGTACATCTTGAGGTAAAAATAACACTTTTCAGTCCGCTACACCAGAGCATAGCAAAGTAAACTACATAGCCCATGATCCTTTGCTTCTGTGTCATCGGCCAGTTTGTCAATGGGAGTGCGTGCAGTCCACACAGCAAAGAAAAACAAACCTGGAGGATAGAGGCTATAGCAGTGAACGCAGCACGGAGAATACCAGTCAATGTATTTTATGCTGTGAGTCGTATTATTGTAAGCATAGCCACAATATCGTGAGCCTCCACACAAAATCGCAATAAATATCGTAACGTAAGGTTCATATCTTGACAATATCGTATCGTGAGATTTGGATATTGTTACACCCCTAATGCATACCCAAACAAATATCACATGGGCAACCCCGTCCCCTCTCTCTCTCATGAAACACACACGCAAACAGCAACAAGAGAGAACTAAACATTGGTTGTTATTATTAGCTCAGTTTTAGCTATCGGACCAATACTAATATGCTAAAAATTACTAAAATTGTCCAATTCAGATACTATTGCCAATATATATAGTGCATCCCTTATGGCAGCAGAAAGTAGCTATGTCTAGCTAATAACTTCAAATTGTAGAGATAAAGAATCAGAACTACTAAGGTTATTCGAGACTCAAAAATCAGATTTCTTTTGGTTAGAATTCTCTGAGATAATTGGAATCAGTCACAATCCGTACCAGCAGGTCAGAGTTAGATTTCAGTATCGGCCCTCACAACCAGAATCGGTGTATCTCCAAATATAAGCCTGGATAAAACATTCAAATTTAAAAAAAAAACAGCTGACCTCACCTAAGACAAAGTAATTCAAAGCCTGAGGACATCTTTGTACTAAAAACGTTCTTTCTGGCATCTACACATTGCATTTCAGTGTCTTCTGATCAGTCCGTTTTCTCAGTTCGTTATGTAATTGTCCACAAATCAAAGAAACCATTTCTATCTTTTCAAGTTGTCACATTCAAGTTGTTAAAAAACAACAACTGTTTAGGCAATCTTCTCAAAAAACTGTAGCCAATTCCTTTTTTAAAAATCAGCCATAAGTATTTTCTTTATTTTGCAGCAAATTGGGTTTAGTAACAAAAAACAGGCAGTCTTGAATCTTTTTTCTCACTGTTAAGAAAGAAAAGATGAAACACCTGCAGGAGCAACACATCACCCAGCTGCACTTCTTATGTGATAATAACTGCTCTTCAAACACATCAACCCTTCTTTAGATATGTGTCCCAAACCTCTGCTAGACACTCTGAAATATATATCCTTCCAAAGATTTCTCAGAGAAATTTATCGCGAAATAATGGAGGCCCAAAAAATAAACAAATATTCTCCAGCAGCTGTGTGAATACATTTTTCTTGCTGACGTTTTCATGCTATTTCAGTGCCAAGGCTGCAATAAAAGCACAGAGGGATGATCCACAAACATTAACGTCCCAGGCAAGCCATTTTTCCTCCGCGCTGCCACTCACGGCAGGCCCTTATTAGGTTCGAGAGAGCTCCGGTTCCTACGTGGAGTGACAACATAACGCAGGCCGCTCAGCAGCGGGCCAAATGGATATTGAAGCTGACAACCTCCTCTCAACATTCCCAATAATCGCAGTCGAGCTGCAGAGGAGAGGTGCGTTATGAATCCACTTCCATCCTGAAAATGGAAGGAAAAAAAGGACTTCCCCCGATGCTGCAGAGGAATACAAAGCAGATTGATCATGTGTTGTAAAGTCGATGGGGATGAGCAGAATATTAATTCGAAGTCCATATTTTTGGATTATATGTGCAGTGTCAGCGCCAGGAAATCAGCAGCTACCTCAAACTGCCAGAAGGATCTCAGACGTTTTCCTTCTTCCACCAGCTTTATTTACTCGAGTTAGCTGAGCATTCAGTCATCTTTCAGTGGGGGAGAAGATTTAAGCTTGCTTTGATTTTCAGCTTCTCACATCTGACATGACAAGAAGTTTCATCCCCTACCCTGTGATGAAGAGGATGGCCAATTCAGGTTTTCAATTTCAGATGATGAGATTTATAAGTCAGGGCTGATATTCAATTCCAATTTATTTTAGCAGATATCTAATTTTCCATCTGACAAAATGCCAGAGTTTTAAACTAAGACCATGCTTTGTGGCCTAGAAATCTACACAGACCGCAGCAGCAGCAAAATGATTTTGCTTTGCAGGTCGGTCTAGCCACGCTCCATAGCAGCCTCAGCACGTCTGAACAGTCTTGTGTCTTGTCAATCACAGAGCTCTATCAGTTTGGTGGGCCAATCACAGCGCTCTATCGGTTTGGTGGCCCAATCACAGAGCGCTATTGGATTGGTCAACTTTGAACTACTTAGACTTGGGCTTATCTTCAAGTCAAGAGCAGATGGAAGAACTTAAGTCCTTTATTTAGAAAAATTATGTATTTGTGTCTTCTGACCCATTGGCTGACATTCATAGCAGTGAGTATGTCACGTTGTTCGTTGTCCAATAGCATGCGGACACAGATTGAAAGACAACTGTAGATTCTGCCCCACGATTGAGCTCTGTCTATGGGTCATGGCCAGACTATATAGTCACAAATATAGGATGGCTTGCCAGGCTGTATCCTTTGTCATATATGTTGAAATAAATTACATTTATAGGAATTTTGGTCAAATCATGAAAACAATGACCTCATGCAACATTGCAAGATTTCACAACACCTGTTGGCATTCGAGAGTATGTGATGTAAGAATTATGACACCAAAGTTTAGCTTGGCATCTATAAAACTGACTGGCTTGTAAATATTTAGTGTTGGCTAAAACTGAGTATCCGTGGCAGCCTTCTTGAAATTAGTTAACTCTAAAAGTGAATCAGTTGTAAATGTTTATACAATGTGAGAGTTCATTTTAATCTGCCAAATGGTTCACAATAGGGATATATATGTATATATAGTTGTGGTTTTCAGGAAGTTTATTTTATTTTGGCACGTTCAGAGAAGACGCACGGCGTCGGTCATAATGTCCGACGATTTAATGTTTTTCGTCGGACATTATTAAATCACGTCGGTAATGTCCGACATATTTTCGCAAACGCTGATTAGGGGTGGAGCAGAAACCGAATACAGTATTCAGAAAGGCACAAATAACGTGTTTTTTTACGAATATTTATTTCAAACAAATACTTTAAAAAATATTTGTATTCGGGAAGAAGAGAAACTTTATATCAAAATACTGCGTTTCCTTATGAGACCGCAGTGGATGACTGAGCGATTCGTGCGACCCCCCCTCCCCCCCCCAACGATCTGCAACCCCCCTGCTCTCGCAGACTGGTCAGTCGTAAACAAATACAAATACTTTTCCCCCAACGACAAATACAAATACAGGTTGCTTTGCACACCCCTAATATACATATATATATATATATATATATATATATATATATATATATATATATATATATACTTATATATATATATATATAGGCTGCAGCGTGAGCTGTTGTTGGAAGGAGAGAGAAGGATAATGGCTGATAATACACGTCACCGTAAGCTGAAAGACGCTGACAGTGACATGATGACTGAGTTCCGAGCTTTAAGTGCAAAATTTGATCGTATGCAGTCCTCTGTGGAAGAGCATGTGAACACAAAGATCGATGAACTGCGTGGAAGTCTGGAAAAGACAACAGAAGAGAGCCAAGCAGCACTGAAAAGTGAGTGGGAAAAAAAACAGCCGCGGAGTTGCGTCTGAATTTGGACCACGAAGTGGGCATCTTGGTCTTAAGAATGGAGAATACAGAAAGGAAAATAGCAGAAAGTGGAGCGCGAGGAATGCCATTTGACCCAGATTTTTTTACTAATTGTCGTTGGACTACCACAGACGGATGACGAGGATATTGCGGTCAAGGCGAATGACCTGTTACGAGACAGGCTGCGCTGCGAGCCGGTGCCGGAGGTGGTGGCGGGGGAACGTGTTCGGGCAAGAGGACAATGCCCGGGGCTTGTCAAAGTGGAGCTGAAGACGGTACAAGATAAAGTGATGGTGTTACGTAGGAAATTTAAACTCAAGAATCGTGACAACTACAAAAAAGTTTATGTCTCAGCTGCAAAGTCACACGGGGAGAGGCTGATGGATTACAATCTCAGAACTCTTATCCGAGAGATTCCTGCTGGGAAGAATTATTATCTGGCTGCGAATGGGCGACTTGTTAAACGTTCTCCAACGGGAGAGGCCACTGGGAGCAGGCTACCGGCATGAGGAGGTCATGCCCAGCCTGTAAGTACTGATTTTGTTTTGGTTCACTGGAATGTTAATGGATGGACGTTAGCTAACTGTATGCTTAGAGCGCTTATTCTCTTGTCACTGGAACCAGATATTATTTCTTTAAATGAGACTCATTTATCTAACATTAAACCTGAGCTCGGTGGATTTACCTGGTTTGGGCATAATCACACTGCTCACAGACGAGTTGTGACAGCCTCAGGAGGTTTTGGCATTTTTGTTAAGAACACTATTTTGGACAATTTTTCTGTGCGTGTTGTTGATAAATCACACGATGGAATTCTATGTTTGCGTTTTGAACATGTGAGGACTATGTATTCATTTATTATTATTTCGTGTTACTTGTCCCCTGAAACGTCGACTTGGGGCCACAATGCAGACTCTTTCTTTTCTCATTTATTAACATTAATTTACAAGGATGGTGTTGACTCAACTGTCGTATTGCACAGCTCAAGGATTATTTTGAAGATGATGAATTAACTTCCAGAGTGGTGTTGGATAATGGTTTAAACAAACACGGAGAGACTTTTATTAATTTTCTTAAGGACTCTAGATGCTGTGTTTTAAACGGAAGAATAACTCCTGAAAATGATAACTTGACTTCCATCTCTGTAAGGGGTAGAGCTGTGGTAGATTATATTCTAGCTCCACATATGGACTTAAAAACTTGTGTAGAATTTAAAGTTCTCACTTCTTCTGATCTGGTAGAAAGAAATTATCATGAAGTGATAAACATGATAGATGATGGATGCAGGTTGCCTGATCACTCTGTACTTTATTTACGTTTCCAACCAGAAAAGTTACTTTCTAGGCCAAACTTAGATATTGAACCTCAGATCAAAAGGGTATTAAGAGTTCTGCCTGATGATTTTCTTGCCTCTGATGCCTGTCATACATCTTTCTGTAACGTAATAGATCAATTAGAGAAAGGACAAAAAAACTAAAGAAAATGTAAATGTTTGTTACGATCGCCTTTGTGAAATTTTGAATAATGAAATGGATAAACTTCCCATGGGCTCACCACTCGTGGGAGGGGCCAAAGGGGTCGGGTGCAGTGTGGAAAGGGTGGTAGCCGAAGGCAGGGACCTTGGCGGTCTGATCCTCGGCTACAGAAGCTGGCTCTAGGCACGGGGAATGTAACCTCTCTGGTGGGGAAATAGCCAGAGTTGGTGTGTGAGGTTGAGAGGTTCCGACTAGATATAGTTGGACTCACCTCAACGCATTGCTCTGGCTCTGGAACCAGTTTCCTCGAGAGGGGTTGGACTCTCTACCACTCTGGAGTTGCTCCCACTGAGAGGCGCTGAGCAGGGGTGGGCATACTTCTTGCCCCCCATCTTGGTGCCTGTATGTTGGGGTTTACCCCGGTGAGCGAGAGGGTAGCCTCCCTCCACCTCCGTGTGGGGGGACGGGTCCTGACTGTGGTTTGTGCTTATGCGCCAAACTGCAGCTCAGACTACCCACCCTTTTTGGAGTCCCTGGAAGGGGTACTGGAAAGCGCTCCTTCGGGTGACTCCCTCATTCTGCTGGGGGACTTCAATGCTCACGTGGGCAATGACAGTGAGACCTGGAGAGGTGTGGTTGGGAGGAACGGCCCCCCTGATCTGAATCCGAGTGGTGTTCTGTTATTGGACTTCTGTGCTCGTCATGGATTGTCCATAACGAACATCATGTTCAAGCATAAAGGTTTCCATATGTGCTCTTGGCACCAGGATACCTTAGGCCGCAGGTCGATGATCGATTTTGTTGTCGTTTCATCTGATCTGCGGCCGCATGTCTTGGACACTCGGGTGAAGAGAGGGGCGGAGCTGTCAACTGACCACTACCTGGTAGTGAGTTGGCTTCGATGGTGGGGGAAGATGCCGGTCAGACCTGGCAGACCCAAACGTGTTGTGAGGGTCTGCTGGGAACGTCTGGCAGAGTCACCTGTCAGAAGGAGCTTCAATTCCCACCTCCGACAGTACTTAGAACGTGTCCTGGGGGAGGCAGGGGACATTGCTTCCGAATGGGCCATGCTCCGTGACTCCATTGTTGAGGCGGCTGACCGCAGCTGTGGCAGCAGGGTGGTCGGTGCCTGTCGTGGCAGCAATCCCCGAACCCGCTGGTGGACACCAGTGGTTAGGGATGCTGTCAAGCTGAAGAAAGAGTCCTATCAGGTCTTTTTGGCCTGTGGGACTCCGGAGGCAGCTGATAGGTACCAGCAGTCCAAGCGGAATGCGGCTCGGGTGGTCGCGGAGGCTATAACCCGGGCATGGGAGGAGTTCGGTGAGACCATGGAACAAGACTTCCGTACGGCTTCGAAGAGATTCTGGTCCACCATCCGGCACCTCAGGAGGGGAAAGCAGTGCACTACCAACACTGTTTACAGTGGGGACGGTGTGCTGCTGACCTCGACTCGGGACGTTGTGAATTGGTTGGCCAAGTACTTCGAAGACCTCATCAATCCCACTGGCACGTCTTCCAGTGTGGAAGCAGAGTCTGGGGACTTTGGGTTGGGCTCTCCAATCTCTGGAGCCGAGGTCACTGAGGTGGTCAAAAAACTCCTCAGTGGAAAGGCTCCGGGGGTGGATGAGATCCGTCCGGATTTCCTTAAGGCTCTGGATGTTGTGGGGCTGTGTTGGTTGACGTGGCTCTGCAATATTGCGTGGATATCGGGGGTAGTTCCACTGGACTGGCAGACCGGGGTGGTGGTCCCCCTATTTAAAAAGGGGGACCCCATGGTGTGTTCCAACTACAGGCAGATCACACTCTTGAGCCTCCCTTGTAAGGTCTATTCAGGGGTTCTGGAGAGGAGGGTCCATCGGATAGTCGAACCTCGGATCCAGGAGGAGCAATGTGGTTTTCATCTTGGCCGTGGAACACTGGACCAGCTCTATACCCTTTGGGGGGTCCTGGAGGGTGGGTGGGAGTTCGCCCAACCAATCTACATGTGTTTTGTGGATTTGGAGAAGGCGCTCGACCGTGTCCCTCGGGAGGCCCTGTGGGGGGTACTCTGGGAGTATGGGGTACCAGGCCCCTTGATACGGGCTGTTAGGTCCCTGTACGACCAGTGTCAGAGATTGGTCCGCATTGCCGGCAGTAAGTCAGGCTCGTTTCCGGTGAGAGTTGGACTCCGCCATGGCTGCCCTTTGTCACCGATTCTGTTCATAACTTTTATGGACAGGATTTCTAGGTGCAGTCAAGGTGGTGACGGGATCTGTTTTGGTGGCCTAAGGATCAGGTCTATGCTTTTTGCAGATGATGTGGTCCTGTTGGCTTCATTGGAACGTGATCTCCGGCTTTCGCTGGAGCAGTTTGCAGCCGAGTGTGAAGCAGCTGGGATGAGAATCAGCTCCTCTAAATCCGAGACCAAGGTCTTGAGTTGGAAAAGGGTAGAATGCCTTCTCCAGGTCAGGGGCGAGGTCCTGCCCCAAGTGGAGGAGTTCAAGTATCTTGGGGTCTTGTTCACGAGTGAGGGAAGGGTGGAGCATGAGATCGATAGGCGGATTGGTGGTGCGTCTGCAGTGATGGGGGCGTTGTACCGGTCTGTCGTGGTGAAGAGAGAGCTGAGCCGAAAGGCGAAGCTCTCGATTTACCGGTCGATCTACGTTCCTACCCTCACCTATGGTCACGAGCTTTGGGTAGTGACCATCGACATATAAATCTATGGACATAGCCCGCCCATTTGGAAATACATATTCAGAATGATGCAAAATGGGACAATCCATAAATGGGAAAAGAGGTGGAGCTGAGGGTGGGGCAGTGAGGGTTGGAGATAACAAAACCAATGTAGGAAGCTAAACTGAGCTAACACACGAAGCTAAGATGGAGAACCGAGACAGCGAACCACGCAGCTGTCTGGCTTCCGTGCGAGGCAGCAGCGTTGGTCGTCTGTGGAGCTGTAATATGGACTGTAAAAATACAAGCAGAGCCTCAGACCGCTGCGATCGGAGCCGTGTGCGCTGGCTGCTTACACGATGTCCCGCTCCGCTCCACTCCGGGGCAGATCAGCAGGACCTTAGCTGCATGCTAACTCGAAGCTAGTGGAGTTTTTCGGGCGCTTTTAGCGAGAGAAACGCAGTTGAGCGACTCCAAAGTGTAACGAGATCAGCTCAAACGGCTGGATTGTTTCTGTAGTCTCCGTCAGAGAGTTCCACAGGCTACAACCACAGCGTCAGATGGTAGCCAAGCAGCCGCGCGTCCCAGCTCCCTCGGGAGAAGGGAGTGTGCGGCTGCCTGTGTGTAGAGAGGTCGGGCGCCCGCCTCGCTGGACTGCGTGCCTCCGCAAGGATTAAGCGGCACATTCGCGGATCTCTGATCGCAGGCCGCTGCTGGTAAAAGGAGAGGCACGTTGCCCAAACTCGGCAAACCTCCATTCTGCAGCGATGACCTCGTGGATCTTCGTCCCGAAGCCTCAGCTAGCCTCGGTTAGCTTACCTAGCTCGAGTTACGGTACCCAGTCAGCCCTACGAACACGTTATATTTCAACCCATCTTTGACCACGCAGTGTTATGTTAAACACAAAGCATCTTCCCCCATTCAACCAGCGAAATAAAGTACAGAAATATAATTTTACTTACTGATAAAAATGAAGCAGAGACTTCTTGGATGGTCTCTTGGTGCAAACAATTCCACGGCTTTCCCTCTTTGTCCAAATAATTCCATGATTAACATCCAAACACGAACACGCAGAAAACACAGCTAAAGTTCAGAGTCGAAATGGCGAACATCTATTAACGTGAGGCTGAGGCCTTCCTTGGAGCTAGCTGCTTATGCTAGCTCTGAAGCTAGCTCTAACGCTTGCTCTGACGCTCATGCTTCCTGTCAATCAAATCTAATTATTCATAATTTCAAGCATTTTATTACACCTAAACGAAAGAGTTACAAAAAAATCCACCCCCCTCAGAGTTGTCAGGACTATAAACTAGACCTATTAAACACAAAATGGAAAATTGAACCAGGCTGTAAAGATCTTTTTTTCAGCTGTGAAGTTGGCATTTTTAACATGGGGGTCTTTGAGGATTTGCTCACTTCTGGACCCACCCCCAGTGGATGAGGGGAGAACTGCAATTTTTGCCACTTCCGTGTTTGCCTCATTTCTGACCCAGACGGGTTCCCCCTTGGTAGTGACTGAATGAACAAGATCGCGGATACAAGCGACCGAAATGAGTTTTCTCCGCAGGGTGTCTGGGCTCTCCCTTAGAGATAGGGTGAGAAGCTCGGTCATCCGGGAGGGGCTTGGAGTAGACCCGCTGCTCTGGTTAGGATGCCTCCTGGATGCCTCCCTGGTGAGGTTTTCCGGGCACGTCCAACCGGGAGGAGACCCAAAGGAAGACCCAGGACACGCTGGAGGGACTATACCTCTCGGCTGGCCAGGGAACGCCTTGGGATTCCCCCGGAGGAGCTGGCCCAAGTGGCTGGCGAGAGGGAAGTCTGGGCCTCCCTCCTTAAAGGAAAAGTTCGCTTTTTTAGACATTAAGTTTTATGTGTTCCTTCACCCACCCAGTGCTCTGTAAACTTTGACCCATTTCACACACACACCCCTGCTCAGAGATTTTCAGGGGAGAAGTGATTCAGAAAGGTAGTTCTGGCTAGTTTCGGGGGCGCTTTATCTGCGCCGTTTAGCCTCACAAAAGGATTAGCCTCTGAAAGCATGGCTAATTTACATCTCACAAACAAAGAGAAAAAATTTACAACGTCACCTTACAACGGGACTAGTTTTTGTCATTCGTATCCCTGCGCCGCTCTCCGCAGCAGCTATAGAACGGCGTCACGTGACTCGCGTCTGGCTGCTAATCCTGGCTGTATGAGTGAAACAACAACTTCTAAATTCACTTAAAAGTAGTTTTTCTTAAATATATCGAGCCATGGTGCATACCTGCAGGTTCCCGGGTTGTAACAATAAGGATGTTACAGGATCACCTTTTCGGTTTGACACTTTTCCTGCTAAGGACGTTTCTCTAAGGCATCAGTGGCTTTTAGCAATCGGCTACTCCAAGGATACTCGGCTGGAACGAGTCAAAACCTTTCGTTTGTGCAGTGCACACTTCAAAGAGGATGATTACATCAGGAAAAAGTTCGGGAAAAGTGAAAGACTGTTTTTGAAGAGTTCGGCCGTACTAGAAATCTGGGTAAGTTTTGTTTTTAAAAAATTATTTATTCCGCTATGTCTGCCGTATTCATGCAATCATCTTCGCATTTTAGCGCATTATTTATGCAATCATCTTTACACCGATGGTTGATCATAGACTGCAGTAGCTTTGTCAACAATCTGTGTTGATGTGTGTGTTTTGTGTAGCAAATGCAATTCTTCATCCGTGTACTCTGGCTCATAAAGATATCCTAGTAGTAAAATAAGTTTCTTCTTCATCTGATATAGTGTTAAAATGAAATTCGTCATCAGATGAGACGGAGTCTGACATGTTTTCGGCATTCGGCAGTGAAACAGCTGACATACAAAGCGCTGTTTAATATCCGCGGAGAGCGGCGCAGGGATACGAATGACAAAAACTAGTCCCGTTGTAATGTGACGTTGTAAATTTTTTCTCTTTGTTTGTGAGATGTAAATTTGCCATGTTTTCAGAGGCTAATCCTTTTGTGAGGCTAAACGGCGCAGATAAACCGCCCCCGAAACTAGCCAGAACTACCTTTCTGAATCACTTCTCCCCTGAAAATCTCTGAGCAGGGGTGTGTGTGTGAAATGGGTCAAAGTTTACAGAGCACTGGGTGGGTGAAGGAACACATAAAACTTAATGTCTAAAAAAGCAAACTTTTCCTTTAAGCTGCTGCCCCCGCGACCCGACTCCGGATAAGCGGATGGATGGATGGATGGAAATGGATAAATATAGACCTAAATTAAATAGGAAAGGTAACCAAAAGAAGTACCACTGTAACAATCAGCCATATTGGAATGAGGGACTACGGAATTTATGGTCAGATCTCCGCAGGGCAGAGAAAGAGTACTTGAGATGTAAGGAACAGATACAAAAAAAGGAGCTGTATCATATATTTAAAGGTTGCCAAGCTGACTTTGATAGAAAACTCAGAATCCACAAAAGGCGTTTCAAAAGGGGTAAAGCACTTCAATTAGAGCAGTTACAAAGTAGTAACTCACAAGTATTTTGGAAAGAAATGCATAAGTTGGGTCCTAGAAGAAGCAAACTTATTCCAGTGGAAGTTATTGGTGAGAATGGGGAATCTATAACTGGGAAACACCAGGTATTAAATAGGTGGGAGCAAGATTATAGTAGTCTGTATGCATGTTCTAGTCTACATTTATTTGATGAACAATTTTTGGATAACATCTGTCAGGAAAAACGGTTACTTGAAAATGAGATAATTGATGGATCCCCACTTTACATACACAATTCATATTTTGAATAAAGAGATCTCTGTAGAAGAAGTACAGGAAGTCATAGAGAATGCTAAATCACATAACCCAATGAACTTCTTAAATGTCCTAGATTGTTACCCGTCCTGCACAGTTTGTTTAATTCTTGTTTTCAATCCAGTGCTATCCCATCAGAGTGGTACAAGTCCATCATTAAGCCTATTCTTAAGTCCCCCCAGGCAGATCCAAGAGTTCCCTTAAATTATAGAGGAATTAGTCTGATTAGCACTATTTATAAATTGTTTTCTGGCATCCTGAATAAACGTCCAAGTGAGTATATTGAGTTACATAAGATACTGGTAGATGAACAAAATGGATTTAGAAAAAACAGAGCATGTATTGATCACATTTATGTTCTATCTTCTGTTGTAAGAGCAAGAATCCAGGAAGGCAAGAGTACTTTTGTGTGTTTGGTGGACTTTAAAAAAGCCTTTGACTGGGTAAATAGAGAGCTCCTGGAGTATAAGTTGTTGGCTGCAGGGATTGATGGAAATTTCTACAAATCACTCAAAGCCCTATATAAAGCACCGTCAGCCTGTGTGCAGGTGAATGACTCAAGAACGGACTGGTTTCCTACCCCATTCGGGGTGAAACAGGGAGATGTTCTCTCCCCTACTTTGTTTGCTTTTTATGTTAATGACTTAGCACTGGAAATTAAGTCAGCTAATCTGGGTATACCAATTGACAACTTAAATCTAAGTATTTTGTTATATGCTGATGACATTGTTTTAATTGCAGAACATGAGTTAAACCTGCAAAAAATGTTGGACATTATGAACACTTGGTGCAACAAATGGAGACTTGCTATTAATTGTGAAAAAACACAAATTGTTCACTTTTGAAATATGTCCAGGTGCAGAAGTGATTACGCATTTCATTTTGGTGAGATAGATTTGATGTATTCTGTTACCTATAAATACCTTGGTTTTGTTTTTCATGAGAGCATGACATTTGTTGAAGGCAGAAGAGTATTGTCTGAATCTGCAGGGAGGGCTTTGGGAAGTGTGATTAATGAGATCAAATTGTGCCCAGACCTGGGCTTCTCCACATATACCACACTGTACGACTCCATGGTGGCTCCTGTGTTATTTTATGCTGCAGGTATTTGGGGCTTTGCAGATGCTCCTGAATGTAACCTTATCCAGAACCGCGTTATTAGATGTTTTTTAGGGGTTCATAAGTACACCACTAGGGCTGCCATAGAGGGTGATATGGGGTGGGAACCATGTCTGAATAAACAGAGTGGAAGTTTTGTGCCTATGGAACCCTCTTGCGCAACTACCTGAAGATAGCCTCACTAGAAAAGTTTTTAATTGGGACAAATTTCACAGATATCCTTGGTCTAATGATGTTTTAGCCTTACTTTCTTTAATAAATAGGACATCTTTATTTGTTAATAATTTGCAGTGCAAACTTACAACAGTTAAACAGATTCTATTTCAGCTATACAAAGACCAGTTGATGTGCTCACAAAGCCAAAATTAAGAAGTTACATTCAGTTTAAAAATAATTTTATGACAGAGCCATATGTTGCTTGTAATTTAAAAAGAAGGCAGCATTCATTACGTGCACAGCTGAGAGCTGGAGTCCTGCCTCTCGCTATTGAAGTGTGGCAATACTAAGGGTTACTGGAGGAGCAACGGTTGTGTGTTTTATGTGACTTAGATGTTCTGGAAGATGAGTTTCATTTCCTGTTTTATTGTCCGGTATATAATAATCTAAGAATGTCCATGTTTGAAAACATTCAGAGTAAAAATCCAGATTTGTTTTGGTTATCAGATGGTGAAATGTTAAGTTGGCTTTTTGACAAAGAAATTTTTAAGTTAGCAAAATTTATAGAGCGCCTGGAAACATAGACAAATTGTATTGTATCCTGCTATGTAAGATACTGTCTTTGTAAATGTATGGTCATTATAATTTTTCTTCTTCTTATTATTATTATTATTTATTGTCAAATAGTGTCTTATAAGCCTATATGGGCTGGGCATGTATTGTGCATGACACTTAAATAACATTTATTCATTAATTCATTCATTCATTCATATATATATTTATATATATATATATATATATATATATGCCTTCACATGCAGGCCAGGGTTCAGCTCCTGCCATGATGTCAGAAGTAAAGTTTTTTCTCTTTCATCAAGGATGGAAAGGATTAAAGCAGAGAGGCTCTGTTCCTGCTGAGAGTCAGGACTGCTGTAATATTTTCCACCCTCAGAAGATTAACTCTACAGATTCACGTCTCTGTAATTTTATAGAGGTTTCTGGAAAAGTCGTTTGCCAAAGTTGGAAAAATGAACATCATTTAAGAAATATTGCCTCCAAGAGTAATAAAAAATAGTCATAAATAAGTCTCTTTTTATTTACCCCAGCAGGGAAACAGTGATTATTGTATATGACGCACAGACTACTGTGGGTGGAAAAAAATAAAAAAGGTTTTGGAACAAACTTTGAGGTTGAAGCTGGTGCTTCCCAGTCATTATAAACATAGTTAGTGATTTTCTCATTTGATTAGTCTTTTAATGTGTAAAGTGTCAGAAATAATGAGAAAATGTTCATTGTGTTTTGATGGGGTGCCTTGCAATAACAAATAAATGGTGTTAAAGAAAGCCATCACATCTGCAAGGCTGCAAACTGCATTGTTATTATGGCTGATGGAAAATTATTCAACTAATTAATGATTAAAATTCGATCAGGAAATCGCAACTCAACACAAGTAACATTCATCTGAATTACTGCTGAAATCACAAATATTTGTGAATGTTTGTATATCCAGTCTTTTTTTTTTTCTTTTTGCTTTAAATAAGGCTGTCAGATTTCCCCTCCAGTTTGAGATGTGATCCCATAAGCTGGGAACAAAGCCTCTTTACTGCCAGTGATAGTGCAAATCTGTTCCTGCACCAGCGGAGAGGCTGAGAATGGGGAGGCGAAGGGAGGGGAGGGGAGGACCTATCCTCACTCTCATTTCCGGACTGTCCAGGCAGTTCGATATGTTTTAGAGGCATGGAGCGATTGATCCGAGTCTCTCTCTAACACACACACACACACACACACACACACACACACACACACACACACACACACACACACACACACACGCACACACAGTTCACATGTGCTTTTAAGTGCATTAGGTTTCTGAGCCTGTCTGTCAGCACTCTCGGACAGCGTGCCGATGTACAGACAGCCATTTACCTTCCCAAACAGGAGCAAACAGGCCACTTCACCTCCATTACTGGCTCTTTCAGTGACGGTGAAATAGCTTTCTGTCTTCCAGTGGAGTACTTCAGCCTACATAATCCACTCTAATGATATCCCCAGCATCCTCCTACTGTCCCGTGATGTTCTATTAGAAACAAGATATGACCATTTTGGGGTGGAGGAGTGGGAAGGATTGTTGAGGGCAAGAACAGCAGATTTATTGAGCCAACACGAAAACAAAGAGATTTATTTTAGATCAAAAGAAGGCTGATAAAATAAAAGTCCTGAGAACTGAAGTGAACAAGAGCTGGGACTTGGTTTATCTTCAAAATTTCCTCCAACCATCCTTTTAAGACGTTAAAAAACACTGAAAGGAGTTTTAATCACAATTATGGAAGTAAAGATACACAAAACATCATCTGGTGATCAGAATTAAAGCTACTATAGCAAATTTGGAAAACAAATTAGCTTAAAACTTTTTTCATGACTCTTAACGTTCTAACTTAGTATAGCTATAAATATTTTGTGGGGATAAAAAAAATGAAAAAATGTAATAAAGTGGTTCTCTTGCATTTGTCTAAAAACCTCCAATAACACGTTTTGGACCAAAACTATTGGACCATCTGGTTGTCGGGCTCACCGAACTGCCGCACTTCCCTGGGTTCTCCACTCATTACGCACTTGCGTATTTTGTTACAGAACACCACTGGTGTGAGAGGTTCTCCGCTCAAAAATATCAGTAGCCTCTTTTATAAAACAATCCCACCAATTTGTCGCAAAGCTGAGCCGGTATCTGGGAACATAAGGTTGTTTATAAGTGGTCAGACCATGGTGGTAATGTGGCTCAATCATGTCCTTTATACAAACGAATGCATGATGGCGGTATAAGGGGGTATGGGGGTGGTCTCTGCGCTGCCACGGACTTCCTTTTAGCTTGGACATAACTTGATTTTTATTGCGATTGAAGCTGCGCTCCTTTATTTCAAAAACAGCTTCAAAAGGTGTCTGTCCTCCACTGTCACCGTGAACTGTCTGATGATCTGAGCTCCAGCTCTAACAAAGAGAAGCTGCCAGAGTGCTGCGTCGCTCCAGTTTATCATCTCAGCTGATTCTGTTTATAAAAGCAAAACTTATGCCCGTGTTTACTTTCATTTTCAAATTGACCATTTGACCAACGTCACCTCATCACGTGGGTCCGCCACATTGGTTGGCAAAAACATGTAAACAGTCAGTGACACAAGTACTAAATAAAGGGGAAAGTAGCGCCTGAAATTGTTTTTTGTTGTTTTATGCGATGTTTAGCCTGGCTTCAACTAGCTCAAGTCCAGTCCACTTGTGGGAAGATTTAGCGCACCTAGGTGGGGCTCATAGAGAGCAGTATTTACAAAAGTTACGTGCTAGCTAGCTTACGAACGTTAGCTTATGTTCTCCCTGCTGCTGTTCACCAATAGGCTATAAACAAGTTTATGTTAGTCTGTCGAGTTTGCCGAAATTCACCCCGCTGCACTTATAACGTTCTCCGATAAACAGTGTTTCACTTTACAACGGAGCTGATTAAGAAAAAAACTAAAAAAGTCCGAATCACTACCAGTTTTTGTCGCTGGTGGGGTCACCGGGTTCAGATGCTACTCACACACGGGATGACACAAGATATCGCATAACGGTGGTGCTCATCATACTAAATAAATACCGCAATTTAACACACATAATTTTACACTGAAGCAATATTAATATTGTAATATAATATTGTAAATAATTATCTCGCATTTCACTACAGTGGACGGTACTGCATGTTCTACATGGTGAAATATCCATCCATCCATTAGGATGATCAATAAGTATAAACACATCACATTTATCCCAGTCTCTGTCTTCCCAAGACATATATCAATGCTAATCTTACCTGGTAAAACATGTTCGCTGCAAATCTGATAATACTTTGAGGCCTTCTAGTCCATTTTATTGATCACATCAAAGTTATTGAAAAAAAACGAGTTGAGTTTACATCCAACTATTACCATTTTACTGTAAAATCAACTAAATAAAAGCGACAAAAGACTACAAACTGGCTTGTTTTGACTAGCTTTACCGCAGTTTCAATGTGTGTAAAAGGTCTTTTTGCCAACCATCATGGCAAAGGGGGCGGTCCCATGAGCGTTGTGACGTCACGTGCAAATGGTCAATTGTTGCAGACCGGGGCTCGTAGTAATTCATCACATGAACATGACACCACCCTCTGTTGCGCCAAGGCGTAATGTGCATTCACATGTCAGGCGTTGCGGCAATATTACTACCAAGCATGGTGGCAGAAAAGCTGCAAAATTCCCGCACTGCCATGCCGCCATGGCACTTTTATAAGACACACCATGGCAGCAGTATTACACTGATTTGCCGACATGGTGTGTCTTATATAAAGGGCTAGAGAAGGTGAAACAGTCGGCTGCTACCACTTCAACTTTTGGACAAACCAAAGTCCCAAAAAGAAAAACACCATTTGAAGTCACGGACAACAAAAGTCGTTTATACCTGAAAAACTGCGACTGTTGTTTAGCGCTCTGTCGTTTCCGCTGGCAATGCGGGTTTCCAGTTCTGGCAGCAGTGGCTAAGGGAAGATACCCGAGGGGAGGGGCGAGTGTTCCGTGACCGAGTTTGCGTTCAAAACCTAGCTTGTTTGCAGATTCGCTATAACAGCTTTAAGCTTGGGCAATTGGACAAATTATTCGACAATTTGCAATTGGCCAAGCCCTTTGTCAATCATTTTCTTATGAGCGATGTTTTTATTATGCCAGTGAATTCTCGCCAATGGGACATTACAGACTTCCAAGTCAAATCAGCATCTTCTTTGCAACACTTATTCTATGTACATAAACATATCACACATTATTTAAAAGCTAGGATTCTTGTGATTCCAATGATTTACTGCAATCAAAGATTCAACGCAAACTCTAGACACAGTAAACACTTTTGTCAAACCACTCGAAAATTCAAAGTAATATCCAACTCACCATTTAAAGCCTAATTTCATTGACAAAATAAAGCAATCTCTAACAAGAATGGTCATTTTACATCCAGAAGTCCAATATAAAAGTACTCCAATTAAATAATTAGTCCACAAGTTTTGCGTTCACAATCCAACATAATATTATTTGGGGCGATGGTGGCAGAGGAGTAAGTGGCCGCCTTGCAACCAGAAGGTCGCAGGTAAGCGTCCCGCTCAGTCTGTTGCTGTCGTTGTGTCCTTGGGCAAGACACTTAACCCACCTTGCCTGCTGGTGGTGGTCGGAGGGACTGGTGGCGCCAGCGCTTGGCAGCCTTGCCTCTGTCAGTGTGCCCCAGGGCAGCTGTGGCTACAATGTAGCTCATCATCACCAGCATGTGAATGTGTGTGTGAATGGGTGGATGACTGATTGTATTGTGAAGCGCCTTGGGGGGTTGTAGAACCCTAAGAAGGCGCTATACAGATACAGGCCATTTACCATTTATTTTTCAAAAGTATCAATTTTAAATACTATTTTCTCTTTAATAACCTCAAATTAAGAGATGCTTTTAAAAAAAGGCAAGTGGTTAATTTTGACCCTTGTTCTGCATAAATGGCCAATCTGGAACCCCAACATTTGATTTAGAACATTATGTAATTTTGCATCAATTACAAGCAGCAACAGAAAAATCTGACTTTTTCTCTTGTCTATGAACACTTTTAACAGTTTTACATCCAGAATCATAATTTTCAACTTAATCATACAATTAATAATGTATTCTGTTTGTAAATGTTTTTGCGATAATGTAGAATCAGCCAAAACTGTTACTGGCAGAGCTGAAAAGGAAGTGGAAATCCACACTGGCCCTTAAACCCAGAATCGGTGCATCTGTTTATGGATAGGCTCATTTGTTTTGGCTACATAACAGATTAGATCAGATCAGAGGTTATTTAAAACGTATCTGTATCTAACCCACAAATTAACAAACCTTGCAACCTAAATAATTACTGATGAAAGAAGATAAACACACATAACATGTGTAATATCCTGCGCTGCTTTTTACTACTACTATGTTAATGTCTTGTAACTATTACCAAAAAAGCACTGTTAGACATTTTTAAATTTAAATTTGTTCCTAGAGATCAGCTCAAGTCCCCTTTTTGTTTCATTACCTAGTTGGGTGCAGAACCTAATTTTGGGAAGCACAGTTGGTTGATGGACCAAACAGATGTTTTAAGAGTCTTGGCATCAACCCTGATCACCAGGTTAAAAGTGGATTACTGAAATTGGCCCTGCAGTCTGAGCTCTGAGTCTTTGCAGTACATGCAGCTGTGAAATGTGTTGGTATTTCCTTCACAGCTCCAAACGAACAAAGCAGAGTCCATGAAGGGCCTTCTGCTGCAGCTACAACTCCAAACTAGTGCATCTGCAACCATCAGTTAATCGATTAACCGTAGGGCCGAATCACACCAACAGGGAGAATGTTGCAAAAAGCTTACATCTGGATCACTGTATTCGGATAAAAGACTGTCCTCCTCACCTGTCCGACCTCACCAATAACTCCCGAGCCGTCGATGCGGGGACGCTTGCACTCTGCCCCGGTGGAGTCCATGAGAGCGGCCGCCGTCTGTCCGTCGGGCTCCGGGTCTCCGCGCTTCATGCCCCGCACAGCTGCAGGAGCGCCGCCCGGATTGGGGTGCACTCCGGCCATGGAGTCTAGCTCCCTATCCCGGTCTAGGAGAGCCCGGGACACAGGCAGCATGATGGATGCAACGTCGGTCGACATTAACATTTATAAATCTTCTTCTTGTCTCTTATTGCTCAGCTAAACTGGGGCTAAGATCGCCTACAATAATAATCTCCTTACACCTCTAGAGCCAGTCGGATTAAAAGGTCGAAAAACGCCAAGTTTTTGTTAAGGATATTCCTTTAGTAAACAAACAACTCATAAACACCACTTTCCTTTTACCATAAATATGAAAAAACTCAAGCAGGCTTATTAGAAGCTAAGTAGCCCCTGTATTTATTTACTGCGGGGCTGCCTGAGAGGCCTACGTTATTTCAGATCATAACAAAACCAATTAAACAAACACCGATCTTAGCAATGGCTCCTGAGCTCAGCCTACCGCTCACTTTCCATTTGCGCCTTTTTTCCTCCTCTCTAAGGTCCGAGTGTTTCAGGAGCGCAACATCAACCTCCTACCGCAACCTCAACATGTCCTCCCTGTCGCCTTTTTCCTCCTATCAGCCACAGAGAGGCTCACTGAAAGTCAATCCTCCTCATGTTAGTCCGCAAGTCTGCGTTTAGAGGAGGAAAAAGAGAAAAGCGCTTTCTTTCTCTCTTCTAACAAAATAAAAGCAACCAACCAAAAGGACGCGCGAACGCACGGACAGACAGAGGGACGCGCGGAGGGGCTGCGGTGTTTCCTTCTCCCACTCTTGATGATTTTCTTCCCTCTCCGTTTTTTTTCTCTCCCGGCGGTGTGTTCCTGTGGCGTGTGTGTTACAGAAAGGAAACTGTCCTCCCTCCCTCCTCCTCCTCCCCTCCTGCTCTAGTCATTCCCCTCCTCCCATCTTCCGCTCTGCCTTTGAACGCTGAGCCAGGCAGCCATGCAGCCTGCAAATACACGCAGTGTGCCGCAGTGCTTCCATATATTTCAGAGGGGAGGTGTGTGTGTGTGTGTGTTTTTGAGGAGGGGGTAGCCATATGAGACTGCCTTGCTCCTCTCAGTCCACCCCTAAACCTTAAAAAAACAATTAATTCCTCTTCTCTTTAGATTCTCACCTCTATTCCACAAGTCAGCCTTTAATGGATCCCCCTGCACTGTATAATGGCTGAATGTTAACAGGGTGGGCTTTTCAGCAAGATTTCATGCCTAACTCATTACACAACCATTACCCAGGCCAAGGTCTTCTCACCAGCACAGCTGTGAGTCATACAGCATGGAGAACCTTATGTTCCTCTGGCAATTTTATTGCTTGGATGACACCCAGTGGTCAAAGGGTAACACCAGAGGTAGATACTTGAAAAGGAGATCTGTTGAACACAAGGTGTTGCAGCCAGTTAAAATTAGATGCAATAAATATTCATATTTTACTCATTTGACACCAATTTGCCAAACTGTCCCGTCACATTACTGACAATATTTAAAAGTTTGTTCTGGATTTTAATTAGCAGTGAATCAAACAGGCTCCTAAACTGAACCAGAAAACAAAGAACCAATTAAAGTCAGATTTTTATATTTATTATTAGCAGCATGTCACAAGAACACAATTTGTTCCCTGTTTTGTTTAGATTAACCAAACATGATCCAGCAATGTTTTCATCGACCTTTATCATCTGCTGCCAACTGTTTATTATAACAAAATGAGTAGAGGCCCATCATTCCTTGGTGGAATAAATATCACCCAATTCCTTTCATTAAACTAAAATCAATGTCCTATCCTGGACAAATGACAACAAAGGCTAAGTCCTTCTATTAAAAATGCATAGATTTGAAGATGTTTCATGTAAATTACAGTAAAATATGCATAGCCATTAGCCAGGAGTGCTTATAGTTGACTTAAGAACAGGGTTGTTGTCAGGGTGGAGGGTGGAGGAGCTTTTAACAGCCTGGGGGAATAAGCTGCTCTGTTGTGGGTTGGGTTTTATTATGAGTTGCCTGAATCTTTTAGCAGGGGCTAAAATAAACAGAGTCCATGTTGGGTCTTTTAAAAATACAGTTGGCTTTGTTTTGAAGATAGACACAGTAGATGTCCCCGAGGGCAAACGGTTGTACCAATGGCATGTTTGCTGCCCTCTCCACTCTCCTGTTTTTACCATCACCAAGTAGCAGTAAGGTCTAAAGGAATGGAACAGGTGATGGAGACAACCATACATAACTCATGCATTTGTTGTGCCTTTATTAGCTGATAATCGGTCATGTGTGCAGACCATGTAAGATCAGCTGTTATATGAACACAAAGACATTGAAGTTGTTGAAGTTCTTCATTTATGCAGAGGGGCGAGTGAATGGTGTGCTATAATTTCGTGACATTCATGAGTCCCTTTGTTTGTTGCCCAAATTGCTGTTGTGAGAACCCCCGCTCTGTGGGCTGGCTCACAATTGCAGTTCTGCTACAGTGGCATCATCAGCAAACATGGTCATGGTTTTGGTCGAGTGGCTGGAGTTTAGCCATGAGTAGTTCAGGACACACTAGGGTGAGGGTGGATGATGACTGACATCTTATCTTGAACTTCCAGTGTCTGGTGTTCAGGAAATCTAGTATCCTTGTGCACGGTGAACAGACAAGTGTGGTGGGCATCACATGATATTTAGAGACACCTATTGTGAATATTGATATGTAAACTGTTTGTATACGTGGTCAAGAAAGAATTTATCCATTCATTATTGTCTGCTTATCCGGGGTCGGGTTGCAGGGGCAGCAGCTAAGCAGAGAGGCCCAGACTTCCCTCTCCCCAGCCATTTGGGCCAGCTGCTCCAGGGGAATCCCAAGGCCAGCCAAGAAACATAGTCCCTCCAGCATGTCCTGGGTTTTTGCTTGGGTCTCCTCCTGGTTGGACGTGCCTGAAAAACTTCACCAGGGAGGCGTCCAGGAGGCATCCTTCCTGACCAGATGCCCGAGCCACCTCAACTGGCTCCTCTCGATGTGGAGGAGCAGCGGGTCTACTCCGAGCCTCTCCAGGATAACCAAGCTTCTCACCTTATCTCTAAGAGAGAGTCCAGACACCCTGTGGAGAAAACTTATTTTGTTCGCTTGTATCTGTGATCTCATTCTTTCGGTCACTACCCAAAGCTCGTGACCATAGGTGATGGTAGGAAAAGTAGATCAATCTGTAAATCAAGAGCCAACACTGAGCCTTCCGGCTCAACTTTCTTTCACCACAACAGGCCGGTACAATGGTAAATGGCCTGTATTTGTATAGCGCCTTCTTAGGGTTCTACAACCCCCCAAGGCGCTTCACAACACAATCAGTCATCCACCCATTCACACGCTGGTGGGGATGAGCTACATTGTAGCCACAGCTGCCCTGGTGTGCACTGACAGAGGCGAGGCTGCCGTACACTGGCACCACCGGTCCCTCCGACCAACACCAGCAGGCAAGGTGGGTTAAGTGTCTTGCCCAAGGACACAACGACAGTGAGCGGGACGCTTACCTGCGACCTTCCGATTGCAAGGCAGCCACTTAACTCCTCTGCCACCATCGCCCAATGCCCGCATCACTGCAGACACAGCATCAATCTGCCTATTGATCTTGCGCTCCAACTTTCCCTCACTCGTGAACATGACCCCGAGATACTTCAACTCCTCCACTTGAGGCAGGACTTTGTCCCTGACCTGGAGAAGGCATTCTACGCTTTTCTGACTTAAGACCATGGTCTCTGACTTAAAGAAGCTGATTCTCATCCCAGCTGCTTCACACTCGGCTGCAAACCACTCCAGCAAAAGCTGGAGATCATGGTCTGATGAAGCCAACAGGACCACATCATCTGCAAAAAAGCATAGACCTGATCCTTAGGCCACCAAAATGGATCCCCTCAACACCTTGGCTGCACCTAGAAATCCTGTCCATAAAAGTTATGAACAGAATCGGTGACAAAGGGCAGCCTTGGTGGAGTCCAACTCTCACAGAGAACGAGCCCGACTTACTGCCGGCAACTCAAACCAAGCTCTGACACCGGTCATACATGGAATTTAACAGCCCATATCAAAGGGCCTGCTCCCCACAGGGCCCCCCAAGGGACGCAGTTGAACGCCTTCTCCAAATTCACAAAAGACACATAGATTGGTTAGGGCGAACTCCCATGCACCCTCTAGGACCCACTCCCAAGGGTATACGCTCTAAAAAACATTGGGTTGAAAACAACCCAATTTTAACTCAGCCACTGGGTAAATAGTGGTCGCACCCAGCACTGGGTTATTTTAACACAGAAATTTGGGTTATCTAAACAACCCAACTCATTGGGTTGATTAAATAACCCAAATATTGGGTTATTGTTAACAAAACCCTTGGGTTGATCCTACCCAATTGTTGGGTATTTATTTTCAACCCAGAATTTATGTTATTTTAACCATTACCGCTGGGTTATAATAACCCAATTAATGTTATTATATCTGTCCTATTTTCCTCCTTTATCTAATCACTAGAAATGGATAATTACAATAAATGAGTGTAAATTGTTAATATTACAACATATTTTAAAATTCATTCTGTATTTTTACATATGTTCTAGCCTGAGTGTCAAAATATTCTAAGAAAAAATTAAGATAATAATAAAATAAACAAAGTAATTCAATTAATAGACCAAGTTTAGTACATCAATAACAAGAAAATGTCACCAGATAACAGAAAATCTAAAAACCAAATATTTATACTTACTATAAAATGTGCCATATAAAAATTTAATTAAAAACAATCAAATGTCTCAAAACTACTTTTATTGTCATCAGAAATAGAACATAGACAGCAACGTTCATACAAAATATATCAAGAGACAATGGTAAAATAGCAGTGAACGTGTGTGTGTACACACACACACGCACGCACGCACGCACGCACGCACGCACGCACACACACACACACACACACACACACACACACACACACACACACAAACACACTTGTTTACACATAAAGACAACATTTCATGTAAAACCAACTTTGTTTCTGAAAAACTTACAAGTGAAAAACTCAAACACATGGAATCAGTGTTGAACAGATTCTTAATCTATGAGATGTAACCTCACCAAGCCTGGGGAGTCCAGCAAGCAGAAACTGCAAAAAGTTGCTGAAGTGGGACAGTCCCATTTGATAAGATCCACACTGCTCTAGATGGAAGCTTCCAGCATGTGTCAGGCAGCCTGAGCTGGTTAGATGTTGTTCAGACATTCTGTCAACTGGACAGCTCATCCTGGACTAGCTGGTTCTGTGGGAAATAGAAGTATAAAAAAAATCAAATTAACATTGGAAGGTCTCACACTGTAATGTTGAGGTTAGATAATAAAGCAAAGAGGTTGAGAAACAAGTCTACCTACCTGGTGAAGTAGGTCTGCTTTTTGGGGTATCCTGTGGTGCTGAATTCTTAGAACAAACCATTTTCCTGACTGTGTGTAGAGGCTCCTCCAGAAATCCAGTTGTTGGCCTACGTTTTCTGCCAAGGCTGAACCACCCTCCTTCAATTATTTAACAAAAGAAAGAAAAACAAAAACAGTCAAAAGTAAGATTTTGGAAATTTCTTGGTAGTTTGAAAAAAATGTCAAATTTTCTTTAAACCTGGTGCTGGGAGCTCCAACAGTATACCTGACATTTGTTCTGATAGGATAAAAGAACAATGAAGCAGTCCAGTCTAAAGTTTTTCAAATGAATGCTGTAAAACTTTCTTTGTTCTAGACGCACTCATCTCTAAAAAAAATTGTCAAACCAACAAACCTAAGTCTAATTTCAAACAATAGGCTAACCATAGCTTTTCTCATCACAAGCTAGCTAGTAGCCTATTGTCAGTTTAAAGGCCTTTCACAAGTCTATTAAACTCTAGGAGAAACAAATAATTCGTAACTATAAGAAAAAATATATCACTTTTAAACCGTTAGAAATCACTTTTTACTCACCACATTTCATTTCATAGTAGAGAAGTCCAGTTACGTCTGATCAGGTCACAGTCCTTTTGGAAATGGCCGTTTGTGAGAATGATGAAGCATTTTCTGAGAATTGTCTTCAACCCACCAGTTGGGTAAATTTTGACCCAACATTTGGTCAAAGTTACCCAACCTATGACCCAACAGAATAAGTCACGCCTTGGAGTTAATTAAACAACCCAGCACATTGCCAACCCAGGGCCTGGGTCAAAACTTTTGAACCAATATTGGTTGAAATAACCCAAAAGTTTTACCCGACGGCTTTAACCCAGCAGTTGGGTTAAGAAAACAACCCAATGTTTTTTAGTGTGTAGAGCTGATATACTATTCCATGACCAGGACAAAACCCACAGTGATCCTCCTGGATCCGAGGTTCAACTATCCAATGGACCCTCCTCTCCAGAACCCGAGCAGACTTTACCAGGGAGGCTCAGAAGTGTGATCCCCCTGTAGTTGGAACACACCCTGCAGTCTCCCTTTTTAAATAGGGGGACCACCACCCTGGTCTACCAATTCAGTGGAATTGACCCTGATGTTCATGCAATATTGCAGAATGGCGTCAACCAACACAGTCCCACAACATCCAGTCTTAATGAACTCCGACCGGATCACATCCACCCCTGGGGCCTTGCCACCAAGGAGCTTTTTGACCACCTCAGTGACCTCAGCACAAGAGATTGGAGAGCCCAACCCAAAGTCCCCAGACTCAGCTTCTTCACTGGAAGACGTGCCGGTGGAATTGAGGTCTACGAAGCACTCCACCCACCAATCCAGTATGTTCTGAGTTGAGGTCAGCAGCACACTGTCCCCACTATAAACAGTGTTGGTAGCACACTGCTTCCCCCTCCTGAGGTGCCAGATGGTGGACTAGAATCTCGTCGAAGCTGTATGGAAGTCTCGCTCCATGGTCTCACTAAACTCCTCCCACGAATCTAAAGCTTTAATAATCAGTCATTAAGCTGTTTTTCAATAAAACTAACCTTGACATTTCCCACAATGTTTAATAAACACAATTCAAACAATTATGCTTGGTTTAATCACACTAAGATCTCCCCAGGTTTTGTACATTTCTTCTATGCACAGTGATTAAGCTTTAGCTTCTTGCATGGAGTTCCCCAGGAATCTATTCTCGAGCCTTTATATACAGGTCCTTCTCAAAAAATTAGCATATTGTGATAAAGTTCATCATTTTCTGTAATGTACTGATAAACATTAGACTTTCATATATTTTAGATTCATTACACATAACTGAAGTAGTTCAAGCCGTTTATTGGTTTAATATTGATGATTTTGGCATACAGCTCATGAAAACCCAAAATTCCTATCTCAAAAAATTAGCATATTCCAACCGACCAATAAAAGAAAAGTGTTTTTAATACAAAAAAGGTCAACCTTCAAATACTTATGTTCAGTTATGTACTCAATACTTGGTCGGGAATCCTTTTGCAGAAATGACTGCTTCAATGCGGCGTGGCATGGAGGCAATCAGCCTGTGGCACTGCTGAGGTGTTATGGAGGCCCAGGATGCTTTGATAGCGGCCTTAAGCTCATCCAGAGTGTTGGGTCTTGCGTCTCTCAACTTTCTCTTCACAATATCCCACAGATTCTCTATGGGGTTCAGGTCAGGAGAGTTGGCAGGCCAATTGAGCACAGTAATACCATGGTCAGTAAACCATTTACCAGTGGTTTTGGCACTGTGAGCAGGTGCCAGGTCGTGCTAAAAAATGAAATCTTCATCTCCATAAAGCTTTTCAGCAGATGGAAGCATGAAGTGCTCCAAAATCTCCTGATAGCTAGCTGCATTGACCCTGCCCTTGATAAAACACAGTGGACCAACACCAGCAGCTGATATGGCACCCCAGACCATCACTGACTGTGGGTACTTGACACTGGACTTGCTTTCATCCGAAAAAAGTACTTTGGACCACTGAGCAACAGGCCAGTGCTGCTTCACTGTAACCCAGGTCAGGCGCTTCTGCCGCTGTTTCTGGTTCAAAAGTGGCCTGACCTGGGGAATGCAGCACCTGTAGCCCATTTCCTGCACACGCCTGTACACGGTGGCTCTGGATGTTTTCACTCCGGACTCAGTCCACTGCTTCCGCAGGTCCCCCACGGTCTGGAATCGGTCCTTCTCCACAATCTTCCTCAGGGTCCGGTCACCTCTTCAGCGTTTTCTGCCACACTTTTTCCTTCCCACAGACTTCCCACTGAGGTGCCTTGATACAGCACTCTGGGAACAGCCTATTCGTTCAGAAATGTCTTTCTGTGTCTTACCCTCTTGCTTGAGGGTGTCAATGATGGCCTTCTGGACAGCAGTCAGGTCGCCAGTCTTACCCATGATTGTGGTTTTGAGTAATGAACCAGGCTGGGAGTTTTTAAAAGCCTCAGGAATCTTTTGCAGGTGTTTAGAGTTAATTAGTTGATTCAGATGATTAGGTTAATAGCTCGTTTAGAGAACTTTTTCATGATATGCTAATTTTTTGAGATAGGAATTTTGGGTTTTCATGAACTGTATGCCGAAATCATCAATATTAAACCAATAAACGGCTTGAACTACTTCAGTTATGTGTAATGAATCTAAAATATATGAAAGTCTGTTTATCAGTACATTACAGAAAATAATGAACTTTATCACAATATGCTAATTTTTTGAGGACCAGTACACTAGGATCCATCTTGAGACAGGATCATGTGTCTTTGTTGATGAAATTCAGGGATACATGGAAACTAAAATCACTGATGTGATTACAACTCAGACATTGTAGCACTCAACTTCAGCTTTAATGAGAACTCAACTGAAGTAATGATACTTGAACTATATAATCAGCAGCACCTCTCATTTGAATCCAGGTAGCCTTGGCCCATGGTGGTGAGATGATTTATGATTTGTCCTAGAGAAGATTAGATCAGCAATAAAAATGTAAGGTTTTTATTCATGAGAAAAGATGAATCATAGTTTAATGACTTTGAAGGGTGATTCATACTTTCCTCACATCCAGACTGGACTACTGATTATTTATATGCTGGTGTTGTTTCAGGCCTCCTTCACAGCTGGTTTACAGGGCTGCAGCTCATCTTACAAAACAAACACACCATGAGCATTTTCCTGAACTCAATCGCTTCCCTGGCTTTGTGTTCGTTTTGGTATTGACTGTGAGGTTTTATTGTTGACTTATAAAGCACTTAATCGGAAGCTCTTTTTTATCTTTTCAACCTCATACAACTTTGTGTCCTCCAGGTCACTTACATCAACTGACCGCTTTTGTCTATAGGCTGGCCACCAGAACGCTTTTCATCCTCACCTAACTGGGTCTGCATGCTAAGCGGGTTCTAACGTTACAAATTTTCATTTTAGCTTTTACTTTAAATTAACTTTCTTTACTGTTACTCTTTTGTGCAGTATGTTGAGCAAAGTGCTGTACATTAAACACATTTAAAATGTTTTTAGAAATAACCACTAATTATCCAACATATGAGCTACAGATTTCGATTAAATTGCTGGTACCCGTCAATAATAAAGGTCACTAAAAAAATCTAATGAAAGCAACAAGAGTTACTTAAAATATCAACATTGTTTAAGAATCATGGTTCAAGAGAAATAAAAACTTGAGACTTGCCAGGACAAAATTATTTGACAATTCAAAGGGTTCAAATGAAGGGAACTGGACTAGTTTACTCCGATGGTGTAAAGTCCTGATAACCAACATTGTGTTCCAGTGGTTGATGAGTCAAAATGCAGATACTGGTCTGTGTGTGTCGGTTTCCTGCACACTTCAATGCTGAGACTTCCAAGCGCAGCCCAAGAAGGGCAGTTTGTTGTGTGCATCCTCTCTGGTGAACTTGAGGTTCTTGTCCAGGGTGTTAATGTGCCTGGTGAAGCCTTCTACTTCTTGCATGAGAATTTTGACCCATGTGTCATCCACATACCTGGACCAGTGACTTGGTGGTGTTCCATTGTAGTTCAATGCTCTGGTTTCCACTTCATGTAGATTTTGGTGACACTGGGGAGCCCATGGTGCATCTACATTTCTGCCGGTAAAACTCGTTTTTGTGCTTGAAATAGGTGGTGGAAAGGCAAAGGTCCAGGACAGATCTGGCATTGAGTTTGTTTTGTAAGGAACCATCTTGTTCCAGCTATTTCCTAAATGCTTCATCTGTGGGTGTACATGTGAAGAGTGAAGTGATATCAAAAGAGACAATGGTTTCACCTGAAGCCAGTTTGAGATCCTGAACTTTCACAGCAAAATCCATCAAATTCTGTATGTGATGTTGGGTTTTTCCAACAGAAGCTGAAAAACCGAGGAGGAAGGAGACAGCTTTTCTTTCTTGTGGGGACAGGTTTAAATCTACAGCCAAAAATAAAAATCAGACAAGGACAACAGGTGCAAAAGCACCATCATCCCATACATGGCAGGAGTCTCAGAGAAGCTGAGAAGAATTTTCTTAACATCCCAGTAAACTTTAAACCTAACACTGACAGACATTGGTCCATCCAAAAGACAAGAGACCCAAACAGAAGCTTAGTGGCATCATCTATGAAGTCCAATGTAGTGAGGACTGTCCAGACCTTTAGGGGAAACTAAACAACTACACAAGTACATGGCACAACACAGGAGAGCCACCTCTTCAGGTCAAGACTCTGCAGTCCACCTACACCTGAAGGACAAGAGACACACCTTTGAAGATGATAAAGTATACATTCTGGACAGAGAATATAGATGGTTTGAGAGAGGAGTTAAGGAAGCCATCTATGTCAAATGGGAAAGACCTACATTAAACAGAGGAGGAGGTCTCAGATTTCACCTTTCCAGCACCTACACCGTAGCTCTAAACCCAATTCCAAAACAGTTTCAGTCTAGGTCACACCATCCTGCATCTAATAAAAAAAACAAAACGCGGTAACACAATAGGTGTCAACGACATCAATGGCTCCTCGGGGGGTAGGGAAGGGAGGAGGGGTATTCATAGGTAGTTCAAGCTCGTTAACAGACAGCTACAGTTTATAAGCATGACTCTCCCATATTCCAGTCAGAATTCACAAAGCTCCTTGGGTGAGAAGCGAAACATCTTCAAGAAACCAAAGAAGTTCAGTTGCCTTCATTTGAACCCTTTGGATTACCATGACCTGGATGACTGAGAACCTTCACCAGCAAACCCTTTGAAAAGAACATAATGTGACCATGAGGACCCGTTAAACCAAGGTGTATCTTGTAATTAGCATCGCAGGTGTCTTCAAGTGTGGTAGTCATTCTGTCTGAAGATTTAAAGTAGTCACTGTGCTGTGTGGCATCAGGGTGTGTACCACACTGAACATGGACCAGAGTTGTATCAGAAGATTACTTAACCAATATTGACCAAGGTCAAGGTTAAAAGATCATCTCCAAGCAGCTTGATATTCCTCTCACTACAGTCGCTCTTATTATTCAGTAGTTTAATGTTCACTGGGCTGCAGACAACCTCCTAGACGTGGCTAAAAGAAGAAAACTGATGTTAAATTAAAAAACACCCTAAAAGCTGCAGGGTAAAGAACAAAAACACAAACACCTCCAGAGATGTCTAAGAGCTTTTATTGGTGGTTAAAGGAGTGACGTCTGGTCCAAAGGAAGGAAAAAAACAAAGGGTCAGAATAAAATGCAATACTTAGGCAGGATTTATAGATATTTGTTAACTCACCAGATTGTCATCTTGACTGATTTCAAGCATCCTTCTTACAACTGAAAAAAAAGAAATGTTCTGGTTTTAATCATTTATACATCAATAATTATTTCATTGTCCTATGGAATCATAGCTGCAACCAACTCCTGTTTTTAATGAGTGTTTTCCCTGCTTTCTACCAGAGTTTATTAAAATGGGAAAAAAGCGTTTCATTACCATCAATGACCAAAGCATCCTTCAACACAGGGACCATCATGTGGAGAGCAGATTTCAGTTGAACACATGAAGTAGATCTGAGGCAAATAGGAAACAATTCATGCATTATGGGGTGTGTCATGTAATTTAAAATCAGCTGCAGGCAACCAGCAGTTTACAACATGACCTCTTAGCACATCTCATCAGGTATGATGAGATTTGGACTTAAAATAGACCCATTATCTTTGTTGGATGAGTATTTTAGCTTTTTTTATAATAAAAATGGCAAATCCAGCCGTAGCTTCCAACCGATGACCATTTCCCCAGCGATTTGAACTGCATCTCATCTGGATTAAGCTGAACCCTGGAGTTTTAGAGAAGGTATAATTTTATTGCTAAGTCAGAGTATAATTGTTTTATTCACTCACTAAATATGAAGGTAGAATATTAGCTGGACACACACCAACTGCTTTACCATCCAACCAAATTAACCCCGTTAGGAATCATTGTTCTAGCATGTTCTACATAGCCATTAAACCAATTCCAGTCCATAATAATTGTATTTGTAAACATAATCAATACATCTTCATACATCATTTCTGCAGCTTTACCTCTTCATCCATATCCTTCAGCTCACCGTCAGGAAGGAACTGGAAGGTGCGAATGGTGAAGCGGCGGGTCTGACTCCGAGGAGAAGGTGGTTTCGGATCACTTATCACCGTCTGAGGTGGTGCTGGGTCTAAAGGATTGGGGCATCTATGGATCAAGGAAAGTAAAAAGAATACATCAGATTTCTGACCTTCAGCAGTAGAATCCTCCCTTCTTAGAATGTTTTTTTAGGTTTTTATGCTTGTTCTTTCTACTCTGATGTTCTGACTTACCCGTTGTAAAGCAACACCCACACAGCTTTCCCAGAGCGGGGGTAGGCCACACAAAAATGCACCAGCAACACCAAACTGGGATCGGGGGAGTTGAGGAGCCGCACTTCGAGGTGCAGGGGTTTCCCCAGCAGCATGTGCAGGGGCTGGTGATACTGCGGGTAATAGCTGCTGTACTCTGCATCTGATATTAGATGGTCATGTTACACAATTTTGCCAAAACATAAAGGTGTTCTAAAAGCAAATATATATTCATTTATGTCTGAAATCAGTTTTTATTGTTGAAAAGAAGATTGTGTACCTTTGGCAATCCTGAGCTGAACACCAAACACCCCCTGAGTATGAATTTCAGGACCAAAGGTGGGAGTTTTAACCACGTAGCCCACACTCAGAACAGTTCCTGGCACATACCTGCACTCCACCAACAACCTGAAAATTATAGCGTAAAGGCATGATGATTACAGTCCGAGGAGCAAAGCGTCTAATTCTTCATATAGGTCTCATTTTTCTGGGTCCGTCATAGTCAGTGTTTCACTCTGGTTCCTAATCACAATGTTTAGATCAACTGAGAACAGCCATTTGGTTTCTGACCCGGTCAGACAGCCCGGCTAAAGAAGCAGCTCTGGGATCACAAACCTGAAAAACAGATTATCCAGGTTACTCACAGCCTCATCTGGCCATCAACTGGAAACATTTCACCAGCAGGGCATCTGCTGTGGAACATTTCGAACAAAGTTCAAGCCTTTAATTCTCACATTTAAGAAGAACTGACTCCATGTTGGTTTCTGTGGGAACACCACAGCTCTAGCTCTTGTGGGTTCAAAGCTGCTCTCATTGCATCTTTGTGATCATGTGATCACATGATCAATAAGAAAAATAAACTATGTAGGCTACGAACCCCAATTGATACGACCTTTAGAAATACATTTAACAGACCAGGAGAAATGATCAGTGAGCTTCAAACTGTTAAAATGACCATTCAGGAAAATGTTGGCCTGTTAGTATTCAACTCTGCTGCATGCTGTAAAAATACCACATGGTTTAATCCTCCTTACATCAATCTGACATTTATGGATGTAATGATGATATCCATTACATAAAGAATGACAAACTGGTCCTGTTTAGAAAACAGTGTTCTGTAGGAGTTTATATGTCTGAGGCTGAAAACGTCTGATCAGATGCGAGGAGAGTCAGCTTACCTAACCATTCGGACCAGAGACAAAAGATTCAAGTCCAGATATTCAGGATTTATTCAGCAGCTTTTGTGAATGATGTTTCTACGTGAGATTCTCCAGGGCAAATTAAATATCGTCCTAGGAGGTCTCAGCCTGTTGATGTTTTTACCAGTTTTTAAATTTAGTTCATTTTTCCTCCAAGTTTGTACGTCTGTTAATGAAACCAGTTCTAGACTGGAAACGCTCTTATAAAGTTGTGCAGAACAGTAAAGGTGAAGTGTGCAGAGCAGCATGAGGTCAAACAGAGCAGCAGAATCCCAGTGTGGGCTGCAACACCAGTCAGTTACCGTGGTTACATGGACAGAACATGAGCTGACCTGACAGGAGAATCCCTGGTGATGGTACCATAGTTGAGGCTGACAGTTTGCACCACATTGGTGATCTCCAGCATATAGACCACCGTCTTCCCCAACACCTGTCGGGATACAAATAGGATATAATCAATATCAGGCGGTGTTTGTTAGGGAATAAAACACACGTTTTCTGTGCTTTTTGCTCATAAACAAATCCTTAAAAAGGTTTTTAATAATAAATTAAACACCGCCATCATGATGAATGAACAAGCCCAACATCCTCAACCAGAGCGTGGCTCACTGTCCTTATTTTTGTTTAGCATCAAATCCCAGACAGAAACTGTAAAACAGGTCAGAACAAGGAGACATGACAGAACCGCCTTTAGCATCAACATGAGGAGCCTGAAGGCCTGCGACTGGTGCAGAATCACAACAATAAGGAGAAAACAAATCAGGTGCTCCTGCAGCATGTGGACTGTCACATGCTGTTAAGGACAACTGCTAACCAAGTAACGATCTGGAATATTATCGGACGGCTAAAATATTAACCGATAGCAATGTTGGGAAGTTTCAGGTAAATGTTTTAGGACTGCAAGAAAACCTGCACCCAAATCCCAGTGAGGAAAAGACACGTACAGGAACCTTCTAGAGTCGTTCTCAAACGTTTCAAACAAAAGTTCAAATCTGATTTCTACCCAACGAGAAGCAAACCGTTTCACTGTCATTTTCCAGTTTTAGTTTAAATGATCACTTTTCATGTCTATTTACTCTAAAAAACAATGTTTAAAATAAAATAAGACACCAAAACATCAAAATGATTAAGGTCAAAGTCACTGTTCCCACCCTCTTTCATGCCTCTTCTTGCACAGAGAGAAAAATCACATTTTGACATTTTCTCACTCTTTTGCCCTCAGGACTGTACATGAATGTCTTTTAGCCTGTGGCTGACTTACTAGTGTTGATATAAAGTTGAATAACATTGTTGCATCATAACTGCACCAGCATTGCCACTGCTATGTCTTTCAGACCATAAACCAAAAATAACAGAACTCTAATCATTTTATTCCCAATATGACACGAGGGCTGGATCCAGACTGACTGGACCGAAGAAAAGCTGTTCTAGATGTTTAAATGAAACATTTAAATGAGACTGCTGGCAAAGATTGTGCAAACAAATAAAATACTATAAAAACTTCATCAACTCTTGAAAAATATATATAAATCTTTGTTATTTTTAGGTTAGTTTAATGTATAAATAAAGTGTTGCTATCTGTTAAGCCTAAAAGTCATTTTATGAGACGCTTCAATAACTAGATCAGACCCAAAACCATTTTTCTTCCTTTGTTTCAGGCTCAAACTCATGTTTTCATCTCACCACTCTGCGTGTCCCACAGCCATCCATTGGGATATTGAACAAGGCGTACTTGGTGGTCGCTCTCTGAGGTTTGCAGGTGGAGTTGTTGGCAGCAACAAGCAGAGCAGGAGAAAGGGGAGGGTCGGTGAGGGAGGCAGGCACAGAGAAGATCATGTGGCGGTCAATAGTGCACTCTGGAAGGTGATCCAAACACACAAACAGATACAGAAAGGTCGCATGAACAAAAGGTCAGAAATCTGAGGAGGCCATTGATAATGACAGCTAAGATTCTTACAGCTTTTTCATATTCTGTGTCACCGTCAGCTTCAATCACGCTGTGCCGACCCTGAATATGCTTCTTCACACACCCAGCAGCTGCAGTACTTACTTTTCTGTCCTCAATTGCACTTAGCTAAGTGGCGTGAAAATGCCAGTAGGGATACAGAGAGTAGCTCACCATCCATGGGGTAGTAGCAGGCAGGGGGGTGCTTGTTGAAGCAGCAGCCCATGGAGAGGCACTGTGTCTGGGATATAGAGCTGGATCCACAGGGGAGGCGATATTCACGAGGAAGGTTGCACTCTGAGGGGCAGCATGACAAATGTCAGACACACAGTTAAAATAACTGACAGGACTGGAAGAAAAACATCCTTTCAGCGAGCTGAACAGCATTTTGGAGCTGAACTCTTCCTACCTTGCTCAGACCTTGGAGCAACAACTGGACAGGAAAACTGAGCCTCCTTTTTCCCACTTTCAGTCATGTAGATCACACTGATAACGTACTTTTCACCCTTTTAGAGAACACGCTAGAGTGAGCTGTACATAAACTTACTGCTAATACAAAAGGTCACATGCTCAGTATGGAAGTCAATCAATACATGCCTGGATGCTCATTTGACAGTGGGAATGTAACTGCAGGAACAAGTGGATTTTGCCATCCTTGCCCTCACTTGGATAATACCCACAATCCTTTGGAGCTACAAGGAGGTTCATCTGATTCCCCTTGATGTCTAAAAACAAAAACATCTGGAAACGGTTAGTTGCTTTAAAAGAATACAGCTTTATAAATAAAACGTTAAAATCACCAAGCTGCTAAACATCCATTCTCTCCACAAGACAAACCATATAAAATTACCAAAATCCAAACAAAACCACTTAGTTCAACAAAATGTTTTTAAATCTGACTGGGAACCATTAAATCAAAAACACGTGTGTGGTTTGGGAAAATAAAATTACTCACATTTCAAATGAGTAAACAAATGTTTTGTAAATCATGCTTAAACCTAAAGATCATTTCATTTTTTAGAAAACATGGCGTAAAACTCTTGCTTTATATAAAAAAGGTGTCCTATGTGACTCACTCAGCTACTTTAGCATGGAGCTAACTGGTTTATGTTTGAGGGCTAATATTTTGTGCAAAGCTTTGACTGAACGGATGTTTCTTTAATAACTGGTTTAGATGTCATTCCATAGATAAAACTAAAATCTTTGAGTTAAGTCTTTCTTCATGTCTCTCCGTGTGGATGGTTACCTTTAAGTGAGTCTAATGCTAGCAATCATCCTTTGTGTTAAGGTGTCATTTGGTTGTGCATGACCACAAGCAGTTGGCGAACTGGCCATTGGGAGCACCGGGACATTTCCTGGTGGCCTGGCCACCGAACTGGGCCAGTCAGTGATTGCCGGCAGTCATTTGGGCATCTGCTCTGCTGCAGCTCAGTTTACACCTAGCTACTTCTACACCATCGTACCTTTAAGAATGATTTCTTTAGTGGGACCAGGGGGAAGCACTACTTTCATATGCTGGAAAGAGCAGAAGACTTCAGTCCTTGGGACAACAGGTGGGCTGATGGTGGGGCTTGACGGGGTCGGGTGCTTGATTGAAACCACTGGAGCTGGGGTTTCAGCGGTACTGTGATATGGACATATCAGGTCCAGAGTCCTATTCTGCCAAACTGAGAAGTCCCAATACTTTATGGGTAGGGAAATGGTTGTAGGAGTCTAAGGAAAGAGAAAATCAATATTAAAAGAAATTCACCAAGGGCAACCACACAGTTTCCATCTCCTGCATTTAAAAATAAAGTGTGTGAATTTAGCTCATCTGAAAAGAACACTGAATTCTCATCGCCGAGTAACAGAGCGTAAAACACTCCACCCTGCACAGATGCAGGCAGCACAAATGCCTCTTATTGTCCAAGTGGGATCCATCTCAAATATGAGCTGCCAACAACAAAACAACTGCTGCTCTGTGTTCTACATACACGCAGATTTAATCGTGCAAACTGCAAGCGTCAGCAGTTCTGGACCATTTTGTCTTCAGCTTTACTGGATCGGACAACAACCGTCCATCTTAGAGTCATATTTAACGTTATTTTAAACAAAGTGTCATCTTCAAGGAATCCTTCAAACAATGAAATAAAACATACTGCATATCTGATCCATTTTGATTCCTTCCCCACTAAAGTGATAATTATAGCTGACTATGACAGTAAAACCCTTTACAAATGCAGCTGTTAGTAAACAAGCTGCAGATCATCATGGCAGGCATCCACCTCATGGCCTCCTGATGGGGCAGCCAGGAGAGCAGTCACAGAAGCAGCAGGCAATTGCGCTCACTGTACTCCAGAATGGAGAAGCTAAGAAGATCTGTTGACCGCTGGGTTTCCTCTACATGTAACCGATCGTGGTGCACCGCCACACCTTCAGAATTAAGTTTATTTTTTTTAATACACGTTAAAACAATGTAAATTTAAATGTCATGACACATTAAAGTTTACTTTATTTTGAAAAACCAACACCGTCCAGCTCCTTCCTGTCTGGCTGCAAAGTGAAACTGCTGTGCAGTGCGGCGGGCGCACGTCTCTGAATGAAGGAAAACTTGAGATGACAGTCTGAAGTAGAGAGGAAAGGTGAAAAAAAGCTGCCCAAAGAAGGTTAAGTTGAATAAATTTTTAGTTCAAGCTTGTGAAAACGACAATGTTAACAAAATGAGACTCTGTCCCGCATTATTGACCGTCTCACGTTTCGAGTTTAAATCTTGCATAAACTGTGGAGAAAGCTGTGGCTGTCAAACTAGAAGGCGGGACTTTAACGCAAGTTTTGGAGAGCATGGAGCTCGCACATAAACCACCAGCACAAAATGAAACGACAGCAAGGAGTCCGATATGAAACGGTGCAGAAAATCTGAGTCACAAAAACATGTTGGTCAAAAGCAGGTTTCCCAGTAATTAGACAGGTTCATGCTAAAACCCAAAGAAGGTTCTGGGGTCGTGTTGTTTCAGATACACACAAGCTGAACCCTTTAAGAAATGCTGAGAGTTGAACTGAAGTCTTGATAGTCAGAACTCTAAAGCTTGGTTTATGCTTGACGCATGTACATTCCACGCAGAAATGAGACACAGAATCAGGCCAAGATGAGTTTTGCAGCGTTTATACCTTTTGCAGCCCATCCGCGCTGTGAGCCAATATTCTCCCAGACTGTAGGGGGTGGCATAGGGCTCTGCGTCATGCATACAACACACAACAGCCAGTCTGCTACGTTTTTCCTCGCAGAACCGTCCGCGTAGTTAGATAATATAGGTGCGCGTAATTTGGCCGGGTGGAGCTGTGCGGACCTCACTGATGCGTCAAGCATAAACCAAGCTTTAGGGTAATCTGAGAAAAAAAGTCAGATCTAAAGTGAGCAATGTTTTTTTTTTCTCTTCCCTAAATATTTACTAGCAGAAATTTGTTGACATTAAAAAAACACTTGTTTCTAAATGAAGAAAAAAAAAAACTTATGAATATTTTTTGAATGGGATGTTAATATTAGTGGAAAATTTAAATTTTATGGAACTTTTAGTGTCATTCTGTTGTGGAAATTCAGTGTAAATATTCAATGAAAACTCATAGGCTGCATTTTTTATTGTAGGTCAATATTTTCATAAGGAGTTGATGGTTTAAAATCATTTTAGCTAACGTTATTCAGAGCCACTGTAGAAGGTCCAAAGAGCTGAGTTAAGCTGTGGCAACGTGAGGAACTGTGAAATAGTATGGAAGCTTTTGCTATTTGCTTGTTCAAGTTGAATTCAGATAGACATGATATTTAACAGTGATGTTGAGCTAAAAAGCAGAAGATTTTTTTACTACTCCCACTCCCCACAGCCCACCACCATGGTTTAAAAAATCCTGGAGGAAACCCTGGACCCAACAGCTATTAGACTTTTAACACTATCCAATGTGCTTAGATATGATATGCAGCCATTTGAGCACCGTTTTTAGGGGTTTGAATAAGTTCATAACACTACCTATGGATGGCTGTTTGGTTTTTAGCACATAATTCATCTTGGTTATTTATTTACGCTACCTTGTGTTAAAGTGTGTGGGTGCTACTCGAAATCCGAATTTCCCTTCTGATGATTAATTTAAGCATTTCTATCATCCATCTCGTATAATCATCTGATTTGTACTGCCATGCAGTGCAGCTGCATTTGAACCAGAGGATGATTTTTCACCTTTTAAGTAAGGAAAGCAAACATTTATGAAACACCACATATAGAATTGCATAAATACAGAAAAATGTGTGTAAACGGATACCCAACATGGGAGAATTACGGAGACTTACCTGTAACTGACTGTGGCAGGAAGGCAGAGGAGTCTGCAGGACTAACCCATAGCCTGCAGTCCTCTGCAGCATGTAACCACACTGAGGGGGTGCACTGGACAAAAACTGCCATGTATTCAGGTTGTCTGAGGTAAAATAAAAAAAATATATATATATAAATATGAATTTTGTTTTTGTAACAGATAATTTTTACGCCGATTCTGAAATACAGGTTAAGTATTTCTTGACAAGCTACCTTAAAGAGGACCTAGAATGTAAACCAACATGTTCCTTGTTGTTGTTGAATAAGACAGCTTGGGTGGTCAACAGTAGCATGCCAAAAAGTCAAAGCCGTGTTTGACCTACTTTTTATGTAAATTAGAAAGTTGATAAAGGCGAGAGAAAACCTCCTGTTCTGAGAAAGTCTGCCCTAACACGTCATATGGGGGAGCCACGCCTCCTCAAACCTGCATGTGTCTGGGGCCTTCTGGGGAAACCGACCAATCAGCATGTCCTGGTCAAGTGGGAGGGGTAAACAGCTCTTTTCACTGAAGGCCTGAGTAAGGGGGTTTAGAATGGCCTGTGTCAGGGCTCCTGGGACAGATGAAAGCCAAAAGAACATTTCTTATGCTTTTTGGAGGCTCAATGCTCTGTTTTAGATTGTTGATTAATTGCATTCTAGGACACCTGTAATATCACAGCTATAATATTAAAAGTAAATATTTGAAATAAAAAACAAGATGAACAGAGTTCTTTAAAGTCATGATGTTCTAAATAAAATACCATAATTGCTTGTTTTTTATGTAAAATAGACGTGAGAAATTTGAGCAGATTAGTTGTAGAATTGCCTCAGAAAGTTCTTTAAACCCAAAATCAACTCTGGTGAAATGAATATAGAACTGAGCAGAGTCTTTTCTTAAACAGTAAACCTTTGGTTAGAGGCTCTGGGAGGACCGTGTGGTAATTCTCACCAACTGATCGTTCAAGAATCAGTCTACACAAATCATTACTTCAGTTTGTTGAGTTTATAAGTAAAGAAATTTACCCCAGAGAAAAAAGACTAGTATGGTGGTTTGAATAATTTGGGAGTTTCTTTTGCAGGACAGAACAATCAAAAGTGCCTTATTTTGGTTTTGTGCTGTAATCAAAATGGTTGTAAATGCTAACATCTGTCAAGTTCTAAACACTTTTTCCAGACGATAACATTGAAACTTCACACCAGAGTTGCGAGATGGGTTAGAAATAATTGTCAGCACTACAAAACTTCTAATTAGCATCTTTTACACATAATTTCAAATAAAAGTTTTTAAAGGGAAACTTTGCAGTTTTGGCTTGCTTTTAGCACCCCCTAGTGTCCATTTTTAATTTACCGTCATAAAAACAACGCAAATGCTCCTCCTCGCTGTGCGTTTTTAACCCTTAATCTAACAGCTGAAATGTCTCCTCAGCCTTCATTAGTGTTTACAGGAGTGGTTCATTACTAAAACAAATCAGCTGTTTTCATGATCTAAAACATGCAGGAATCACGTCTGAGCTCTCACGATTCAGAAAACTCCTGAGGTTGACTCTTGTTTGACTCCTACTGTGGTTGGATGTTTTTATTATTTCAGCTTCATCAGATAAATGTTTTGTTTCTTCTGAGGCTCCACCATGATAAACACATTACAATAAATAATAACCAAGCATAGCTCGTCTGTTCTCAGGTGTAAACATGGATTGCTGTAAAGCGTGACTTTGTGAGTCTTCAGGGAAGTGGTCCAGTCAGGCTGAAGTTGCAAACGGGGTATCCTGCTCACAAGGGCTGAGGAGGCTGAGAGACTTTTTATTTATTTATAAGGGCCATTTTAGCACATACTGGCTCAAGAAAATGTGAAAATATGAAAAAGTTGCATAGTATGGCTTTAAGTGAGAGTCGCTGACATAGATCGTGACTGTCATACCGCCTATGCCAACATCAAGTTTCATCCCCAGCATGAACTTTAGGATACCTTTGTCAGGAAATTCACTCTTAGGAGTTTTTCTAGCCGTCTGACTTAAAAGGGACACTTTGTAACTTTTTTATATTTTTAAATCATGTTCTTGAGCCAGTATGTGCTAAAATGACCCTTTACAGAGTTATCAAAAGGCCACCCAGCCCCTGCCGCCCCCTATGGCCAAAATAATCCACTTGCAACATCACAGTTGCTGGTCCGGTCTGCTGGGACTTAGGAAAAAATTGAGCTGACATGCTTGGCTCTGCAGTCTGCTTCCAGCATGTTTCCTGCATGTTTTAGATCATGAACACAGCTGATTTGTTTAACTTAGTGATGAACCGCTCCTGTAGACACTCATGAAGGCTGAGGAGACATGTCAGCAGTTAGATTAAGGTGTTAAAAAGACGAACGCACAGCGAGGAGATGAGTTTTGCTTTCGGTTCTTTGCTTTCAAGTGTGGTTATTTAGAAGCTGTAGGGGTTCATTGGAATGGTCATCTATATCATTAGCATGCTGGACATGATTGTGTGATAGCTGAAATTAAATAACCTGTGATTTATTACCATTCCACATAAGTCACTTGCAATATTATTATCATGCACAGACGCTGACGACAATAAATCCAATATAGTTGACCTGAGAGGACTGGTGGTAGGAGTGTTGATGTTCAACTGTGCAGAAATATGAGTTCAAGTGGAAGAAAAAAAATGTCCTGCATACTCATTAACCTTTAAATCTGAAGTTCTTCATTTTTCAGAAACTTGCTCTATTTGGAAAACAAGTTACATGCGTGACTCCAAGGTGCCAATGAAATGGGCCAGTCATTTATGACTACTTATAAAAGGAAAAATAGTTATTTTGCTTAAAGTGGCATTCAGCGTTTAACTTAGTGATCTCATTATGAGCAAAACAGAAAAGAAAAAAAGATACGTCCACTGAGGGGACAGAAAGCCTGGTTTGTACGAACACTGACCTCTGACCTGTAGAGACTCTTGGTCAGCGAACGGCAGGAACACCATCATCCTCTCTTTCAGACACTGAAGACGTGGAGAGTGAGCAGTGAGCCAGTCTGAGGGTGTGCTCATAGTGTACGGAGTTTTCTTTGGTGGAGACTGGACGTTAGGATAGTGAGGTAAAGACGGATAGGGTGCCTGGTATTTTGGTAAGGAGGGGTGAGAATGGTAGCCTGGTGGGTTCTGGGGCTCCTCTCTGGGAGGTGAGACACCTGTAGGCAGTTGAAAGTAAGGGGGGAGATAAAACTGTTTGGGAGGATATTCTGGAGCATTAGTGGTGAGAATGGGTGGTGGCGCAGCAGTAGAATAGAAACCCGTCTCATGGTAGTAGGGCACAGGAGGATGAACTGGACTAGTTTGATGCCGATAACCCATCAGTTGTTTTGGTGGAAGGGAAGATGGAGGCTGGGTTACTGGTGCTGCAGTGGTTTCAGGATGATAGTATGGAAGATAAGGAGAACCTGCTGGATGTCTGAGGTCTTCAGCTTTTGGAGCTGATGCTATGTAATAGATTGGAACATGGGGATAATTAGGGACATATGGATACTGAGGAGGCTGATCAGGCTCTTGAAAAGGATTATGGAGAAGAGGGTAATGCAGCTGGCTGCCAAAAGAGGAGGACAACTTCTCAGATCCAGAAGGATGCTGGAAGGGCTGGAGCTGGGATCCCGGGGAGCTGTAAACTTCAGGAGTTTGAGGTGGGGGAGGAAGAGGGGGAGTTGGCTTGGGTTTTATGGGATCTAGGACATAAGGGTGACCAGGAGAAAGAGAGGGAACACTGGGAAACTGAGGAATGATTGGGCAGGAGAGCACATACTGCTGATCATCTAATAAGAGCTGAAGTCGCAGGTCATCCTGCGAAAAGAAAACAAAATGAATTTTTTTTAAACATCCTGACAAAAACACTCATTTTCACATCACAGCCTAAACAGGAGCTAGAGAGCCCAGCGTTTCCACATTTTATCACCATTTCACTGCAGCACTTTAGAAATATATGCACCAAATTTCCACAGTTATACAACAAGGTTCTGGTACCGGGTTCTTGCACCTACAACAAAATCTAATTCAGGCTTAAGGTTATGATTTACACATGCATGGAGAGTATTCATTCACTCAAAACAACTATTTCACTCCCACTGAGCGCTATCGTAGATCCTTCATCCCCTCTGCTGTAAGAGTGTATAACTCCTCAGTTTAAGCTGTACTGGTATCATCCTGGTACACAATAACACCAATGCAATATTCATGTGTTCTATACTTGTGCAATACCGGATTCACTTTGTTGTCTGTGTCTCTTACAGTATGCTGCATAGTGCTGGTACCCAAGTTTGTTTTCATCTTTTATTTGTGTTTTTTTTTTTTAGTGATCTAAGATTACAATACTAGATTACTGCCTATGTGTATATACATGTATCCTTGTTTTTAATCTTTCTTCTAATTACCCTTTGACTGATGGTGCTAGTGTGACAAGTTAATTTCCCCACTGTGGGATCAATAAAGTCTATTCTATTGTCTCTAAGTAAATTTCTGTCCCATTACATTTCCAAGCACCTTGGTACAAGTTCAAGCACTTTCAAAACCAAGGATGTAGATCAAAACTCAAGTCTAAGGATTCCAGGCACCTGTAGAAGACCTGGGGCTAGTTTTGACTCAGAATTTATCCACACCTAGTTCTCCGATTACCTGGTATACTTTTGTTTTACAGGATAGGGCTGTGCCATATATTCACTGGGTTATTGACAAAACACTTAGAATATTGCAAAATCTTCTATTAGATACGGTAGACTCAAACCCAAAGTGACAAATATATTTAGCAGACCCCAGTGCTGAATTCAACATCCAGCACATGGAGTCCTGTTAGCATCACGATGACAAAATGTGGGCAATGGATATTATTGTGCAGCTATAATGAACTGCAGGTTTAACCATACCTGACCTGCAGTACAGAAAAAATAGGATTTATTAGCTTGAAACAACTGTAGCATGTGTTCAGGCTGCATGCATGTAACATAACCATGTTTTAACTTTGTGATTCACAATAAAATTAACATGCTTTAGGTTTTAAATTAGGCATTTTAGAATCCATTGGCTAAACATTCTCCTAATAATTAAAGTTCTGCACCTCAGGCAGAAGAGATGAGCCACTTAACATCTGATAAATCAATACAATTACTCAACGTAAGCATTTTCTATGAGTCTGGAAATCACAGTAATGAACTTTGGTCATTCAGCTCTTTTGGCTCCATCAATATGATGCACTAGAGCGATAAGCGTGGACAGGTCAAACACCGCCAAGGTTCTTTACGTTGCAGTACTTACATCAGAAATGAGACAAGGAGCATTGTGGGAGATGAGAAAGATAAACTTCTGGGGCTGGGAATCAACCTGGAGTGCACACATTTCAGAAACAAATGGACCTCTTGCTCCATTCACTGCAAGACAGATGGTGCACATTTCAGTAATTAATCCAGTCAGTAACAGATGCTGAGATTTAAAGGCTTTAGCCGTTATTGAGGATTGTAACTAATTTGTGCTGGTCCAGGTAGCCTGCTTTAATAAATTATCCTATAGCCTGTATGTTTATCACAGTTAGGAGTTTCGCCCTCAGGGATAAACACTCATATCAGCACCATGATGATGGTAAAAAAGGCATTTGGTTGATAAAAACATTTTTTAACAGTTCAAACATTAGCTTAAAAGAACCCCAACACAGAGCACTGGACAATCTAAAAAGGTAAAATTAACACGTTTGATATAATCTGGCAACCCTATTAAATTTGAAGCAAGGAGAGAGCATTACTCCTGTTTAAATATCAAGTATCCCTTTTCATTTGTAAATGTTAATGACCTTCAATTTTCTGCCCAATCATCCAACAAAAAATTGATTCTGACCACATGGAGGCTAATAAACAAACTAAATAGCTAAATAAAAAAGACATTTTTCCATTTCCCAAAGGTGTATGTGTGCCTGATGGTATCATATCAGAATTTCATGTTAATTTCATTAAAAAGCAGCAGACATACCAACAACACCCAGCAGTGGTAGATCATGCTCCTGCCCCTGGATCTGGACTGCCATGCCGTAGCTGGAGCAGAAGACAGAAGGGACATCCATGGAGTACAAGGGAGGAAGTGTGGGCATCATCGGGCAGGACAGCTTCAGCGGGCTGCCCAACCACAGCATGGGTAGCACATAACTACCATTCTGATGAAGAAATATAAAATCAGCACCAGCTGGCACAAAGTCACAGGAATACTACAGTCAAAAATAACAGGTGGTGAGGAGACCTCCTGGAGAATGTAGCACCCATCATACGGCACCATCATCTCCAAATCGCTCCATGATGCCTTCACTGAGTAACCACAGGAGGAAGGTAACTGGAAGATGGAGAGGGGAGAGGTGCTTCCTGGGGGAAAAAGGAAAACAAGAATCTTGAGCTTTGAAAATTGCTCACTTGAATTTTTTTTTTCGTCATTTCGCAACTTAAGTGGTACTTTCACTCTTTAAAGTAAAATATATTTACCATACCACAAATAATTTATGTTTAGTTATCTTCAAATTTTCATCTTAAAATATTGTCTGTGTGTGTGTTGGTTTTATTTTATATCTTTATTATTTCAGATCTCATTCCAGATCTTATTCCTTCTACATCCGATTTGAGATCATTTTTTATGCTAGTGCAATTAAATTTCATTGTCTAGTTGCACAACAGTTAAAAGAAATCTTGGATTTAGAAAAGTTTCAAGCATTACAAGGTTAATATGGAAGCGTTCATAAATAAGCCTATTTTGAAGAGTTCCTCTTTAATAAAATGAAATCAAAGCTTTGTCTTAAAAGCCACTTCAAACACAATGTCTATCAGACAAACTTACTTCTGTCCACCTGCAGGTGTGTAAATCCTGGACCAGAAGCAGTCAAAGTCATGTCGTCGTCGCTGCACTCCACCAGAGGACTCATAGCTTCCCAGTCTGAGAAATATGGACTGGAATCAGACGACAGGCCCAAAACCTTCCCCTGAACTTCAGAAAAACCTAGTGGAGAAAATAAACAATCCCTAAAATTAACTTTGCAAAGCACAGCTTACATTACCCAGAATGCAACCCGACCACCACCAACACCTGCTTTAAAGATCTACTTCCCCCCCCAAATGTCCTGTCCCCGCAGCTCTCTGACTCTGAATAAGGCAAATGTTCAACAATAAAAATAAAAAGTGCTTCAAAACAACACAAAGGCCTTAACTATGGCGTTTCTCCTTAACCTGCAAAGTCTGCTTGATACCCATCTTCAAAGTGTGGAGCCGACGACCTTTCCTCCGCCCTGACCCCACCGCGCGTCCAAGTCCAGCTGTTGAGCGTGAAGTTGTCACCAGTTTGATCTGGTTCTGGCTCGCTGACGCGTGTGAGCGAGTGACCAGCAGCAGAGAAATCCTCCCAAGGCTCCAACAGGCCGGGCAGACCGGATTTGGGGCTCCACGTGACCTGTTTGACCACCGTGTGGGACGGTGGCTGCTGTCTGTGGTCGTCTCCTTCAGTTCTGTACCACCCGGTTGGGTCCGACCCGTCAACTCGGTCAGAGAATGGGTCACCTTTCCTCCGCCCTAAACTTACTGAATAACAAAGCTGAAATGTATAAAAATAACAAGGGATAACTAAAACAAATAAACTTAATCCCGCTTTTAACTTGCAAGACATCGCCGCTTTGAAGAGGCTTTTGTGCGCACTTTGGCCTCACCTGCGCGCGAGGCGAATAATTAAGACTCATCAAGCACGAGCCAATCAGAAAGCAGCAATTTCCCTAGATGAAAAAAAGAAAGGAACTGGGACAAAGTTAAACCAAAACACAGATTCACGTCTTTTCTGAAAGGGGAAACTCTTATTGTATTCATATTGTATTAATATTGCACTTTATTAATTCATTATTTTATTTCATTTACTTGTTTTATTTATTTTTGTATTTTAGACTGACTAAAATATGTAAAATTCTCTAAAAATCAGTTTCAAGACATGTTAGTGCCATAGGTGATGTTCTGCAAGAGGAAGATAAGAACCTTTGGAAACATTAGACCATCATGGATTAAAATGATAATAATATGCAGAGGCAACGGATATGTTTGGAGATTTACTATTTTACAACCAAATTAAATACTAATTGTAAATAATATCTGATATGTGACATTAGTCATTCCCATTTAATTACATTTGGCCATTCAGATGCTTTCTTTTCACTGATAACAAAGCAGAGTTTGTGGTCATATCACTTTGAAACTTTTTCATTTCTACAAATCAAATGAATATTATTTGTTTACTTGATTTTATTTGACCTTTATATGCTGGCTAAATCTCACTGAGGCATAAACTTCTTATTTTTTAAAGAGAGCCCTGAAATTTTATTAGTTTATTGTAATTTGATTGCAATAAATGGTTATTAATTGGAGACTTGTATGCAAATAAATACACATGCTCCATGCTCACACATTACAGTTGAATACATTAAATTCATATTTGTGTAATTGACTGAAAATGGGCAAACAATGCCATCCAACAATTGTTATGAAATTTTTAGAACATAATTGTCCCTGAAATTATATAAAAACTTTAAATGAGCTATTTTTATTGTGACAATGAGTCTTTTATTGTTTTTGCTAATTGTTTAGCTATTTTTGACTGTTTCAAATAAATGGTAAATGGCCTGTATTTGTATAGGGCCTTCTTAGGGTTCTACAACCACCCAAGGTGCTTCACAACACAATCAGTCATCCACCCATTCACACACACATTCACACGCTGGTGGGGATGAGCTACACTGTATCTACAGCTGCCCTGGGGTGCACTGACAGAGGCGGGGCCTGCCGTACACTGGCGCCACCGGCCCCTCCGACCACCACCAGCAGGCAAGGCGGGTTAAGTGTCTTGCCCAAGGACACAACGACAGCGACAGACTGAGCGGGACGCGAACCTGCGACCTTCCGATTGCAAGGCGGCTACTTAACTCCTCTGCCACCATCGCCCTAGTCATATTTTGCTTAGAAACTAATCTTTATCATTCTTTATCAATATTCTACCATTTATAGTTTAGTCTGTAAAAAGACAGAATGTTAAAAAGTTGCTGCCTATAGATGATTATTTTTTCCTTATAGTTTTAGCAAAATATTTAATGAACCTCCAGATGGATTTTAATGAAATGCTCAGAAAATCAGATTTATATGGTTCTTATAGGGTAATTTATATACCTAAAATTGGCCTAAACGTACACAACCTCAACAGGCGAGAATGTGAACGCTATGTTAATCTGTCTGAGGTTGTCACAATTCATGTATGAGAGGTTTAAACTGAACATTTTATAGAAACCCACATGTTGTGTTTGAAAACTCCATTGACTCAGGAACCATGCTCCTCTCAGCATCCTCTAACAATTCACTGTGATATGAGAAACCATCAGGGGTCACACATAATGGCTCTGAATTACTGTCAGGAGAAAGTGCTTCCTCTAGTTCATTCCCACACCCACTGAAAATTATACCGCTCTCAAATGATTTCCATCTCAGTGCTGCTACAATAAAAAGAAACAGACACACACTAATGGCTCCATTAGCACCCAGTATGCATTACTGCATTACACAAAATTATGTCACACAGAGCATTTTTACAAAATTAGTACTCTACATTGTATATTGTTTTCTTTAACCATCTTTGTCCTGAAAATCTGGAAGGTCATGAAGGTATTAGGTATAGGCTGCGTTTTCCCACCCCTAAAGAAATAGTGAACAAACCTAAAGAAGATAATCAGTTTTATGTTGGTGAGCCAGATCTGTGTATCCAGCAGGGTGACATGGTGCAGCAAAACGGTGAACAATCTGCTGTCAGCAGTGGGAGGTGCAGAGAAAAGTGGAGTAGCCCTTTAAACAGGTGCAGCAGGAGGTCTGGTGGAGACTAGAACTCAGATTTGTTTTCCTTTTTTTAGGAAAAAGCCAGGGTTGTTATCCCCAGGGAGGACAACAAAGAGAACAGGCAGGTTGTGAAGATGGAGAGAAAATTGTGGTCATATTCCAGCTGTAGGGGTTTCTTTCATCAGTGAGACACAGTAAGAGCTGATGTAAGAGATTGTCTCTGTGCCTGTGGCTCTAAAAGCCAGCAACTGAGCTGCTCTGCAGTTGTAGAGACAAAACTGTGAGGAAAATATGCAAATTTGAATTTCACTGACCTGATACATTATAATCAGGGGCGTGTCCAGGCCTTTTAAAATGGGGTAGCCCAGGTGGGGGAACTTGTTAATGCACGGGTGGCATTGAAAAGGGGGGTTTTATTTATTTATTCTTTATTTAACCAGGAAGGTCCCATTGAGATTAAAAACCTCATTTTCAAGGGAGTCCTGGCCATGAGGCAGCAAAAGTTAGCTACAAAATTTTTCAGTTACACATACATGTTATGTACAGAATTACAGAGGGCAATTACAACACAGGGAATCTGTCTCAAGGGCTCTCAGTCTGGTTTTAAATGTATTCAAGGAGATAAACTCGGTTAGTTTCCAGTTTTCCTGCAGCCTGTTCCATGCAGAAGGAGCAGAGTGAACAAAGACCTTTTGCCCAGTTCAGTGCGAGCAAACGGAACACAGAGTAACAACTGATCGTTTGCATGCAGACTGCATTGATGCGGACTTTGGGCAAGGGTATTACCCACAATCCATTGCTGCATGGGAATTTTGAGAAGAAGGCGGAGCAATGGCTCAAGTGCCTTTTCTGAAAGCATGTATTTTCAAATGAAAAAAGTTAATTTTAAGACTATTATTGATATTTATTCATGCTGACTGTTTTAGACTAAGATTTAATGTGGACAGCAATTCATGTAAATTTAGTCAATTGTTTGTAAGTTAATAAAGATTTTTAAAAGTAGCACAAACAGCAACTGGCATCCTGACACGCGTCGCGGTCGATGACGCAATGCTCTCTGTCCTAATTCGGCACACTTGTGTACTACGCACTTGAAGCCTTACTGCACACCTCCTCTAAGTTCACATCACAGAAGGGCATAGAGCGCAGTGTGAGTACTGGGATTGGGCCAATTTAAAGTCAGTTTTAATGGAACTCAGTGGGGTGGCCAATCAGATTCCAAGGGTGGCATCTGCTACCCCAGGCCACTCCCTAGACACACCCCTAATTAGCTTTAACAGTTTGGTTTCCAAACTCTCCCTGAGTTCTCACACATTTTACACACTTTTTGACTCCAAAAACTAAACTGAACATGGTTTGCAAAAACTTCCATACACGATGAATTAGAGGGATTTCTTTTCTTACATGCGAGTGTATGAGACCCTGCAAATCAAGAATTCCAGGGTCATTCTGAGACATTTCAGAAAGTCCCTCGCTGATGGTGCTCAAAATAATATACTCCAGCAGAGGCAGTGAGATACTGGCTTAAGGGCTTTAAATATGATTAGCTGACTGCAGTCAAGCTGCAAAAGTGTTGCTACCTCCAATTACTCATGTCATTTATGACATTTGTTCACTAAGACTGAATGTGGTGTCCACAAGTTTGCACAACCATCTCTAGAGGAAAGATCCAGATTTAAGCCTGAAGAAACAGAGAACATAGTCTATTGTTAGTCCTCAGAGACTTGTACTACACATGAAACTTAAACTATAGGAAACAGATATAAAATCTGAGATGTTGTTTGTGCAGACGTGAGAGACGCTGTTCAGTTATGAGCAGAGAGAGGATAATAAAAACCCATTAGGGTGCTGCTGATGATTAATCTACGAAGTAAAAGATTGGTGTGAAGCAGCAGCTGGGAAGGCATGGTCTCAAATGACATGCAAATGGCTTGATAGAAAAGCAAATGGCCAAAGCCGAGTGAATGAGCAGGAAAAACGGTTAAAAACTGACTGTCCAATTTCATGTTCACCACGTTTTTAGATCACAAAAGATGCAGAAACCTGCTTTTGATGTTGTAAAAATGTATGCTCTGCTTCTGGTGAGAGAACCATGTTGTCAACAAATGAGGCAGCATAAGAGCACATGAGGAGCTGATTGTCCTCACAGCTCCAGCAGCATAAAGCAGCCATTGTGGTGATCAGGACTTGTGTCTATTTGGTCTTTTATTGACCGTCTCTGACTCTGAGCCTGCTCTGAGAAACCACAAAACCTACAATCACTCCGTCTCTCTTTCATTCATGAACAATGATGAAAGGCCGTGTTGGATGTGTGCTGTCTGCAAATGAATCCTCTAATCACACATTACTACTTGACCCCAGCTGATAATAATAACAGCTCTCTGACTAGATGAGTTCATGCTGTTAGGAATTTTATGAATTTACTAAAAATCAAAATCAGCTCAAAGTTAATCAAAGTGTCTCAGGTTAATTACTGTGAATACTTTTATTTCATGTTGTTACTTATGAAACATTTATTTATGTTATTTTCTTCCATGACAGAGAGCCACTAAGCATTGTGGAGATGAAAACACATCTAAATGAAGTCGGACTAAATCTGGTCTAAATCTGTCACCAAAGATGGCAAAATTCTGAAATAGTTCTCATGTGGGATCAGTTTATTATATAAAGAGGAAAACACCAGGAAGGATGCTTCAAGAACCCCTAACATCACGGATAAGGAAAGCCAAAATGGTCACAATTGATGCTTTGTTCTGTCTGGTGGTGTCTGATGAATGCTGTTTCACACACCACCAGCGGTTTATGGTGTGATCGTTTGGTGGAGTATTTAGCATCATTTAAAAGAGCAGACAGAGATTTTGAATTGCATAAATTATCATGTTTTTCAGCTGCAGAGCACATGTGACTACTGACCTATTGACTCTTTACCACAGTTGGGTGCTTTGAATAAAAGGTTTCACAGAAATATACTTTTAAACTTTGAACAAGAGTAAGGAAAGCACATGTGTTTCTACAAGGGCTGCATTCCATTTAGAAGAAAGGATAGTCCTTAGCTGTTGCACTAATAGACCTTTTCTTTCCCTTCTCTTGCAGGTCTAAATGGCTGCTGTGAAATAGGCCAGTAATTATACAATACTCTGATTATTTACTTATAAATCCTAAAATCTGCATCTAGTTTTTAAGCGTGGCAAGGTGGAGAAACGAGAGCCCGGGTGGGATTTGATCCCCAGACTCCTGGGTGATAGTCACACGCACTAACCAGTCAGCCAAAGGGATATCCCCATGGCCAAGCAGCCAGGGCGCATGATCATTCGGGATACAGTGACAGGATGCTCACCCTGTCACATAAGCAAACTGCACATACCAGTTTAAACCAGAAGATGTAAGTGTTTTACCAATATACCCATTAGACCGAATAGAAAAGAAAAAACAAAACAAAAAGGAAATAAGGTTTTCCACAACATTTGTAAATTTGATGTCCAAAACACAGACTTAAAAGCATAAAAGCAAAGTTGCTACAGGTGCCTTAGAGCTCAACTAGTAAGTGTTGGTAGAAAAAATGCTGCAAATTTAGTTTAATACTTCGATGGTGCCTATGAGCCAGACAAGGTCCACGTAGGGCCCATCAGTTAAGGAACATGGATGTAAAGTATTTTTTTATTCAATTATTTTCAGTTTATTTTCTCGAGGCTGCTGGTGATCTAGAGTTGTTATCCAACAACAACATCAGTGCTGTGATGCAAATATTCCAACAGACGATAAAAGGAAATACACAGCTGAACTGTTGGTGTTTGAAACAACTGTGTGGAAAAATCTAAGGTTGGAAATGTTTTTACTGACAACAAACTCGACCTCTGGTTTGATGATCATCTAAACAAGGAGGATCAGAGGCAAATGTAGAGCGACTTTCATGATAAATGTTTAGGTTTTATTCTAAAGAAAGTCTTTCTGAACTTCTCAGAGGAGAAACCAGCCCTCTGCCATTTCTTAAAACTCAATTATTGTGAATTGTATTCTTGGATATGGTTTTCTTTGTCCACCAGGAGGTCGGAAGTTGGTAGATGTTTTCATTTATAAGGCCATGCTTGAACTACTGCCCACCTATCTGTAACTTTATGGAGAAGTGTAACTTCTCACAGTCTGTGTGCCAACAATCAGTTGTTACTTTGTGTTCCATTTGCTCGCACAGAACTGGGCAGAAGGGCTTTCATTCATTCACTCTGCTCCTTCTTCATGGAATAGGTTGAAGGAAAACTGGAAATTAACCAAACATATCTCCTTAAATAAATTTAAAACCGGATTGAGAGCCCTTGAGACGGATTCCCTGTGTTGTAACTGCCTTCTATAATTTTGTATATAACTTTATTTTGTGTAAGTGAGTAATTTTATTTTGCTGCCTGGTGGCCAGGACTCTCTTGAAAACGAGGTTTTTAATCTCAGTGGGACTTTCCTGGATAAATAAATAAATAAATAAATAAAATATGCTTTTATACACCAAGTGTCTAATAGTAGAAGCTGACTGACAAACATTGAAACAATAATTTACATGTTGATCTCCTCCTGCCTCAGTCAAAACTCCATAACAGAGGTCAAACATTTCATTTAACTATTTCCTTGCTTTAAATGTCACCACCATGAGAGTGCTGGCGGTTATGTAAGAGGAGACCCCTGCGGCGCAGATTGCGCTATCGCTGCGTAATGTCGCATCTTCCCACACCTCTGCCTGCATGCTGATGCGGAAAGTGTGTGAGGGTAAAAGAGACACTTTTCCCGGCAGACATGTCCGTAAACGTCCAAAACATACGCTGCATAAACCAGGTGAGCCGGAGATCACTTGGGTGGATCAAACATCTGGCGCAGCTCGTTTTTACGCACGGACTGGATCCGTTTCCTCACCGGGATATTTCAGGAAAAGAGGGAAAAAACTTTTCAAACTTTCTGGGTGGGGCTTAGGAAGGGGAAAAGAGGAAAAGGGAGTGAGAAAACAGTGAGATGTGTGAGTGTGTGTGTGTGTGTTAGGAGCTGGGTGGGTCTAAACTCTTTACACATTCCCAAATAACTTCCTCCCGCTTCGTGTGTGAAAGCGCTTTCAGGTAACTTTTACTCACTTTGCTTTTATTTATAAACTTTCTATTCACGTTCTAAACTCCGTGTAAACTTTCTGCGTTTGTTTTATGATTCCTGTGAGGATAGAAAGCCCTAAAGTCAACTTAAGCGCTCTGAAGCTTTGCGAGCGGATTATTTACGCGCGTGCGGTAATTATAGGACAATTAAAGAAGTGCGCACTTTGTTTTTGTAGTTGAGCGAAGTTAGGAGTTGTGTGTTCATGTTCTCGCGCTCTTTTTAAAGCGTGTGTATGTGTGTGTGTGTGTGTGTGTGTGTGTGTGTGTGTGTGTGTGTGTGTGTGTGTGTGTGTGTGTGTAACGGAACGGCACCCATTTGCCCAAACACCGTCCAAACAAACGCGCCTTTCTGGTCGACGGAAACGGGCCAAAGCGGTGATAAATGATCCGATAAGGGAGCAGAGGAGTGTGTGTGTGTGTGTGTGTGTGTGTGTGTGTGTGTGTGTGTGCGCGCGCGGCCATTGAGTTAAAAAGATGAAAACGCGTTAGAGAAGTTTAAAGAAAGAAGAAAATGTTTGTGTATAAAAGCCTGAGCCTGTCTGAATCCAGATGTTTTTCAAAACTCCCTTCTGACTTCTGGGGCGAGTTTGAACCCGTATGTAACGGCTCCCCTGTAACACCCCCTCCCCCCAGTGTATGCAAAAGCCGTGCCAGATAATAACCCCATCACCCCCCACCCCCCATATGTTCGGCTGGAAAACTAAATAATGACGTGCTTTCTTCCGCATTCCTCCTATCATTTTTCAGTGGGTCACCATGTTTGTGCTGGCAGGGATCGTTGTTCTGCACATCACCACCGCCATCCTGCTGCTGGTGGCAACTATTGATAACGTGAGTGTGTTTCCTTTAACTGTATCCAGACTGTCTAAGAACAAAGGCTTTTTATGAGTTTACACTTTTACTGCATCTCAAGCATCTCCCCAACCAGCCAAGTGTGTGTGTGTGTGTGTGTGTGTGTGTGTGTGTGTGTAAACCATCCGGAAATACTCGGGAGTTAAATGTCAGAATATGTTTTTTGCCACCCACAGCTGTAAATCCTTAAACCTCTTCAGAAACAGCTTCAGCAGAGCTGCAGAATAATAAAAAGCTTTGAGGGAACAGTCTGCCCACACTGATACGTCCACATCAGGTATATAGAAACAGACTGGGTAAGGAACACAAACGCTTTCTGATACAAACTTTCCTAGAACTTTTCACAGTTTGAATGAAAACAAGGATGGTTAATTATGTGTAATAATGTTATTTGAGCATATTATGCAGTCTCTTTAGAGACCCTAGGGTCAGACCCTCTTCTGCCTTCAGATCTGTTTTAATTCTTCATGTCGTGGACTCAAAAAGATGTTGGAAGCATCCCTCAGAGGTTCTGGTCCATATTAAGAAGAAGACAAATCAATTTTTTTTATATAATGCCTCTCAAGACAAAAATCACGAGGCACTTCACAAAATATATATATATATATATATATTTGTAATAAAATTAGGAAAAAAGGAAAATTAAAAATGCAAAGGAAGATTAGGAAAAAATGAATACAAATGAATGAAAACTGAATAAGAGATGGTAAGGTTTATTAATATGACATCATCAGCTCCATCCATGATGATAATCTGCTGTTCCACCACATCCCAAAAGTTCTGGACTGAGATCTGGTGACTGTGGAGGTTGTTGGAGTCCAGTGAACTCATGGTCATGCTCTAGAAACCAGTTAGAGATGATCTGAGCTTTGTGACATGGTGCATGATCCTGCTGGCAGTAGCATCAGAAGATCGGTCCATGTGGTCATAAAGGGATGAAGATGATCAGCATTAATACCGGTAGGCTGTGGTGTGTAAACCAGGCTCAGGTGGGACTAGGAGCCCAAAGTGGGACCAGAACTCCCCACCACCACTACCATTACGCCACCAGCAGCAACCTGAAGTGTTGATCCAAGGCAGGATGGATTCATATTTTCATGCTGGTTCTGTCCCAACCATCTGAACGCTGCAGCTGAAATCCAGACTCATCAGACCAGGAAAGGTTTTTCCAGTCTCTTCTGGACCAGTTCTGGCGATCCTGTGGGAATTCTAGCCTCAGTTTCCTGTTCTTAGCTGACATGAGGGACACCTGTGTGGTTTTCTGCTGCTGGAGTTCATCTGCTTCAAGGCTGAAATGTTGTGGTTCAGAGATGCTGTTCTGCAAACTTTGGATGGAACCAGTGGCTTCTGTTGACTTTCTATCACCCAGAACCAGTCTGAACAGTTTCCCCTGACCTGAACAAGACATTTTCATCCACACAACTGCTGCTTACTGGATCATTTAATTTCTTCACACCATAATCTGTAAACTCTAGAGATGGTTGTGGGTTCAAATCCCAGTTTCTAAAACACTCAGAGCAGCCTGTCTGGTACCAACAACCATGTCACTTTAAAAGTCTCTTAAAGCTTCTTTCTTCTTCATTCTGATGCTCATTTTGAGCTTCAGCACATCCTCTTCATCACATATCATAACCAACAAATCACTGCCATGTGATTGGCTGATTAGTTATATGTGTTAACAAGCTATTGAGCAGGTGAATCTATTAAAGTGACCAGTAAGACACACACACACACACACACACACACACACACACACACACACACACACACACACACACACACACACACACACACACACGTTAGGGATCATTGTGATTATATATGATGATTTATTTTGTTTTTGCATAATAATTTTTCATTTTAACAAAAATAGTTTGCTGTTAGATGAACATATATCATACATCTAGGATTAGCTTAAGTGAGAACATATGTATTGTAAGTGTGTGTGTGTGTGTGTGTGTGTGTGTGTGTGTGTGTGTTAAGCAGTAGGTCTGAACATTTGTGATAATAATGCTGCTTTCATTTGAAATTGTTCAATAACCTTAAACAGACATTCTGTTTGTGTTGTAATCGTTGGAGAGGTAAATGCCTAGTCAGCGTTTCTTCTTCTTCCCAGGCCTGGTGGAAAACTGGAAATGGGTCGACAGACCTGTGGGGCAGATGGGAGTTCACTAACTCAGACTGGAATTACTTCAACCTGCAAAACTACCCAGAAGGTAAACTCATGGCAGGTTCCAATCTAGAGAAAATTAAAGGAAGTTTAGGAAATGAATCAATAAGCAGCAATAACTGAACATGGCTGACAGGATATTCGTGTTAAATCTTTACCCAGCCTGTTTGTTGTTGTTTGTTGTTCTGCAGACTACCTCCAGTCGGTGCAGGGCACAGCAGTCCTGGCCTGTGTTTTCACCATCCTGGCCTTGTTTGTGTTTCTGGCTCAGCTGTTTACGCTGCCCAAAGGCCAGAGGTTCACCTTCACTGGCATTTTACAGCTAATCGCCTGTAAGTAACCTGGGGTCAAATGTGCTGTGGAGCTGCAGGAGGTATTGATTTATGTTCTTGTTGCTGAAACCGTTTTTATGGATTATGTGTGTGCTAAACGCTTGACCGACTGAGGTCAGAAATGCCTTAAACTGAGTGTTTTTGGTACACTTCAGCCCAAAGGCTGTGACACAAGGCAGGCTAAAAATGAAGAGTTGATTTACCTGAAGATCAGGAGGATGAATAAATATGTCGTCTGAGTGTTTAACATCACAGAAAAGGGTTCACCCCGGGATGGTCCCAGGCCTTTGGATGAGTTTATTCAGCCTGTTGGTGTCTTCTTACCTGACATCACCTTTTTAGATTTCTGATTGTTCTCCTAAGTCAGTCAGCTCTTTTTATAGATTTCTTTTGTTGTTTTAATTTCCTCTTGCACTATTTTTGCAAGCCTAAATTGAACAGAATAAAATATAATGCAGAGAATGTCGGGTTGCAGGAGGTCACAAACGTTTCTGCGCTGGTGTTTTTCATGCCTTTAGCTTTTCCTGCTCCTGAGGCACGTTCCTGTTACATTTCTGCCCTGAATCGTTGTCATCTTTTAAATTCTCCCTGCATGTTTCTCGTTTAAACCTTCTGACTTTTCTCGTTACAAATTATAGACCCAGCTGACTGGATACAAGCAGTGCCTCTGAGCAGACTGTGTAAAATTACAGACTTGAAGGAGTTTCCTCGTGCTTTTCATAGTTTCACCTGACAACTCTTTCACTGAGAGCATGTCTGCTGTCAAACTGTCAGGAGCAAACAGCTCATTGAGGTCTACAAGCATTCTTTGGACTTCATGACACCATTTATTTCAACGTTGGCACGTACTTGTTGAAGGAATCCAAAATGTAAAGGGATTCCACCATTTTCCGCTTGTTTAATTTAAAAATTGTAATAGTTAAAACATTTTTATTTGCTGCAGTTATTTTATTTTCTACAAGAAAACATGTTTTAATGTGAATATTTGAAATTGTTTTACTGAACTTCTAGGCAAATGTCTGGTTAAAGTCTGGCGCAGTTCAGTGCAAACAGAACAATGGTGTTCCTCAGTGGCAGCAGAGGAACAAGAGAGGAAATAAAGGGAGAAAGAAGCTCAGACACCACCCAGAGTCTTACACCGCCATTAGAAAGCCTGCGGAGTCACAGAAGGGCGGGGCAGTCTAGGACTCATATTTCTGTGCAGCTAAAGAATTTCATCTGGTGTTACCAAACACTAGTTTGTTCCATTATGTAGTGAAATGCTCATTTAATCTCAGATTGTGTGTGTTTTATTGTAGTAATCCAATAATCATTGCTATGGTGAGCTTGGTGTGCATTTTATTAGGACAACTGCAGGTTTTACTTCACTTAAAGGAGAACTCTGTGCATTATTCAGTGTAAAGAGTCAGGATTTGACATGTGTTTTTATTTTAGGTGACTGCTAGTGAATGAGGGCTAGCTTCACAAGGCTGTTGCTGTTTGGCACACAACGTTCTCTCAGGCTCTGAGGCACCCTGAGCAGAAACTCACAGCTGAGGCCAACATCTGCAGACCTTTTGTTTTTCAGTTTAAATGAAATAATCAGGTTATAAAGGCTGCAACTAGCAAATAATTAGCATTTGATTTTAAAAAGACTTTCTTGTTTGATCTGGAGAGAGAAGATGGACGACAGGCTGAGATAAACCTTAACACCAGTTTAAAGGTCTTCAAAGCCACATTTAACTTGATGAATAAAGGCAGCTTGGGGTGTCTAATAGCATCCCACAAAGCCTGTGACGTCTACGACCGGTTTTCCTATGTAGATTAGTGATGTAATAGAGAAACGGTTCGTTCTGAGAAAAAACGCATCATAAGCTTAGACACGCACCCTTCAATTTGCATGTCCTAACCCACTTAAGCTACTGCTAATGCTAGCCCAAGCTACTGCTAACGTCCTTGTTGGATGAGAGGAAAACAACAAAGAAGAATGTGGGAGCACATATGTAGCTTTCTAGGATGTACAGGGACTGTCCAGAATTTTAATGAATGCCAGATAGATCTGTAGCTCACAGTCCAGTGCAGACATGCCTCTCTCCATGGTCCGCGGTAGACCAGCCGCACCACGATCATCATCACCCCAGCCCCTGGTCCTACGGGACACACACTCACCCTGTTGTACACAGAGATTTGTGCTTCCAGCAGCATCATACAGCCATCAGGCTAATCAGCACAAAGCTCATTTAATATTCATTTCCTGCCTGAGTGGGTGGGATAAACCTGTCTTTCTGTTGCAGGGCTTTATTCTGGGGTTGTATTTGCCCAATTATCAGGGCTCCTGGGTCATTGTGAGCCCCAACAAAGTTTCATATAATATAAAGAGGCTAAAAGAACAGTTTTCTGTTGTAAAAGAACAATTGTTCGAGGATAACTTCTTGTGCCCCCAATTCACTTCTGTGAAGCTCTGGCTGAGTTTATGCTGCAGTTAGTTCCAACAACTTTCTTTATATAAAACACAAACATCTGAAACAACGTGAGAAAACTAAAGACTATAAGTGTCCAGCTGGGATTTTAACACCGATTTAAATATCATCAACTTTCTATTTGTCAGCATTGTCTTGATGTAGCATCAAAGTGTTAGTTTAGTAAACATTTTGTCAAATTTAGAGATATTTTCTGTGAGATGTAAACATGAAACAGGATGTAATTAGATTTAATTACAATGCATTGAGCGCTCATCAAAATAAAATGATTAAAAAGGCTCCACCAGTAAAGACGGCAGCTGAATACTTATTAAAAAGATATTGAAATATAGTAATTTGGCAAAAAAAAAAGAAACTTAAAGAGACTGTGTATTTTCCTGGTGATAGGGGGCAGTACGTACATTTCAGGGTAGTTTTACACCATATCGCCGTGACTGTCACTAGATCTAAAAAAACACATTACAGTAAATGTTGTTACCTGTCGAGCAGAAAGCATGTGACCTCGGCGTGACTCCTCAGCCTTTGATAGTCCGTCAGTTAATTCCATTGAGAGAATGCAATGATGATGCTAGTTTTCTGGTGGGGTAGGTTCTGGATCTGCTCGGGGTCCTGCGCCTGCCGATGACATCAAACTACGGCAATCCCACTCGGCTAAAATATATTGCATCGCCTTTTTGATTCTGTTCTTTTACATAGGTTTTGGAAAGAGTTTAGCAATTTTGTTATTAAATTCATATTTCTTACCGCCTACATTTTTTTGAACGTGGTAACAAAACTTTTGTAAGTCGTACATCCAACCAATCATCTAGTGTGACGTCATCTACAGGAACAGGACCATGAGTCAGCTCACGTAGAAGGGAACATGGCACCCAATATGGCGTCCCCCAGAGACTTAGACCCGTGACCTATGTATTTTAGACCTGATTTTTATGGTTATATGTTACAAAGTCACCAATATTTTTCAAACACTGGACATCATTTTATCCATTTTCAACATTTCGATAGATATTTCCAGAGATTAACGGTAAAAACGACACAATGTGACTTTAAACTGCACAACAGTCACATTTTAATGGTTTCATAATGTTGAAAAATGCATCCTCAATAGAAGACATAAACTTGTAATTAAATCAAATAAATAGCTCTAAAAATACCTCAAGCTACTTTTTCACTTACCAACAACTCAATATTAAAGTGAAATGTATTTATCAACCTACTGTGTACGACTCGTCTTCACTCTTCATCTAGAATCTTCTGGTGCTGATCGTCAATGGGAGTGGACTTGTTTGTTTTGATAAATGGACTGCAGTACACAAATTTGACCACAAGATGTCATTCTTACTTCACGCACCATTAAAACTTTCACTTTTTGAGAAACGTAGCTCAGTTTTGGACAATTTAGATCCGATTCACATCTGAACACCGCTAAGAGGCCACGACTGTACTATTGTTACCAGATTTCAGATTCATGTATGTAAATAAGTTGTAAGTGTAACTAAGAAAAGCACATCACTCCAGGTGTTTCCAGAGATTCAAAGAAAACATATGCTGAGAAATGGAGTCGCAGCTTTTTTGCACAAATTTACAAATAGTTATTCATAAATGTAATAAGATTCTAAAGTAGTTTTGAAACACAAATAATTTTTTTAATCTTTCATAACATGGTGCATCTAAATTTGCTGAATCTGCAGCAGAAAACTGGGTCAGTAGTTTCTCCAACTTTTACTGACTTGTAACAGTTTTGATCAGGTGGTCGTAGCTCGATGTTGGCCTTATTTGGGTTGACAGCTGTCCCTTTGCTGCATCTTTCGTCTCCTGTTTTCCACATTGGAGCTCTCTTCAGTGTTGAACATTTGGATTGATAACAGATGATCACCAACACTTCTGCTCCTGCGTAAAACTAATTAGAGTGCTTGCTGGAACGTGTAGTCATCACTTTACCCAATCTGGTAAATGAATCTCTAATTTCTTTGTACCTGCGGTTGAACGGTGTGTAATAATGTCTCCCCTGTGTCCTGCAGGCCTGTGCATAATGACAGCAGCATCAGTCTACACAGCTAAGTTTCACACCAATGAAACAGAAGGAGGCTACGGGCACTCCTACATCCTGGCGTGGATCTCTTTTGTCCTCACTCTCCTGCTAACAATCACCTACCTCATTCTGCGGAAGAGCGAGTGAAAATGAATGAGAGCGGTGTCAAGGTTCTCTGTAATTAGGAAGAGTTGGGTTTGTCTTTAAACTCTTCAGTCATCTGCGGTTGAGAACATGAAAAAAATGTTTAAATGCTAACACGAGCCAATATTTCATTTTATATTTTGACTTTTGACAAGTTTGAGTAGGACCGGCTGTGATTAGGAAGGTGGAGCCCCTCGACATCCTTCCTTTCAGCGTTCTAACCCAAAGTAATTCATCCTTTATCTCTAGTAACATGTAGCTTTGAGTCCAGAAGTTTCAGTACTATAAAGTTTCAAATGTGAAGTTATTGGTTTATTTGAGGGATGAAAAGTCTGAGACTGCCCTCATTTTGGTTTTATAACATGATTTATAAAATTCTCCAGTAGAGCTCTCCAGTCATCTTTTATTTCCTTAAATCATTAAAAAAAAAAAACATTGAAGCCCAGTTGTTATTTGCCGTTTAGAGCAGCATCAGACTTTATTCTGCAGACAGGATCAACCTACTCATCTAACACTCAGCTACAAGGGGAATCAACTACAAATATGTTTGAAGCTATTTTTCTTCTCTTAGTTATTTTCTGAAAACGCTCTTGTAGTGAAGTTGATGGCTCCTGCGGCATATCGGATGAAGGTTCAGCATGTTGCCATAACTACGGTGACTGACACAGAAATTAGGAAACAAGCCTTACTTCATAGTACATTTATTCATTTAGCATTAGTTTACAACTTTAGTATATTATATACCCGTTATGTACAATGTAATCCTATGTTTTAGTATTTTGTGTTTTATACTGTTTGTTTGTAGTTGGCTGCTAAAGTAACATGAGTACATTTGTACAAGTGAATATTAGACAATCCAGGGAGGACAGTAGTTTTATTACATCATATAACAGAACTATGCATTAGGAAGTGTGTTTGTTTTACCTTGGAATTAAAGCCATGACATTTATTAATAAAGTTCAATAAAACATGAAATGTGTTTTTTATTTAAACAGGAAATACGGTAAATTCTTTCACCATAATAAATAGATGGTCCAGTTTCTTCAACTGAAATATGCACACAGCATAAAAAAAATCTTTACTTCATTAAAACGTAGCCGACTTTTGGTGTTTTCTAAATTTGCATGAGTCAAAAGAGAGTTTTGTGTGGCGTGCATTCCTCCGACTGTACATCACAACATCTAAATGTAGAAAACAGCCTCTCTTCAGGCCTTACAACAGGCCCAGTCAGAAACAGGAATATTCCATTACATAAAGTATTGTTCCCAGAGGAAGTGAGTAAGAGCTGGACGGCGCTAAATGCCTTGACCAGACGGTGCGATTCGCTCCAGAACCACCAGGTGGAGAAGATGGTTCTGCTCCGCGGTCAGAAACGGCCTGCAGAGGGGAAAAATTATATATTATACCTATGGAATATGGAAAGTTAATAGCAAAATGACTAAAATAATAAATTTAGGCATGCAGCTCATGGTGGAGATAAATATTATTGGACGCTCACCACAGCTCAGTCTGGAGAGACTTGAGGGACTCCGTGTCTTTCTCCTGACACGCCATCTGCAAAACACATCAGCTGTTACAGACGGCACCAATAAAACAGCCACAGCGTCACATGAGCTCATCTCAGTCTTCTCTGCTTATTTGTATTTATTCAAAACAGTTACTTTTCATAACGAAACACTTCTAAGGAAACGCTGAACGATGTCGATTCAGCTGCTGCCTGAAGTTCCAACGTCCACTCTAAGCTGGGACAGCGTCTACATTTGAGTGTCTGAACTTTATGAGACATTCAAAGAGAACTGAGATCAACAGAAATGTTAAAGCTGCTGCCAGTGGCTCATTAAGGTCACTGTGGTAACCACACTCCAACATCTCTCACTCCTAGATAGCAAACTTAATGAAAATCAAAGAAGTGTGTAGGTCATAAGTTTAAAAAAGACCCATCAAATCTAATTAAAGGTGGAATTTGCAAGAATGACATCTTGTGGTCAAATTAGGTAACTGCAGTCCATTTTCCTAAGCGTTACAATCCCTTTCATGGCTGTTTGCCACCACTATTAAAAGGCTATAAAAGCGTTTTTTCTGAGCCTGAAGCAGGAAAGGTCAGTAGTGTGCGTGAGCTGATGGAGTGTGTGGATCCTGGAACTCACCACCACAGACTGCAGCAGCAGGAACACATTCTCAGGCAGGAAGGTCACTGAAAGTGGAGACAATGTTCATATTTACACCCCCGCCACGGCACTCTGCAGGTTTAGACCCGGACATGTTCTAGTGTTGATTGGAACAAAATGAAATATTAATTTCTCTGAAGAGAGCGTACCTTGACTGTGAGGATCAAACGACTCCCATGCATATTTCTCTAAAGTCTGAGCATGTTCTGGTAGCAACTTCTGAGGTGGTGGCTGCAGGAATACACATACAAAAACACCAATATCAAAGAATTCAAGTGTGTCGGTGCAAAGGTGTTACGTTGTTTAAAAAAAAAAAAAGAGTTTTAGGATAATTGAAGAACAACTTCAGTCATCGCTCTGATGAGTTGATTTCTGTAAAAATCTGCCATCAGTGATGAACCTTGCATTCCCTCCGCTCTGCTTTGGCCTGTTAGGGGGGTGGGGGTGGAGACGGGTTTCTGGGGGAATGTTTAAAGGATGTGAACAAACTACGGTGATGCATCTCTGGTATGTGGTCGATTCGATACATATCTGATCACCGAGAATCAGCAAGAAGCAGCAAAAACATTAAATAATACAATTAATCCATCATTAATGCAAAACAAAAAGAAAGAAATGACCACCTTTGGTACGTTCATACTGTGTGTGTTTTTCGTAATTCTTTTACTTTTTGTTCTTTATAAAACACAGATAGATCTTTTCTTTACCTTATTGTGCTGACGTTTCGATCGTCGCTGCGATCTTCATCTGAGCTAAGCTGCTGAAAGCAGCTTCACTTCCGCTTCCGTTTATGTGCGGGCATAAACGGAAGCGGAAGTGAAGCTGCTTTCAGCGGCTTAGCTCAGATGAAGATCGCAGCGACGATCGAAACGTCAGCACAATAAGGTAAAGAAAAGATCTATCTGTGTTTTATAAAGAACAAAAAGTAAAAGAATTAAGAAATGACCACGTTCAATCAACAGATTAAAGGTTGAATATGAAACAATTTAATAAAAAGCTATATTTTAAAAAAATAATCCCTCCACGGGGCGATTAGAGGTGTGCAGAATGAAGGTAAAGCATTTCCTTTAAAAGCTATATTTTTATTTAAAAAATATTTAAATATTTATTTTGACAGCATGACACTGGTTTTATTTTTACATCTACCAGCCACTAGAGGGCACCAAAGCGGGTTTCCAAATAAACAGTCCGCTCAGCACAGCGAGGCTGGTACTGTGGAAAATGGTGGACTCGGCAGGTCAAGCAGCTGCTTCTGAACCCAGAAGATGTCGTTATCCTTCTTAGAGGAGGAGCGACCATAAAAGATCTAAAACCAGAGTGAGTTTAGGTCGTCACTGGACGTGGTGCTGGCTGCTCACTTCATGTATAGGCAGCAAACCTGGCATCCTGATGGCTGGAAACCTTGTTCTAGTGTTGCAACTACAACCTCCACACACTAGATGTCGCTTTGGTGTTCGTGTTCCATATCCCACCTTTAATCCCTTGTCAACCTCAAATAAAAACAAGCTGTAGTCGACAAAACTTATTTGAAAGTTCCTGTAAATTTTCCTAACAGCTGACTGAGTGGATATGGAAACCTGCCAGATGTTTTTGACACCAGTAACTCTGCAGCAAAACGCTGTTTCTATAAAGCACAAGTTAACCTTTCACAACCTTTAATAACGGTAAATTCTGCTGTAAACAAACCTGGGATCAGATCAGAATAATAATTCACTGTTTAAACCCACCAGAGCAGAAACCGGGCTGTGTCTGTATCACCTTTAGTTTCATCACCACACAGACATAAAACTGGTGTTTTTAAAACTGGAGCTGGTCACAGCTGCTCCTGAATCTGACTCAGATGGCACGAGTGATATGTGGATGTGCTCCTGTAGGCAGTAGGTGGCGCCGTTAGCAAGAAAACATTTTGAACACCAAATTGCTTCTGATTACTGAGCTGTAACGGTTCGGGTCAGACTGAAAGGTGAACTGAAATGTTTCAGGTGGACAACGAAAAACAAGATCTGAGCTCAAAAGTTTTACGCATGCGACTTCCTGTTTCAAGCAAGCGTTGCCATGGTAATGGCTGGAGATCAGCATTTAGAGACGAGGACTTTACATGTGAAGCTGGGAACCCCTCAAAAATATCATTTATACAAACTATTAATACAGAATAAGAATAATAAAGAGTTCCAGTATAATACCTGTGCCGATTTCAATATTCTTACCTCAAGCAGCATCAGCAGCAGCACTCGGGATATCTCACATTTAGCCACTATGTCCAAAAAGGCCCCTTTTCCAAAGTAAAATATATAAAAATAACTATTTCAGTTTTAGGGCAATCAAAGAAACCAGAACATTAAAAACAACATAAAACAATAACTGAAATTTCAGTTGTGTGTGAAAGGTTTAGAGGAATTCTAAACTGATTCCAGCTTAAAAAAACCAGTCAAAACCAGTTTTCCTGCTTGTGTACAAGCTAGCTTAGCGGTTTTCCTAAACATAAAGAGTTTATCTTGTTGTGGGTGTATTAATTACAAATATCTGTCATGTGTGAAAGTCTCACCGACAGGAGTGGTGGTGCCTGGGAGCTGCAGTCCTCTCTCCTGACACATCAGCTGCATCTCCGTGAACACCGACAGAGCACCATCGTAGTCGCCTGCAACAACAGCAGAGGCTTAAAAAGCCAAACTCAGAATACCTGCAGCAGCTGGATCTCCTGAGAGAGGGTCAGGTGAACTCACGGGTGAGGATTTTACAGGTGGCCATCTCCCCCATTGAGAGCAAAGCTTCAATGGGAGTCTGAGTCTGCAGCTCTGCAGCCCTCTGATAGTGAACGATCGCCTCTCCAGGTCGGCTCATTTCCTATTGAAGTAGAGGCAAGATTGATGCCCCATTTGGATTTTATAAACCTTAAAGCAAAAACCTAACTACAAAAATCTGCATCGTTAATCACATGGGACAGCTTGAACTAAGATCCAACCTTGAGAGCATTGCCAAGTTCCAAACACAGACTGGCCGCCATGACAGGCTGGTTCATCTCGATGTACACCTGAAATTCATTTTCACATCAGCATTGAGTCACAACGCAGGAATGTAACCCAGATTCTGTCCAGAACAGCTCGTCTGCTCACATATGAAACAATGAGGACTGATGATATTCAGGGCATGAATGTTATAAAGTCATTGAAAGAGAAACCAACAGCTGGGAGTCTGGGTTTACCTTGATGGCGAAGCTGTAGCAGTTGAGTGCTGCTTGAAGGTGTTCGTCGAAGCCCGGAGCCTGCAGGGCTCTGATCTCCTTCTCTGATGAGAGGAAGAGCCGCGCAGCATCAGTTAGAGCCAGAGCTTCTCCAGGAGCGTTAAAGAGAGTCTGCTCACACCTAAAGGCAGCACCACAGGGAACATGTTCAAAAATATCCCAATAAATCAGTGCAACAGAGGTTTCTGAGGCCCGCCTTTGGTGTATCCCACTGAGGTCTGAAGATGTCTGCATACGCTCAGAAACATGACAGTTTCCAGTGGTTGCAGCAATATTTGAGGACATTTAACCAAAATGATAAATTTCTCCATTACTGAACCAAACAATCCACCCTGGTTCTGAAGGTGGAGCCCACTTCCTCTTCCTTAGTTTGACCCAAAAACAAACGACAAGAATCTCAGTAATGTTTCACACAGGAAGGAGGAAGCTGAGAAAGTTTGCCTTATTGCCATAATATGTGCTTCCAGCAGAGAGTGCTGTCTATTTTTAGACTGTTCTAAAATAGACTACAGTCTCTTTCTGCCAAGACTTTAAGCTCAGCCGTTGTAAAGGCAGAACCAAAATGAAGAATAAAGACAAATGAAGGAATAACGTGTAGTATTCTGGAGATTTGGTCCAAACAGCCAAAGATTTTGTCTCAAGTGTTTGTTGTTTTTAATTAAATTAGTAAAGGAACATACATGAGGCCTTTTTGGACCAAGAATACAACAAACATGTAAGCGAGGGAAAAATAAGTGCTGTTCTTCTGAGTTAACGACAAACCAGCAACAACCCTCAGCTACAGGCGGTCCTACGCATGTGTAGAGATGAGCTAGCTTCACTCTGATGAGTTTTTCTTCCGAGTATGATGAAAGGCTAAAGCAAATGTCTTAGTTTACCTGTAGAGCGTTCGGCTCTGGTATAAAGGTGATCAGGGTCATCACAAATAGGCAGCTAGTAAATCATTTGTCTTACTTATGGTTGGATCAGTTTCCTGCTGTTTCTGAAAATAAAATTGTACATTACACATTGACCATGAAAATCAAAGTGCTGTTACGTCTGTTTAAAGGAGCTAACAGGTTCTAAGGGGTATTTATCGTATGTATTTATTCTGGAACCCTGGTGGTTACTCTGTTGCTGGACTGGAGTCACATCAGCACCAGAAGCAGGTTTGATTATAAATTAATCTGGGAATGCAATTTTGAATCAATCACTACAGCAATATAATAAAAAATCCAATGGGGATTTGACTGTTGTCCAAAGACTGATGGTTTGATCTGTCCATGTGTGACCAAAACTCTGAAGTGCCCAATGAAAATACACGAGTTAGGTGTAAAACAGTCCGATAAAAGAAGTCTGTTTAATATTCTATAATAGAACATTATCCTGTGTTTATTGTTGTGTCTCTGAATGAGTGAAGTAAAGTTTAGGTGTCCGCTCACCGAGCCATGGCCAGGTTACAGAAGGCAGCATACTGAAGGCAGTCCTGCTGCTTCAGCTCCTTAGCCAGCTGACCTGTAAGCACACACACACACAGATACAGGAAATAAATAAAAATAAAACAGGTAAGCAGTGAAGAGGTAACATCTGTTCTTCATTATTCATCCATCTTCTTCCTCACTAGGGTCACAGCGAGCTGCTGTCTCTCTCCAGCAGTCAGAGTGAGGGACAGGTCTCATGTACATCACAGGGCCACACTCACTCACATCTAGGGACAATTTAGAGTCTCTAGTCAACCTGGCATGCATGGTTTTGGTCCGTGTGATGAAGCCGTAGCACCTGGAGACAACCCAAGCATACACGGCGAGAACATGCTATCTCCACGCAGAAAGGCCACAGCCAATCTGGGTTCATGAATGGGTTTTGTTGATCTTCAGCAACCAAAACAATGAAAGCACTTTCTTTATTAAAGTTAATAAAAACAAACAAAAACAACCAGACACCATTAAACTGTGATTGTGGTCATTTTGACATTCTATTTGGATAACAGCTAAACTTTCTGGGTCTTCTCATTTACTTTTGAATCTCATTGTTGTTTTTTTTGTCTCATATTGAGAGTTTTGTGTCTGTTTGCAATCATATTGTATCTCTTTATTGCTGTTTTTGTTCAAGTTTCGACCTGACTGTAATTTTGACCATTTTCACAAACGTTTCATGTTATTTAGCTTTTCTTTAAATTTCATTTTGGTTCCGTTGAATCTCTCAAACGTGTCATGGTTTACAGCTCGTTTTTGCCCCTCTGACGTAATTTTTGTGTCACCTTTTTGAAATCTTGGCCATTCGGTTGCTATGTTTGTGCTTCTTTTACATCCCTTCAGTATTATTTGCATCTTAATTTGTTTATTCTGCATTTCTTTTATTCCATCTATGCAAAAATACAAAGGATTCTATGTGTCAAGTGCAGGGGTCAGCAACCACCACGGTGCCCTCAGGCCTGTTTAAAAATAGCCTAATTCACCATTCAAGTTTAAAATATTATGTTCTACTGCTTTATTTCTTAATCACACTTTATGTGATTAAAAACATGGCAGCAGAGATGGCTTATATAATTGTGGGAACTACAGAAGAACAAAGGTAATGAGTCATATGATGAAGCTCTGGGAAAGAGAGGTGGAAGCTAGGGTTAGGTCAGAAGTAAGCATTTGTGAGCAGCAGAACTGTTTGATGCTAATCAAGTGTACTAAAGATGCTACTTTTGCTTCAAGGATGTAGATGAAGAAGTACAGAGGAGGTCAGAGGGAGGTGAATTGTGTCTTTGTAGATTTAGAGAAAGTGTATGACGGTGCTGAGAGAGGATCAGTGGTGCATGAGGAGGTCTGGAGTGGCAGAGAAGTATGTTAGAGTGGAGCAGAACATGTATGAGAGCTGTGAGACAGCAGTGAGGTGTGAGACAGGAGTGAGGTGTGCTGTAGGAGTGACAGAGGAGCTCAAGGTGGAGGTGGAACTGCATCAAGGATCAGCTCTAAGCCCCTTCTCGTTTGCTTTGCTGATGGACAGACTGATAGATGATGTTAGACTAGAGTCTCCGTGGACTATGATGTCTGTAGATGACAAAGTGTTCTGCAGTGAGAGCAGGGTGCAGGTGGAGGAAAAACTAGAGAGGTGGGAATATGTACTGGAAACGAGAGGAATGAAGATCAGTCACAGCAAGACAGAATCCATGTGTGTGAATGAGAGGGACACAAGCGGAACGATGATGTCACAGGGAGTAGAAGTAAAGGTTGAGGATTTTAAGTACTTAGGTTCTACGGTCCAAAGCAACAGAGAGGGTGGAAAAGACGTGAAGAAGCTTGTGAAGCAGGTTGGAATGGGTGGAGAAAAGTGTCCGGTGTGATAAAAGGATTTCAGCAAGAATGAAAGGACAGGTGTAGAAAACAGTAGTGAGATCAGCCATGTTGTCTGGTTTTGAGACAGGATACAGAACTGGAGGTTGCAGAGTTTAAGATGCTGAGGTTCTCTTTGGAAGTGACAAGGATGGATAGGATCAGGAATGAGTCCATCAGAGGGACAGTTCATGTTAGATGTTTTGGAGATAAAGTTAGAGAAGACAGACTGAGATGGTTAGGACATGTCCAGAGGAGAGACAATGGTTACATAGGTAGAAGGATGCTGAGATTGGAGCCACCAGGCAGGAGGCTGAGAGGAAGACCAAGAAGGAGAGTTATGAATGTGATGAAAGAGGACGTGAAGTAAGTTGGTCTAAGGGTAGAACATGAAGAAGATAGGACTAAAATGGAGACAGATGATTGGCTGTGGCGACTCCTGAAGGGACAAGCCCAAAGAGAAAGGAGATATTTTTTTTATCCCAGTTGCATTGATATAGATTTGGAAAAGATATTGTTAAAAAGCAATAAAATGTTAATTCTACATTAGGGCTGCACAATATATCTAAAATTTATCGTTATCGCAATATCAGCATGCGCAATAGGCATATCGCAAAGAACAGAAAAATATCGCAATTAATGGTCATCTCAGATTTTTGCTACACATAATGCATTTTGTCAATCAAATGGAAGCATGAAGTTTTTGACAAATCAAATGGAGCCCTTCACCCATTTGACCAATTGGTTGTGTTCTTATAGGTTAGATGCCTTGGTGCCTAGGTGGACGGCACTTAATTTGGATGGCTAGCAAACACCTGAGTTAGCTTAGAGAGCGTCGCAATGACTGAGGGTAAGACATGTGCGGAAAATGTTAGCGAGAAAGAACTCATAATTCCAACAGCATGACTATTATTTCAAAGTACTTGTGTTCAACAAACACAAGTGCTTTGCAAGACATGCTAAACACTTGTGGCAACCACGAGGGGAAACACAACAAATCTCTGTTGTCACCTCCAACACAACCATAAAGATCTATATACTGGGCTATAGAAAGTTAGCGTTAGCAAACCCAAAGTCTCTGACGTTAAGACAGTGGTTCTCAAATACTTTCGGTGAAGCCCCCCCTAGGATACATAGATTTTTTTCGCGCCCCCCTCCCAATGTGTGTGTGTGGGGGGGGGTTGCACAATGTTCATTGTGTACAGTATGATTGATTTTATGGCTTTCTGGAATGTTAATTTCTGCTAGGAACAACAGAATTATAGATATCTGAATACATCATCCAGTCTGCTTAAATGTTAAATCGGCTTGCCATACTAACGCGCTGATAGTCCGTCGGCGAATGTCGGGCGGTGGGGGAAAGTGCTGGGGAATGACCTTGTTGCCCACAGAAGAATCCATCGTGGAGGTAACATCATGGAAAGATTTCCATCAAAGCGTCTGTGTTATTCTCCGCATCTGACAGTGCGCACAAAGCGGCGCAATAGGAGCTCAGAGCGCGTCTGACAGATCTGCGCACCAGAGCGCAATGTCGAGAGCTTCCAGATCTCGAAAGTGGAAACCCTTCTTTCAGAGAGTCTGGTAGACTTCTGGTTATTTCATTTGGTGAAATGTTTCCTGACTTTAAAACTCTGGCTGAAGTAGAACTCGTTACTGCAGTAGCTGCTTGGATCTTTGGATCCAGCGTGTCAGCGGAGCGCTGAATCATCACATTTTAACAGCCATGAGCCATCCGCTTTGAGTTGCCTTCGGGTAGGAAATGCGCTGTATAAATAAAACTGCCGTGCATTGCCATTAGACTGTCTGAGGCAAAAGTCCAGAACCTCGTTAGCCTCTTCAGCAAGCTCCATAGAGACATCTGATTACGCACAAGCAGGTGACCATCAGGTTTACGCAGGAGCAGAAAGAATGTGCGTTGGGGCCGCAGGTGAAATGTTGATAATTTAAGTGTAATTGTTTAATTGCATTGTTTATATGTTACTGGGGATCTCTGGTCAGCTTGTGTGGACTAAATATTAATTAAAACGAATGGATATTTAACGGTTTTATTGAATGTTTATTATTATTATTTTTAAAATGAAAGTGAAGGGAAACTGGATCATGCGGCCTCTGGCTGCGAGCAAATGCGCCCACCTTAGCGTGTCCAAATGCAGCAGCGATTCTTTCAATTTCTCATATATGAAAGAAAGGAAGTTGTGTTAAAAAACATTTTATTTAAATAAAACACCACTATGGTGGGCACCGCAGGGAAACAAAGATGAGGCTTCTTTTTAACATAACCGTGTTTAATACGGGCCGTTTCTACGTCACTCTAACAAACAACAAATATAAAGCGAAACAAAAAGTAAGAAAAATGTAAATTTCGTGTCCATCTAACACATGCACTGCCTTTCCATTAAATAAAAATCATGTTTGGACTTTTTCTGTGTTCACAAATCAGTCTGTGATCCTCATTTATTGGACTGACAGTGGAGGTTGGAATACCCTTGTATTCTCCGTGGGGAGGCTCCGAGCGGGGTGGGGGTGGGTGGAGGGGGGAGGGGGGGTGCGTCCGCTGCGCCCCCCCAGCTCTTCTCCCGCGCCCCCCAAGGGGGGCGCGCCCCACTAATTGAGAACCACTGCGTTAAGACAAGTAAGAGCACAACAGCCCAGCAGATGCCCATGGGGTGGAACTCCTTATGAGAAACCATCAAAGCGGTACAAGGAAATAATGGAAGTAGTCGGTAAGTGCTACAGGAGTAAACATATTTGTTTAGCTCTGTAAATGTTCTACAGCGTTGTCCTATTGTTTTAAATCGCTCCAACATATTTTAATGATTATTGTTTACAAAAATATTGAAACAGATCATGCTAATTTTGTAATGTAAACTTGCAGGATTTCATTTTGTTACTGTATTAATACTAATGATAGAGGATGGAGTGGTGTGTCTAAAGTATATATACAAAAACTGCAGATTTAAGTATTTGTTCATTTATCGCAAGTAATATCGATATCCCAATATTAAGCACTGTTATCGCATATCGCAGGTTTTCCTAATATCGTGCAGCCCTATTCTACATGAAGTTTAGTTAAACTCAAACCTATTCTATTTCAAAGGTCAGTATTGTGCGAATGACAAAACTTGGGGTATCAATCTGGTAGACCTTCATACGACTCGACAGACCTTTTTCACGATTCCGGGGTTTTTAACCGGAAATACGTCAGTGCTGCAGAAAACAAGAATTATTGCAGCGTTACTTATGGGGATCAGTCTGTTTTTCTCATGCTCTGAAGCAGCCCTATCTCCATTTCCATTCGTTTCCAACATCTATCGATGTAAGACAAAACTGTCTAAGGGCGATCACGCGTGAGGAGAGGCTCAATTTTGTTAATTAAAGGGGAAATACTTACGTCTGCAGCAGACACTTCACAGCTATGTTTACATGCTGGGGCTAAGTGTTAGCCATTTTAATTCGGATGCGGTACCATGTCTATTTTCCTGGAATAACTTCACCCCAGGAGTCTACATGTTCGGTAACACAAACGGTAGTTTGTGCAGCACAGGAATTGGAGAGCCAGGAGCTGGAAAAGGCAAAGTAGGCGACAAGGCTGGACCATGATGATGCTACATTAGCCCCAACAGGTAAGTTCTCCAAAGCTAACTCTGCTATAACTGTAAGTTCTTTTATGTGTTCATTACAAGTAAATGATGCTGAACTCATAGGTTAGAGCTGCCACCCACGCAAAATAAAATTAACGCGATGCTACGTTAACAGTTTATACTTCAAACAATATAAATTTCACGTTCATAGACGTTTATCACATTTGTACAATATAATTATCATACATTTTATTATATATTCTATATTACACATGTGTATGTTGTTAGAACATGATATTATATTGTTTCAAAGTGAAATTTTTATTCTAAGAATGTGAAAATTATATTGTTAGAACAATAAGATTATCATGTTGTAATGTAATATCGCTGTAATTTATTGATTTTTCATGGGTAGCAGCTCTGCATTCCAGTATCATATTGCTGTGTGTTTTGTGGTCTTCTACGACCTATTTAGAATTTTATATTGGGCAAATGTAAAAGGTTTTAAGTGCAAACACGATCCATGCTGACTGAAATCTGACCTAGTTAGGAAGGAGTTTTCCCAATGATGGTGCACTTCCGGTTTTTGTGAAAAAGGTCTATAATCATGAAGTAGCTCTAGCTTCACAAACGGTGGAGACCCCTGGTCTAGTGGGTTCAAAGTTTGACAAGAACTAGTTTTTAGATCAACTGGTAAGAACTGTTAACAAGACACTGCCATTTCAAAAGATTTGTGAACGATGTCAATGCCAGTTCAACAAGTAAATAAACTGTAAAATGTTCTCACTGTCATGTTAAGAAAATTTCACTTGTATAAAATAATTTTATAAGTTAGAAAGCTGTCCAGCCTAGCCATAGAACATAATCAAAAAATCATTCAAACTTCTGGAGAGGAGACGGCACTGAGCTGCTATAAGGTGTGATGGTCTGTGCCCAGATTGTGATCTGTCTGAATCTGGTTTTATTGGGTTTCTGACAGACAGAAACAACCTGAGCTCCATTGTTAAGGTGGATGTGTAGATTCCTGGAGTTTAACGGTTGAAACCAAGCTCTTCTTAACCAGGAGGAAACCAGGGAGCACTTGTTTCATCTATTTTTGTCAATAGAAAACTGATATATTCAGCATATTGGTGAGAGGTTTTTGCAGGTGTAGAAATAGGAATAGAGGATCTATTTATAAAAGAGTGTGATGTTTAATGTAAACAAAGTGCATGCATTTGCACTCTACAAGAGGCACCTGGAGGCTGCGATGGGATGCTCTGAAGATCTGCAGCGGGCTGCGGCTGCTGCTCAGGAAGCTGCAGCGCTGCCATCTGCTCTAACATGGTGATGTGTGACTGTAAGGCTTGTTTACATTCTCACTTCTCCAGCTGATGTCAGTCACAGATATACCTGACACAAAAACTAACCATGTCACATCAATTTAGGGGGACCATCTGCGTCCAAAACTCTACAGAGAACAACAATAAAATGTGTCAAGTAAAATCTTCACAATGGTATTTACACAGATACAAGTTGTTTACTGTCAGCTGTGTGACTTCTGTTTGCCTTCAGTAACAACGAGCCCAGAGTTACTGCTGACTGCCATTTCAAGTGGAAGCTTTTCAGCTGTTACACCTGTCATTAGGAGTTTGATTTGTGCCATCTTGAGCTTCCACTGTTGCTGTAATTAAAAATGAGATGTACCCAAGGAGAAAATTGGTCTCTCCTCAAGTTTCCACACAGCACCACAACGTTCTGACAGAATGCCGACACAGAGATTGACAACCATGATAAAGTGCTGCTTCCTTCGTGTTATTTTACCTTCCTGTCAGACTGTGTGCACGCGTTAAGCTAGCTGCTCCACTGGAGCCGTTTCAAACTCCTGATGGAGCTGTTTTAAAGCCCAGGAGGGAGCGCTGAGAAACACTTAGAGAGGAAATAATAAAAAACTAAAAATAAGTTCCATCGCCCTCGTTATTAAACCGTTTGTCCGTTTATTCTTTTAAATCATATTTATTCTCAGATATTTTACCAGAGGGATAACAACAGGCTCCATGTGATTCAATTACTGGTTAGTGGATCGTTGTAATGATTTCCATTTTAATTTTTAGGGTCTAATAGTTGTTAAATTATAGTCTTTTTATAACAGACCTACTTCAGTATTCAGTTTTATTCTGTTTCAGCAACTTAAAGGCAACAAGAAATTATTTTTTCCAAATGAGGTCAGGGGATTGTTGTATTATATAATGACATAATTTAGACTTTATTACAATTTTTATTTCCTGGTTCATGTTATTATTTTGTAAGTGTAAGTGAATATGAAGACACATTTAAAGAAACATCTGTTTTGATCTAAACACTAGTTAGTCCTGAATGTCTGTGATCACTCACCAAACTGCTCACTCGCCTCTGCTACATTTGGCTTGCGAAGAAAACGTCTGCAAAGATATAATAATAATAAATAAATAAATAAATAAAAAGTTAAATTAAATAGCATACTAAAGATGTTGCCGATTAGACAAAAAACTATGCAGCCCAGATGCAGAAGGATAAAATAGGATGGGGCTGGGTGAAAACTTAGCATCATGATGGTAATTATTTTTACACATAAAGACAGAGAATAAATTCATTTTCATGCAAATGACCGTTTTTGATCTCCATGTTCACATCTAACAGTTGTACTGGCATATGTGTGATGTGATTTGAGTAATAACAAGTGTGAACTCCAGAAATGCTAACAACGCATATGCGATCACTATCATTGTTTATATAACTGCTTATCTGTACACAATATAGATTCTAATATAACACGTGAATCAGGCTTGCTTGCTTGTTTGTTTTTTCTCAGTATATGGTTGCTGCAAGCTAACCGCTAACATTTGTTGCCTAATCCCGCTACAGGTTATTTTTCAGTAGCAAGGACATAAAGAACGAAAGAGGCTTAAATTATACAACACATATGCTACAAAATGATCATACATAGGTGGAACAAATAACATTTTACAGCTACGAGAAACGCAAACGGGAGTTACCGCTAGCTTAGCCTCATAGCACTAGCTGTACCGGAAACGTAAACATAAACACAGTTATGCTGACTTAGCTATGCATTTGTTTTTTAACGTAATTTGAATGAATGTAACTGAAAGTCTTACTAACTTTTTTAGTTTATTCGACACAGCTCGGTATCTCGCCAGAAAATCGCCTTCAGCAGCCATAATTACCAAAACAAAACAAACCAGGAAGTGAAACTAATAGAAGCGCTGGGATTGGCTAGTCAATACCAGACTCGGTTCTTTCATTGGCTGGCGTTTACGCAAACGAGATTCGTCAAAGGAAATACCCATATAAGGCACTTTTAAAGTGACAGGGCACTTGGAAAAAATAAGCACATTATAGGAAAGCTGTTACATTTATTTACTCTTTAATACTTTCAGGATTTTTATACTATTATTTTATTATGGTCTTATTTATTTATTATGGTCTTCTTTCTTCTTTTGTGTCTCTGTTGCTACTGCCTCTTGGCCAGATTGTTGTTGTAAATGAGAATGGGTTCTAAATCAACTCATCTGGTTAAATAAATAAAATTAATTTATTATACAACTATAGTTGCTAAGCAGAAAAAAGCCTATGTTATACAGCAGCAAATAAGAAGCATTACACAGGATAACAAACAACAACAACAAAACTACAGATGACAATGATGATTCAATAGTATTTATTTTTTCCAGTGGTTTAATGTATATCAGTGTAACAGAACAGATTTAATTGGTATGCTTATTTTACCCTTTGTATTTTTAAATATGCATTTACATACTTTGACTGGAAGACATTTAATTTAGAGAATTGTTATGTTTTTGTCTTGCACGTCACTTTTGTTTGTTTGGTGTCAGTATAAACAAAACATTCACCTGAATAGATTTATGTCAGTCCTAAAAGTTTTCATAAACACACTCAATGCCTTCATCCTGATGTCCTGCAGGTTCTTCTGCCTGGGAAGTAAAATAAAACCAGATGAACAATCACACGTTTTACCTTGATATCACAGTGGTTGTTAAGCATTTACTGACCGTTTTTGAGAGTTTTTTTTTCAAGGATTTAGGTTTCTTTTTGTTCGACTCTGTTCTGACAGCAGAGCGGTCCAGCACTTCATAAATGGATCTGGGCCGAGGTTCTAGACTCTGAAAAGATTCACACGTCCAAGAAATATTAAAACTAAACTCAGAAGATCAGGGAAGAAGGACAAAAATGGCAACATTCTAATTAGTCAAACTACACAGTGATGAGTAATAGAGCTCTCACAGCGTAGAACGAAGTGGACTGAGCTGTCATCATGTCCATGTGGTCTTCCTCTATTTCTGTGTTCCTGGTGTGGTTTTTGTCTCTGTCGCCACTTTCAGGGAGAGTCTCCTTCTGAAAATTACAAACAAAAGAAAAAGAAGAAGTTGGATTGATGTAAAACATGACCTTTCTTGCCTAATTCTACAAAAAAATGAAAAACAACTATCTTTGCAGTAAAATTCTTGCAAGACCATAATACACTGAGTAACTTTAAATAGTCAAATAAAATCTTAAAATATTTTATTTAGTCCAACCAGTGGTTCAAACTAGAGCTTTGCAATGGCTTTGGGACTCTAGAGCTCTAGTTTGAACCCAAACAAGACACATCTTTCAAAACCTTGCAGCACAGAACACAGAGCAACATGTTTAACTTGCAACATCATGTAACGGCTCACATCTTACCCAACGTCCTCTGCAGACGTACACTGAGCCGAAGATGCTGAAGAGCAGCAGCACACCGGTGAAGACGGCCACGGTGATGAACTCTGTGTAGTCGTGCTGCACAGGCTCCCTGTAGCCTTTAGCTGGAAAACACACATCATTCATGATCAGTCGGAGCTGGAATGCACCACAACTGGATGTCAGAGGCTTCCTGATGGATTCCACATCTGGCAGGAGAGCATTCCTCTGAGGGAAAGAATTTAGGATCAAAGATATTTTCCACCTGTTGAGGGACTTGAAGGGATATTTCACTCCTAAGGGAAATTTAGGCTGTTGCCATATTCCCTAGAGTGGGAAAAAGCATTTTGTTACCAGCCCAGTCATTCTCCTAATCTGGCTGTTTTCTATTTGCTTTAGCTTAGCATAAACAATGTAAGTGAATGGTAACAGCTAGCATTTTACGTTCTTAAAACATACATATCACATTTTTAAATATGATGTTTGTACAGTATAATAATATTGCACAAATGTGATAAATACACATAGTAAACACATTATATTATATTGTTCAAATGTGAAAATGACATTAAAACCAAAAAATAATCACGTTTTAACGTGACATTGCTCCATTTTTATTTTGCGTGGGTGGCAGCTCCACGTTTCAGCAGTATCCTTACAGATCCCAGTTCCTTTTGAATATTCTGAGGACTAAACATAGACATCAGGGTAACCGGAAGCAACCAGATGCTGGAACTAAAACCTCTGGATTTATGGTTAATCACTAACCCAGGTCTTTTTTAAATCCAAGTTTAAGATTTTTTTATTCAGGAAGGCTTAAAATCCTCAGTAATTCTGGATCTGTAGCTTTGATCTATTCTCTTTGTGTTTGTTTTTCTGTAAAGCACTTTGGCTGTTTAGTAAAGGGCTTTATACAAGAACAAGGTAGATGTGAGCAGAAAAGAGTATAAAAGTTGTAGTTTTTACCTCTGACTCGTACAAACCAGGTCACCCTGAGCCCTTTAAATGAGCAGTGGTATGTTCCTGAGCTGCTCAGGTTCTTCAGGGGGATTGTCTGGATGGTTTTCAAAGGAACACTTCCAACTTTTGGGATATTGGAGTGATGTATCTTGTTGCCAGAAGGATCGTAGCAACGCAGGACGTCTTCAGTCTGATTTACTGGACTTGTCATGCTGATGTCGATGCTGAGATCTTCTCCTGAGAAGGCCACAAACACTCCGCTGTTCAACGTCAGAGCTGTGAAGGGACGTGATGGAGATCTTATTAGTTTATAAATCAAGTCAGTTATTGAAAATCATTCAGCTTGCAAATTTGAGCTATAAATGTTTGTAAAAAATACCAAAAAAAGAGAAGCAGTTTTCCTGTATTTCCGTCTGTAAAAGTTATAAATAAAAAATCTGACTTTTGTTTTGTTCTGGAGTCAATAAAGAAATAAGTGATTCAACTGGGAGGCAATCTAAAAATAATACATATAAGCTGCAAAATAAACACTTTTTTGGTTGGATTCAGAAGCATTAACCCCATAAGTGATCCAACTAATTATTCCGGACAAAACTTACTTGGTTCACCCATTCCTGAACCCACAGAAGAGCAGAAACACCAAATTATCCAGGTCAGAATGACAGAAAGCCGGCCCACATGCTGCGGTTTCATGTTGATTGTTAAAGCTGTTCTCGGTTCGTCTCCTCTCACTTTGTCTCGGTGAATAAAGTGTTGTGAGTTTCCTGAAAGTAGCAACACCAGCACTTCCTCAAAGTGATTTTTTCCTTGTTTTTCAGGAAGCTGACCAAATTGGACATTAAAGGGGCCAGAAAATGATTCCACTGAGCTAGTTGTTTTTAAAATAACAGCCAGCCCTGCTGACAGCCCCAGATCTGCTCTGTGCTGTGGTGGGAAGATGAGTTTTGGCTCATGTGGGAGTATTTCATCAGTTTCCAGAGGTGAAGCAGAGTGCAGTGCTGGCTTTCCTCCACAGTGAGACACTGTTGGAGAAACAACCTCCCTATGTGTGTGTGTGTGTGTGTGTGTGTGTGTGTGTGTGTGTGTGTGTGTGTGTGTGTGTGTGTGTGTGTGGGGCTGCATGAGCTGTGTTCAGATGTTAAAGAGCAGCCGTTTGTTTGTCTGATGTTTTTCCTGCCCTCATGCTTCCTCTCCTCCTTCTTCACTTGACTTTTTCACCATTTCTTCTCCGCCTGCACTAACAGGCCAACTCTGACCTCACTTCTGCCGCAGCGTGAAAACAGACTCATGAGCTGGAATAACATCTGGATGCCAGGGAAGGAAGACACTCTTTCAGTCTAACTTTCCACCTCTTACGCTCCGTATCCCTCAGAGCTCTTAAGGAGGAAAGTGAACAAATCTCTTTTTTAAAGCAGTCACCAAAGTCAGGATCCCACTTTAGGCTGTAAAACCTAAAGTTGGAAGTTTTTAGATGATTTTATGAAATCATCTGAAACTGAAAAAACTATTTCTGATAGAATATGTTCTCTATAATCAATGAAACGGCTGAAAAATAAAAGCTCTGAATGGACTTCAATAGTAGAATATAGGAGTTGAAAAAGCTGTAGTTCAACCAGCAACATTGGACTTCACATATCTGAGTGATGAGCTAAGAAGGAAAGCCACAGCTCAAAGCACAGAGTTACAAAGATACAAAGAAGACTGCTTTAAAAACCATTTAAGGTCTTAAATACATTTACATATTTATCATTTATTACAGAAATCATCACAGATTATTGATCCACCTCAGCAGAACTCATATCTCTGTTTGAACCTTAAATCAATGTAATCTATCTATTGTCAACTTTTTCCTTTTAGATGAACTTTAATGTTTTTATTTATTTTTTTATTTATATATTTCACCAAATCAAGCACATCTGTTTTCCAACATGACTGTTCCTGTGATACAGGTTCACTTTTGACCACAAAGGCAGAGATTATTCCTCTAGTTTTACACAAATATTAATATGTGGATAGTTACATAAATGATTTGTGTTGCATCCTTTCTGGCTGAGTATTTTTTGCTTGAATGTGTGATGCTGATTTAACCTTGATCTGCAGCTGTATCTGAGTTCTCCTCACCAACAGAAAGCACACTTTATACCGGCGGGTATAGTCTGGTGATAGGGTAACAATACAGGCAATACTAAAAACCAGATCACTTTTGTGAATTTTAAGACTGGATTTAATTGGAAAACTCAGGTCAGAGGCTTCCAGGACACATCCTGTACTGCTGTCACCCAGCAGTCAGAGTTTGAATTGCACCACACAAAAGTAATACAGTAAATATTTCATGTAAATTGGTAATAAAAATGTGATGCATGTTGCTTTAAAATATCAATTCAGTATCATAACATGAAATATCAACATATTCAAGTGTATCAGTATTTTCTTAAATCCTTTTTTTTATACAAATTTCAGCTAAAAATTCATCTAGTTATTCATGTTTTCTGCAGAGTCTGAAATACACTGACTGTCCAAAAGAAAAGTCTCCACCTGGATTTAACTAAGCAAATAGGTACGTGTCGCCTATTGGATAATTACTGCATGGGTGATTATCTTTCAGCTGGAAACAAGTTATTTAACCCCAACTGGTGCAATGAGTTGCTTCTCATTTCTTAAACAACCATGTGGAAAGACACATCTGGTGGTGTTAGTCTGTTTGAGAAGGGTCACATCACTGGCATGCATCAAGCAGAGAAAACATCTAAGGAGATTGCAGAAACGACTAAAACTGGGTTCAGAACTGTCCAACGCATTATTGAAAACTGGTGTGATGAGTCCAGATGGACCCTGTTCCAGAGTGATGGGTGCATCAGGGTAAGAAGAGAGGCAGATGAAGTGATGCACCCATCATGCCTAGTGCCTACTTTACAAGCCTGTGGGGGCGGGGCTATGATCTGGGGTTGCTGCAGGTGGTCAGGTCTAGGTTCAGCAACAGGATGTGCTCCAAGAATGAGGTCAGCTGACTACCTGAATATACTGAATGACCAGGTTATTCCATCAATGGATGTGTTCTTCCCTGATGGCACGGCCATATTCCAAGATGACAATGCCAGGATTCATTGGGCTCAGATAGTGAAAGAGTGGTTCAGGGAGCATGAGACATCATTTTCACACATGGATTGGCCACCACAGAGTCCAGACCTGAACCCCATTGAGAATCTTTGGAATGTGCTGGAGAAGGCTTTGTGCAGCGGTCAGACTCTACCATCATCAATGCAAGATCTTGGTGAAACATTAATGCAACACTGGATGGAAATAAATCTGGTGACATTGCAGAAGCTTATCAAAACAATGCCACAGTGAATCGTAATCAAAGCTAAAGGCGGTCAAACAAAATATTAGAGGGTGACCTTTTTTTGATGGTGACTTTTTTTTGGGCCAGGCAATGCATTTCACAGATCATTAGATCAGCAGCACCTCTTGATCACAAGAAATAAGAGAATAAAAGTATCAAATTTTTAGCTTAGATCTTGGTGTTCGTCATGAAAAAACATGACCATTATTGAGTAAATCACGAGTTATCTGGAAGAAAAATAACTGGAACATATTTCACATCTGGCAGCAGCTGGGTTGCAGAGAGAGGGAAAACGGAGGTGGGCGTGAGTCGAGGTGTTCAGATACAACATGTCACAAACCCAGCACAGATGAAGAGTGTCGTTCTGGAGAACCGGACCCACAGCTCTTTGGTTTTTAGAGCAAACAGAGACAAGAAGAAAGGACTTTTAACACAGGAGAGGAAAAGTCTTCAAATCTTATCATCACCACTTCATGTTGTGAGTATGCGTCCAACTCTTCAAATGTTTTCCAGGCTGTTGTGATGTGAGTTTTATTCCTTACTGAGCAGCAGAGTGAGATGAGTTTGAGGTGTTTGTGCTGGATCGGGTTGTGGTGCAGCAGATCTTTTCTCAGTATTTGTCTCTAAGTTTCACAACACAAACATTTAACCTGCTAAAATATTTCCTGATATTTATCTTTGAGCCAAAGATGCTGCGTGGAGTCGTGGACATGATCTTTTTTCCTTTTTCTGGATCATTGGTGTTCAAAATCAGACCTGGACTCAGAAAAAAAGGAAGGAAGATTTTTAATGATGCTTGGCCAAACTGGACACACACACACACACACACACACACACACACACACACACACACACACACACACACACACACACACACACACACACACACACACACACACACACACACCAAGGCAAACTTGAAGCTTGACATTTTTTTGGTAAACAAAAAAATACAGTCGCAGGCAAAGGTATCAGAGATGGAACAGCCAGCAGAGGAACATTTTAAACTCAGATATGAATGTAAAAGTGTAAATATGGAAGCAGTAGGCTATCACTGTTGGTAGATGATGTTCTGAGATTTAAACTGTTTCTATAAAAATAGCAGAGAGAAGGTTTGGACTTCAGCACCATGTCTATGATTATGGGATTTAGCTACGAGTGAAGAAAGGTTTATTTGATTGGCACAAGAATGTCTGATATTTCTCTTAGTTTGCTCAATTTTAGCAATTCGAGTTAATATATAAACAGAAACTCCATGTTTCTACTGTCTTTGAGTTGAATCTTAAGGTGACATTTTTGAAGATATTTAGCTTATTTCTCAACTGGGACAGCATTCAGATGTTTTTGTTTTCATCCTGATTTTTAAAAGGTGAGCACCTTTCAGCTCATCATGGCCCCTCTTCCACTGTTGATGCTGCTGATGGTGGTTGGCATGGTAACCGGGACACACGCAGCCAGGGAGGAGAATGAGCTGGATTACGGTTACTGGAACTACAGAGAAGGAGGTTTGAATTTACGAGCCTGTAAATCTCAGAGTGTTTGAACTCTAACAGATGATTGATGAGATGCAGCAAAGCTGTCCAGATGAGCTCAATCTGCTCGGTGCTGAGACGGATTCACTGCAAGCGGGGTTTTGTCTGATTGTGCCATGCTCTGGTTTTCAGCTGAGAGCGTTTACGTGGCCTCGGTGCGTAGTGTGACCAGAGTTCTGGATGCCTGGGGGAAACGGATCTTCAGTGAGATCAAGACTTTGCTGCACTCTCAGCCCAACTCGCTACTGCCCGACTACTCCAGGTAACTCCTGGCAATCATAAAGCAGCAGTCTTCAACATTGTGTGTTGTTTTTTTTCTAAACTTCTACTCTTGTCTCATAGAAGTACAGCTGTTTTTTGTTTCAGCTGAGGAATGATTGTGTAAACATTTCCCAACATTACAATCAGCTTAAATTCACATTATTTTCTACAGCAGCAGGTCCGCCATACCGCTTTTAGAACCTCGTTTAGCAGCAGTAACTTCAAGGCGGTTCTGTTCTCTCTGACTTCATCCCTTTATTCTTCCAGTGAGGTTTGTAGACATTTATTTCAGCTGCATCTCAACCAGTTACAGATCTGGAATTTGACTTGACTTTTGCAACAACTTCATCATTTTCTTTTTCAGCAGGTCGGTTGTAGATTTGCTGCTGTGTTTGGGGTCATTGTCCTCTTGTGTGACCCGGTTTGGTCAAAGCTGTCAGACAGATGGACTCACATCTGACTCTGAGATACTTTGGTCTACAGAGGAGTTCATGAACTCAGTGAAGTGAAAAGACCCCAAACCATCAGCCCTCCACTGCCGTGCTGACGGCTGTTATGAGCTGTTTGTGTTTGTAGGCTGTTTGGTTTTCACTCAGTAAGGAGCTGTGCATTCTGGGTAAACGTCTCTGCTTTGGTTCCACCTGTCTAAATGACATTGTTCCAGAAGTTCAGTGGTTCATTCAGATGCATCTTTGCAAATCTGAGCCAGGCTGCTACACACTAGAGAAGTTTATTTTCTCTCTGCAACCATTCATTTCTCTGAGCATTGGACAGTCAGAGCTCTGAGTTCAGGGTGAATTTAAAGGGAAGATCACACCTTGAGATTTTTATCTTGTTGTGTTCCACTTATTAATAATAAACCTTGGGCTCTAGATAGCTTGAATTTACCTTTAGCCCTTCCGAGGTTGGTGAACAGCAATGGTTGGTTCTCTAAGGTGACTTTCCTCATTGTGTTAACACACACTTGTATGCTCCAGACCAGCAAACAGGAGACATAGATGTACAAGTCTGCTTTCCCACTTTAGCTTTGTTGTTTGATAAATCCTCACATGTTGGAATCTGCTGAGGAAAGAGGATTTGAACAAGATCATCAGTCCAATAAGTCTATGTGAGATCTATGAGTTTTACTGGTCTGATTATAACTGAGCAGCTTAATCACTGTAGTGGAAATGATTGGCTGAAGACGTTCATTCCCAAACCATTAAAAACAGTTAAGAGTAATTTTAGTTCATTTCTTTATGGGAGTAAAAGGGTTTGAAGTTGTGCCTGGTCCTTGAGGGACACTGCCTGCATTACCTTCATTATCACACCTGGCTTTGATCAAAGGGTGATGAACTCGAGGACATGCTGTAGAGGTGATTGAATCAGGTGTGTTGAGCAGGGAAAAAGCTAAAACATGCAGGGTGTTGGCCCTCCAGGACCAGCATTGAATAACGCTGGTTTACAGAGTATTGAAGCGAGGAACAAAACGACATATAATAGAGTAAAATAAAAGTGTGATCTGTGCTTGTAGCCTGTAACTCAAACGTCTTTATTGCTTTCCTGATTTAACGAGACAGGACTAAACTAAAGTCTGACTACATTACAGCAGAGAGTCTTGGTGCCCACCTGCATCTGTCAATCAGTCTGGAAGCATTCAGGTTATTTGAGCAGAAAATATAAACACTGAGGCAGCAAAGAGTTGAGCAGCTGAAACTGCAAAATGGAAAACATTTTTCATTTTCCACTATCAGCAACTGCAGATGTTTACAGAGTCTTGTTAAAACAAGGTGATGCAACACACTGGTAAACATGTCTCGACCTCCAAATAAAATAAAATAAAAATGCATCAACTTCTAAATCAGCAGATAGTTTGCTACCCCCCAAAATAACTCACATTTGTGTGTTTGAACATTTGATACGCGGACTTCCTTTTTATTTACTCATGATTCCAAACTTATGGGGTCAAGAGGTTATGTCAAAAATGATAACGACAGTTTTGGGGTCAAAAAAATTAGGTTCTGGCTCAAAACGTTGTGATATTTCTTCACCTGCATATATTACATGATGGAATTCTTTAAACTATGTAAATGGAGATTGATTGTAACTAATTAAAACTATGTGTTAAAACATAAAAATAAAAATCATCCGTCATTATCAGAAATGTCACAATTTAAGATGAAAACTGTAAACATAATGATTTATGTGTCAGGACAGATTTTTTCACCCTGCGAGGCTGAGCCTGCTCTGCTCCTCCTGCAGGGTGCGCCCTCTGTCTGAGTCTGTCAACGACCTCTTCAGAGAAGTCTCTCTGCTGCGCCGTCGCATCACCGAGCTCTCTCATCGCCTAGCAACGCTGCAGCCATACCTCCGTCGCCACGGCTACCGGGGAGAAGATGGAGAGGAGAGGACTCTGAGAGGGGAGGTGGCAAGTCTCACCCGGTACCCTCTGAAGAACAAAGGGAGGGCAAGCGGGCCAAGGGGGACCCGGGTAGTGGGAAGGAGACGGGTGAGGGTCCTCAAGAACAGGAGATCTGGTTCAGAATGAGTCACATGGACTGAGGGGAGTAAAGAGAAAGTTATGCAATAACCTGTGTAAGAAAATGATACTCATCATAGACTCAGCTGGTCCTCTGAGACCAGGAACGATGTCTGATGTCTCAGATCTTTATTAAAACTTTCTGATGTCTTCCATATTTTATTAGTTAGCTGTTTCCTGTCTGAATGAAGTCCACAAGTCTTCCTGTGGTCATTTCGACCCTCAAGTCTTCTGTAACATATATTTTTATTTAGGAGGAGAGAGGTCAGAGCACACTGATACAGACAGCTCTGAATCTACATTTTTATAATTTGTTGTTTTAATAGTTTGAAAACCAGCAGCTCCATTTTTTCTCCTGAAAGTTTCAGAAGATCCAAAAATAAAAGCAAAAGGCAGGATCCTGTTTATGATTCTTTGCAAATAAAGAGTCCTCTGCTTTAAACAACTTCTTTCATGTGGCTTTATTGTGACATTTCAACACAGAAGCTACATTAAAAAGTACCTGGAGAATCCTCAGATGCTCAAATGATGCAGCACTACTCTCATACTGTTTTTTTTGTCCGTTCTTATTGCACAAATGTGTTTATTTGACCTTTTTCAAAGAACAATGTTCATCTTTTAACCCTAACCACACTCCCATAGAGAATAGCATCAACCTCTCGTGTAAATTCAAGTTAAAATCGAATGATGACCTATTTGTTTCCTTTATGTGAAATATTAAATTCACTCTTCAAAACTAGATGAGATACCTTGATGCGTTTTCACCTGCATACATGAATAATAACGAAATTAAGTAATGAAAAAAGTAAAACATAAAATCAAAAACTACAGTTTATTTATATAGCACCAAATCACAACAAGAGGCTGATGCCCCCCCATAAGGCCACCACAGCTCAGCAGAATGCCAGTGTAACCTCTTCTGGGGAGAAAAGCACTTAGAGAAAATAAAGTACTTGTACTGTACTTGCCACACATAGATCACAATTATACAGAAAAAGAAACCGACACCTGCCACCAGCAGTGGATCATCCACTAGAGGGAAAAATGTGGGTCTAGGATGCAGTACAACAGTTTTTGAGCAAGAAACTAATCTGGTTAATAAGGTATAGAAGGTCCTAAAACCATTGGCTGAGGGATGATGACTTACAGGCTGTCATCGCTCATTAAACTCACAGTGGTAGCACCTATCAACACCATCCCTCCACAGAAGAAGGTCAAAGTCTTTCTCATGACATGTAACCGGCCATGAAAACAGGTCCTCTGGGAAAAAAAGTGAATATGAAGTCTCACCAGTCTGACTGAATCAGATCAAGTACCTGTGCTGAGCAGCAGGGAGTTTAGCAGGTATGATTCAGGTTACTGAAAAGGTTCATGATATTTGTTTTCTTAATTCTTAGTAATTCTTTAACCTCTAATTCTCTATTTTTCTAAATATTAGTAAAGCCTCTGAGTCATGGAGCTGGAGTCTGACTCCAGCAGTCATTGGGTGAGGGGTGGGGGACACCCTGGACAGGTCTCTGGTCCATTATAAAAACAAACAACCAATCACACACTAACTACCTGGGGACAAGTTAAAGACATGCATGTTTTTGGTCTGTGGGACGAAAGCTGAACTTGTGAAATAACCTAACACATGCATGGGGAGAACATGCTGACTCCACACTGAAAGGCTGCAGCCGGGACTGCTCCACAGTGCAGCAGCCCGTTTACCATCAGACCTGCAGAAATAAGAAATCATTTCAAATGATAAATGACTAGAGTCAGAGGACTCCAAAGCGTTTTACACTACAGTGTATAATTCATCCATTCACACACACACATTCACACGCTGGTGATGATGAGCTTAAGCTGCTCTGGGGCACACTGACAGAGGCAAGGCTGCCAAGCACAGGCAGCCACCGGTCCCTCTGACCACAGACATAAATACATAGACACCTTGTGGACTGGCGCTGCCTATTGAAGCCGTAGTGGCCGGCCGCCATCTTAGTTGAGTCTCCTTTTGCCCCCAGTGCATTCATTTCTACTGAGGAAGGTGCTTACCCAACTAAAAAACACATTTTATCAAGCTTTTTCACTAATTCAGAGACATGGTATGGCATGACAATTAAAATATAAACATAAATAAACAAAATAAATTAAAATATAAAATCCCATCAGGTAGGCTAGAAATGTCAATAGTAATCCCACGTGATCTGTTTTCAATAGTACACCAGTTGTTGCAACTGTAGGCTGCACAAAAGTGGATATAGTTGCCCACTCTGCATTGACTTTGGAGAATGAGAAGACCCATCCAATATGGCAGCGATGCTGTTACGCTGTCCAGCATCCAACGAGGCATCTACGTATTCATGTCAATGCCTCCGACCACCACCACCAGGCAACGTGGTTAAGTGTCTTGCCCAAGGACACCACGACAGTGACAGGAGGCGAACCTGCGACCTTCTGATTGCAAGATGGCCAGTTAACCCCACTGCCACCATCACCCTATACCTGTCTGACAACATGAACATCTGAACCACTGCGTGTCTCACTGGGCTCATGCTGGGAGAATTCAAAGACCAAACCTCTGCAGGCCAATCTAACATGTAACATAAAATGTGACAATACTAAAGATTTTTGGATAAATATTCTGTGGACTGGTGAAACAAAAGTGAAGTTTTTGGGCGGTGTGTGTCCCGTTACACCTGTAATAAAACAAATACTGCATTTTAGCAACAGTCAGACATGGAGGTGGTAGTGTGATGGTCTGGAGCTGCTCCAGGACCTGGACCACCTGCTGTAATTAATGCAACCATGAGAGTTCTGCTCTCTAGCAGAAAATCCTGAGGGAGAATGTTTTACCTTCGACCCAAACGGGCCGTTCATGCTGGAAAATCCTTCAGTGGGATTGAATGAAAACTATTCTGTAAAGACGAGTGGGACAGAAATCCTCCATAGGTTATTGCAAACACCAAATGTTATGGTCAGTCACTTTGGCATATAGGGTAAGGTTGGTTGCTTTTCTTTTTTACCTAAATGAAAAAATAATTAGATAACAGTTTTTTCCATCATTTATCATGTTATTTTCATCTGGTGCTGACATTTGTTTGCTGATCTGAAACATTTAATGTGACGAAAAGAGAAAACAGGATGAATTTGGGAGGATCCTGCCTGTCAGTCGGATGTGACTCCATCCCTCCATCTCCAACTGTTGAGTGTTATGTTCCAGGGATAAAGGTGGGGCTCCATCTACATGAGTTTAATCCTAAACTAAAGGATGGTGTGCTTTTGCCACAGGGTGTCAGTGCTCTCCTGCTGCTGTGATCAGATGTGACATTAGCTCTGACACGCGGAGGTCTGATCTTTTGGTTTGTGCTCAGCTAAAGTCAAGATTGGTCCCAGCAGGGGGTGCCTATTGTCTGCTAACACAATTACAGCCCAGTGGGTTTTGTTTTTCAGTGATAGTGTGTGTTTTGTGTGTAAGCATTGTGGGGCTCAGACATTCAACTTTACGCCTTCATAAAAACTTTGCCAAGTGTTTCTACAGCAACCGGTTCCTCTCTCCTCCTCTCCAGTAACTTGTTACTACTCCTGTAGCTTTTTCCTCCTGCCAGCTGCACCCTGAAGCCCCTTTTGTGTCTCAGCTGTTTGCCTCGGACTTCATCCCCACTCGCAGTACTGTAATCTATACATCAAACCCCCACCTCACACCCCTTTACGTCCTCCCCTCCCTCCCTTTCTTCCTGTGCTGCTCTATGTGGGCGTTAAGCTCAGGCTGTACTTTCCATTCTGGTGCTGTATTGTCAATGCATTGTTGCATCCGATCCAGTGAAGATGCTGTGGGAATACTGTATAAATCTCTCTCCACGTCTCTCTTCCTTCACCCATCCTCCCTCCCCTCTCTGGAAAAAGAGCCAGTTGCTAGGTAACAGTTAATTGTCAAGAAGTAGTTACATGTGTTGTAATGCATCCTGAGGTTGTTGGGCTGGTGTTGGAGCCAGAGAGGTGAGCAGAATAAAATGTTTTTTTCTTTTATTTAGATGAAAATACTAAAAAGCAAAAAAAAAAAAAAAAAAAAAAAAAAAAAAAAAAAAAAAAAAAGATGAATACATTTGTTGTTGTTGTACAACCTCACCTTGTTCTTTGCCAACATCCGAGACTGCAGATGTTAAGCACTCTCCCACCCTATCTGTGAGCAAGGCATCAGTGCTTTTTCAAACCGGCTGGTTTCTTTAAATAACTCCTGTTGCTGGACAAGGCTTTCACAGTTAGGAGTGAATCTGAGGAGTGAGGGGGAACAAGGTTCAGGAGCTTTGATCTGTGCTTCTCCATTCACTTTGCATCACTTTCCTCTCCCTTCGGTCTCTCTCTCTCTCTCTCTGCTCTACAAACACTCACATCCAGTGTTAGAGCGCCATGATTCTGATGCTTACTATACAAGACAGAAAAGAGCAAATAAAACATCAAATACCCACGTTTTCTTTGATCAACTGTAATTTCCTCATTTAAACACCGTAATCAGTGGAAATTTAAATAGAAAAAAAAAACTATTTTAAGATCATTTCAAAACATAAACTTCAAATCCTAAACCTGAGAAATGTTTGTTTTTGAAACGTGTGCATTTATTTTAAATGATATGAAAAGTTTCACAGTTCAACAGGTTCAGCTTGTAAATAAAAGAGCAGAACAGGCTGGATGCTCCTCAGGAAAAAAGCTGCAGACGAATACTGAGAAAGAGACGGGAGATTTCACCTATAATCCATAAATAAACTGCCACAAATCTCCATGTGCAGGACAACAGTGGCTGTAAGAACTCTTGTGCTTCTCTGGATCTGAGTAGGGCAGACATTCCTCTCGACTCCCAAACTTCCAGATATATTCCCTCCAGCGTGTCCTGGGTCAGCTTAGTGGTCTCCTCCTGCAAAGACATGTCTGAAACATTCCCCACCTCTGCTGGCTCCTGCTAATGTGGAGGACCAGAGGCTCCATACTTAACCCTTAGCCTGACTGAGTCACTCTGAAGGACAAACTCATTTCAGCTGGCTGTATTCTCCATCTTGTTCTTTTGGTTATTACCCAAAGTGCATGAGCAGGGAGCATGAATTTAAATCAACTTAAATTGAGCTGTTTAGCTCCGTCTTCACCACAGAACTACATCCTTACTAAGAACATCCTCCTAGGAACAGTCTTGCTTGTTTCAGCAAGTTCTGGACAAACTACAACACAGGTCTGCATTTAACTGTTACATGTAATCTGGACTGAGACAAGTCTTCTATTGAAAAAAAAAAACCAGATGCATCATTCAAACTCAAATATGGTATAAGAATATGGTGCTACAGCTGAATCTTTTTTGTTGTTTTCTAAGGTCAGCCAGCATCCCAGCCGTTTAGAAACATCAAAGAAAACTGAAACAAACACATAAAGCAGCATGAAACAAGTCTTGGTGCCATCCTGTGAACACAATACAATAACAGGAGAAGAAAATAAAAGGCGTCTCGGTTGAGGTTTCATATTTTTTATTAATACTCAACACTTTTATTCCAAAGAGACAGAAGAATAATATTTCTCAGCACTTATTTTCACATTGACTGTGTTTAATCTCGTTTTCAATATTACTAAATATTCCATCAAATTTGAAATACTCTCTTCACACAAGTAATATCTCTCCATACAAAAGAAAAAAAGAAAGCAATCAGGAACTAGAATTTTGTTCTATGTACATTTTTCACAATCTGTACAGCTCAGGAATGCAGTTCGATCCTCCGCCGCGAAAAAACACTCAAACAGAAGACTGAGAGGGGAAAATAGACGACCTCTGTAAAAATGTGTTGTGCTTTCTTTTTACCAATAAATGAAGGTCCCTAATATGTTTTTTTCTTTGAGAAAAACAACATTTTAGACGGTCTTTGACCAAATCAAAACAAAAGGAAAACACAGACCTTCACTCATTAAATGTGTGCACTAAGTGTAATAATACATGATTGCACGATTCCTGGCCTGAAGTCATTACAAAAGCTTTTCAGCGAAGGGACGTAAAGGAATCAAAGATTTATCCCAAATAGATGTACTCTGCTGTTTTTTACAGTTATTATCAAAAGTCCATGAGTGTGAGGTAAAGTATTTACATCTGTTTATAGTACAATAAAGAGTTTTCTCACACACTCTGCCTCTCTTCCATGTGAGCACACACAGAGGTAATCAAGCGTATGTTTTCAGGCACGTACAATGACAAATAATGACTTCTGCTATAAAAAAAAACGGAAGGAAAAAAATCTGCAGAAATGAAAAATGACTAAATGAAAACCTTTCACTTCAGTGACGATGAATGTTCACGACTAGACCTCAGCTTTGCCCGAAAACATCTAAACCAACTGTCCGGATACCTAAAGAGGATCGTTAATGAAATATGTTTATTTTTCTCCTGTAAGAATATCAACCAGTGTTGCCGTATGTGTGTGAAAACAAGCAGAATTTAGATTCTCGGACTGATTTCTTCTTTTGCATAAAAAATAAAAAGTCAAACACACACATCTACAGCACTACATGGATCATTAGAATCAGTTAAAGTGATAAAATCCCAACAATTCTTCAAAAAATACACAATAATTTTTGTGCTAAAATTTAAGATGAAATAACGGAAATACATGCATGTCCTAACAAAGAGACCTTTAGTATCATACATACTGACTTGTCAGCCTAATGAGAAGAAAAGTTCAAAGTTCTGACTGAGATTTACAAGCTGAATATCCGTTCGGTCACATTGTGCTTCAGTGTTAGGTTTAGTTTCAGTTAGAAGGATGAAGAGTTTGGATATATTATGTTAAAGCAGAGATGAGCTGCTTGTATCGTTTGAAATCTGTTTGCAGGTTTGGGAGCCATTTATCAAAAAGTCTCCAGTCCACATGATCTTCACGGGACTTACGATCTGAAGGTAAATCCTTCCCGTTGTTAAAATCTCAGCAGAAGCAGACAACAGCACAGGTTTAATGATAGCATATGTAATCAGATTATTTAATCTTTTAAAAGATAAAATGTTTTAATGAAGCAGATTTGGAAGAAATTGAAGGTACAGATTTACTGTTTGCTCTTCTGTGAAACATTAACTTAAATTAGTGAGATGGCTCCTGCTGGAAGTTAGTTGAGAAAAAAAACTCATCTTTATAAGCTTGTTAAATAAAATGGTAGCTAGCTTAGCATCCAAACAGCAAAGAAGCAGCTATGCAGGCTGTGATTAAAGGTAACGAAGTCCGCGTACCAGCACCATCAGTGAGCTGTCATCAATGTAAAGATAAGTACTAGCTTGGAGTAACTTTTCCTTATGGTTTGTTGCATATTTGTTAGAAAGTTTCAGGTTACAAAAGCCTTTAATTAATTTTTTTACACAAAATTAAGGAGCACATAAAAGTGTGAGGAGTAGAAAACCGTTACTGGTCTTTTATGGCTTCTTATAATAAGATTTATTTTCAAGTCAAACTGTAAACTGGTTTCAAGGCTTTAAAATATTTGACTAAATTTCTCTTGTACTTTTTTTTTTTTAGTTTTACGCATTTAACAAGAGACGTGTCCTGAGCAGCAGGCTGGACCTGATGTTTGGTGAAAGGTCGAACAGAATAAACAACTAGGCTACACAAAATCAAAAAGCTGAGTCTCCCTTATACTCTTCACCTCGACAAACGGTGGCAGCTGTGGGATTCGTCGTGTGGTTCTTTGTCTGAGTTCAGGCAAAAGTCTTTGGCCTTTGCTACAAAAAGGGAAGTGAAAACCTCCACAGAGCTGCCCCTCAGAGGGGAAAGCTGTAAAGGCCCAAATGTGCAGTTTTCTAAAATATCAATCAGCAGAAAATGTTTGCCTCTTAATCATAGGGGATTGCATTTTTAAAGGGACACTAGTCAGTTTTGCCTTGTTTTTAGCACCCCCTAGTGTTCGTTGGTGAAAACGAAAGTAAAACTTATCTCTCTTCGCTGTGCGTTCGTCTTTTTAACACCTTATTCTTACTATGTCTCCCCAGCCTTTATCAGTTTCTATGGGAGTTATTCATCACTAAATTAAACAAATCAGCTGTGTTCATGATCTAAAACATGCATGAAACGTGCTGGAAGCAGACTGCAGAGCCAGGTAGGTCAAGCTGAATTGTTCTAAGTCCCAGCAGACCGGACTGGCAACTGTGAAGTTGCAAGTGGAATATTCTGACCACAAGGGGCGGCAGGGGCTGGGTGGCCTTTCATTAACCCTGTAAAAGGTCATTTTAGCACATACTGGCTCAAGAACATGATTTAAAAATATTAAAAAGTTGCAAAGTGTCCCTTTAAAATTTCAGAGAGCTTATCAGAGAAACAAGGACAATTCTACAACATGTATGTCTTTGAACATATATGTTAATATATCCTATAAGGTAGGACTGGGCGATATGACCTGCAATTACCATGATCACATCAGTAATCTTTATCACATCATGCATCGTGATATTCTAGATCTACCTTTAGAAGTAATCATTTATTCAACACTATGGTTGAATGCTGTGTGCCGTGACTCAGAAATGGAAACAGTCATTTACCCTGAGATCAAAAAACAGCAACACAACTTTTAAGTGTCCCCTTAGTTCATGTGTTATCTGTCTGCAGAAAAAAAAATCAGAAGGCTGCGGTGCAAATGTAATTACTAAACAACATCAGGACACATTAGGTGAGAGCACTTGTTGCTCTGTCTGTACAGAAAACCAACTTTTCCAAGTAAAGCAGCATTTTGTATCCAACCCACTCCTGGATAATTAATGATGCTGCAGTTTTCATTTAATTTGGTGTTTCTGTATTCTTCCAAACCATTGGCAGTTCTAAGGGCGGGGCCATAGGGGCGTTGGCCCATGCTGAAATTTGATTGGCTCCCTGAAGTGCCCCTGTCCTGTCACTCATTCATCCTTTGAGCGATGATCAGATTATAGGTGGATGCAAATCCAAACACTAATGATGCTAATGAGCCAAAGAGGAATTTCCAGCGTGAAATCTTGTGTAAGGATGTTGGACTTACATTGTGGCCCCTTGATGGCCCCATATGCAGAAAAATCCTAGATCCACCCCTGTTTCTAACTACTATTAACAGTTTAATTTCTCTGCATCTCTCTTCTCCTCATCCTCAAAGGTACAGGTGAGAGGAAGGAGTTTTCTGGATGAGAGGTGAAGTGAGCTGTGATGCATAAAAGGCACAAGGGGAAAAACAAGAAGTTTAAATTTTGGTGTAAAAATGGATCTCTGACTGTTGTCATTTAAGAAATCACATGAAACCAAAACCTTGACAGTATTTTTGATAAATTGTCCATCCCAGCTGTATGGATATCACTCAGAATGAGGACTTTAAATAAAAATCCAATTATTGGAGGAAACGTGGTCCAAGCCACAGCTTATGATCATAGATCATAGGGCAGAGGGTCTTCTCATCTCTTAACTCAGAGCACCAGCCCAGATCAGACTGATTGAATCGACTTTGAAACAAGCAAACTGTAAACCCTCAGCGTCATGTTTACAGTGATTATCTGATTATTGGTAACCAAAACAAAAACTAGTTCATTAGCAAAACTGTTCATATAAACAGGTTTCTCGCATATGCCAAAAATAAACACTGGAGACACTACACCCTAATACACAGCGTTGTTTCTGTCAGCTGTTTGGTTTTAAGCCATTCGCCCTCGTCTGCAGCCTTGTAACATTTTCTCTCAAGTAGTCACAGTGTAGTCGCTGCTCTTAGTCTAATGTTTCCATCTGCCAGACCCGAGCTCTTAGTGTTTGTTTGCCCCTAAACATCATGACATAGAAATCACCATAGCAACCATAAACTCAAATTGAAGTCCCTTTTTTCCACTTCAGTGCCTATCAGAACTGCACTCTTTGGGCCATTTATATGCCAGCTTGTTTTTTTATCAGAATAACTGACATTAGTAGCTCTGACATACTCAGAATCTCTTCAGGAATGTTCTAGTTTTCTATATATTTTGTAATTTGTAAAAAATATTGTGCTTTTTTTACTAGAAGTTTAGTTTAAATGAAATAGATGTGGTTAGGGTTAGGCTAGCCCTAAGTGCATATTATGGTGCTTCGCTGGTAGGGACATTTTGCTGTCTTTATGCACAACCAGATGGACTGCTTCTGCACTGTTTCAAATCTTGATGCTAAAGGCTAACGTTTATCGCTTCACAAGATGGTGTAATCAGTCTTCTCAGCCAAATGTCTGCTGCTCCTTTTCAACGGGAGACTTTTGTCATGTCCGTGTGCTGTAGACCTCATATTTAACTTGTTATGCTATAGAATAATATGTCTAAAAGCCACAGGTGGCCCCTTCCACCTGCATTACATAACACTAAATCATCTCGCGCCCCCCATTCTTCAAATGTGAGCCATAAAACATGACAGGCAGGGCTTGTAACCGCAGCCATAAAAGGGAAATAAATGAACTACTAATCTCAGGAACAGTGGCCTTCCTCTTCATGAGTCCATTATGTCCTTGTCCTTAATCCCAAAACTGTCAAAGTCAATTAAATCAGATCCAATGAAACAATATGAGGAGATTAAATCGATTTAGTTTAAATTTACATGTGAGCTATGTCTTATGATGAGCTAAGGAATGATAAAAATGAGAAATGAAAGGAATCATCTGCAGAGATAGAAGTATAAAAACCTTCTATATCGTATCTCTTGCTGTCTCTGTCATTGAGATCAATGTAGAAATTTAAACAGCCAATTTTATAGCAATTTCTCTGGTTAGGTTTGAGTCATTGTACCAGATAAATACCTAAAACCTTTACCTAATGTTTGACTTACTCACTGGTATCTTTGCAGGTGTATCTGTCTACCAACAGAAGCAGGAAAAGACTCAGTGTTAGTCCCTTTAAGGCACATCCAGCTCAAAATGAGAAACCCTTTTGGTCCTGCCAAGCAGAAAGTAACAAATAAAACTCAAAAACCACAAATCAGTATGATGATGTTGCTTCTGTTGCTTAAAAAAATTGAAATAATTCACAAATTTATAAATACATATAGTGCACTCAGCAAGTCATGCCTCTTACATACACTTCACAGCAATCAAAAGTAAGAAAAGTAGAAAAAAAAATAAGACCAAACATGAAGAATTCATAGCAAAGAAGAGTCCAAAATACCCAACACAGATCTGTAGTGTCAACTGGTCCACCAGTCTCCGGTAATCGTGAGTTAAGAAAGAATAACATCACACAAATCTGCAACATGAACTATTCAAAGAAATGAAGTTCAGAAACAATCAAAACTGATCATCATCAATAAACACTGGAATAATATTCAATAATATCATTAACATCATCAATACAGTTATTGTTAGTTTACCCTGTTACTTCAGCAGAAGTGTAGATTTCTCATTCATGATTGTAGTTAAACAAAATGTTTGTTTTGGTGTTGAGGAACTGCAGGAAGGAGGGAACGACAGCGAGCATGTGAAGAGAGCAGAGTCTGGAGAATTGATTTCACCTTTTCCCACTCCCTCCAACCCTCCCTTCCTTTAGATTTCTAAAGCGTTGGAGCAGCACCGGAATCCTCTCATCTTATTAAAAACTTGTCTCACTTCAAACGGAACCACACTCTCTGTGGCAGGGGCCCCCTGTGCTTTGCTCAAAATCTTTTCTTAAAGTGGACAGAGAACAACACACACACTGTCGTGTCTCCACATTTGCATCACACAGAGAAGTTAAGCGCTTTCTCTTCTTCCCTTCACCCCCCCCCCCCCCCCCCCCCCCCCCCCCCCCCTCATCTTTTCTCTCCATCGTCTTTCTTTTGTCTTGGGTCTCAGACATCTGACTCAATGCTGGAAAGCTTTTCATAAACGTGTCCATTGCTGGCACCATTGAAGGGTCTCTGTCCCTGACCCAGACCTAATGTGTCCCTGCCTACAGGCAGCAGTTTGTTGGCCCCGTGGTGGTTCCCCATGGGCCCTCCCACACCACCCAAACACAGCTCTTTTGGGTATCTTGTGCCCACATTGGACATCACTCCAGCTGTGGCGGATGCGGGCAAATAGGAAGTCGCCCCCATGGAGCCGCGGAAGTCCCCTCCTCCTCGGCTGTTGTTGAGAAGTTGCTGCTGCTGCTGCGTCTGTGGCTTTTTGATGTAGTACGGTTTGGCACCGTGTAATAGACACTGGTCATCGTCGAAGGTTGGGATGAATGGGTTCTGGTTCACCTTATCTGGGTAGAGAGATTTAGACAAGGAGTAAGTCCCAGCCCCTCTGCTACCACCACCACCACCACAGCCCCCTCCTCCCATCATAGTTCTATCCCTGTCCCTCAGGTCTCTTTCTCCCACTGAACGTCGATGAAACCCACCCTCACCTCCACGGAACAAACTGAAGGAGGAGCCTGCTGCAACCCTATCCCCACCTATCCCTCCAAACATGGAAGACTCTCTGTCACTTGAATACCTCTCAAACATGTGAGCGTAGGGGCTGGGACCTTCCATGTAGCGGTCTTTGTCTTTCAAGCTCACACTGCGGGGCTGGGGAATCTGTCCCCCAACGCCTCCACCAGCCCCTCCCATGCGACTCGCTCCCTCTCTCTGCAGGTCGACAAACGTGTCATAAGAGTGCTGCCTCCGTAACACCTTCCCACCTGGCCCTAGCTTCCTGCGCTGTGTCTGACTCTGTGATTGGCTGAGCCCTACGCTGCCCTTCCCTCCACCGAACATCATGTTGTTGTCTTCGCTGATGTTATACAGGTTGGTAGGCTGTATCTTACACGAGTCACAGCGTTTGCATGTAGCAGAGCTGGGGCGACTGCTGGTCCCCCCGACTCCGCTAGCTGGGCATGTGCTGCCTCCACCTACACTTCCGCTGTGATGACACACACTGTGGCAGTTACGACACTCCCAGTCTCCCCCTGCTATGCCTCCCCCTCCTAGACCTGAGCTCCCCTTTTCCCAACAGGTGTGGGCTTGCTGCCCTGCCGACATTGCAACAAGCCCACCCTTACACTCTGGTTTCATCCCTTTACCTTTGAGGAAGTCTTCCACTGGTACTAAGCTTTTACAGATACCATCACCACTACCACCGCCCACACCGCTTCCTCCACTTCCACCCTCTTGCTCCCACTTGGCCTTGCCCTCCTTGGAGCGGAACTGGTCCGCGTAGAAATCCCTCAGGTTGTCTTTGTCTTTGCGGAATAAGTAAGGTGAAGAATTACCCAGTCCTCCTCCCCTCTTCCGCTCCATGGGCGGTGAGACCGGGTGGTGTGCCTGAGGTCCGTGGGGGAAGTGGTGGTGGACGGTGTGGTGGTGGGGTCTCTTCCGGAAGGCGTTCAGCTCTATCTCGTCCTGCTCCCGTCTGCACTTGGCGGAGGCTGGCCTCTTTTTCAGGCTGTCCCTGTACTGCTTACGTCTTTTGGTGTTGCCCTCCAGGTTTCCATAGGTGACTGTGTGTGTGGAAATATCAGACACATCCGAACGAACGTTCCCATCATCACCCCCTGAGCCTCCCCCTCCCCCACCACAGTACCTGTCGTGCCCCCCGATGAGCCCCGTGCTGGATGCACCACCTTTGAAAGAAAACCTGCCGTAAACATTGCTTCCCTTGAACCCCCCCTGACTGGAATCCGCAGGGGTGTGGCCAGCAATCAGGTCAAATTTACTCGTATTCCTGTGAGTCATGGAGGGGCGGGGCTGGGTGGTGAAGATGGGTGCTACCCCTCCCCCTAAACTGTCACCATCAAACATGCCCCCATCCAGAGAGCTAGCGCTGCCTAAGCTACGCGGCCTGTTAGGTGGGGGGCCGGACATACCCAGAGCCGAGGCCGGGTGGTGGTGCCGGTAATGGTCCTGGTACAGGTTGTTGTCCTTCAGGGGCAAGTTGCCAAAAGTCCTCTCCACCTCGCTGATGTAGTCACTGAACATGTTGTCCTCTGGCAAGTAGGGTGGTGCCGACTTACAATCTACAGGGTGGCCCACCAGGCTGCGCCGCTGCTCCTGGATGTCGTAGATGCCTGTCTCACGGCCACTGTGGCTGTACTCCAAGGCTGGGTGTGGAGAGCCATTGATGCCTGGAACTGCAGTCATGTCTTTAGCTGTGCGAAGCAACCTCAGGATGTTGGAGTGGGTGTTGTTCATGTTCTTCTTAATGGTGGAAGAGGGTGAGTCTGCAGTTGACTTGTTTTCCTCGATGTGTACCCCATGGATGCAGCTGTAGATACCCTGGAGTGTGGAAATTGTAGAAGGGAGGGTGAGACAGACAATTGGAGGAAGACGGAAGGGTGAGAATGATAAAGTGCAGAGAGCAACAGTAAAACTGGAAGCAGGAGGGTTTTGAACGAGAGACGAAGACAGACACGTAGACAGAGAGGCTAAGGCAAACAGAACAGGCAGAGATGTTAATGCATTTCCACGTTTTCAACAACCACCCTGTTTACACTCTATTAAACAGTAATAGGATCTGCGTTCGTGAATTACTTTTCTCTGGGGAACAGCATGGAACCTCACAGCTGCAGCCCAATGCTCAGGCACAGAGAACAGACTGAGAATGGACAGAGAAGATCAGTGGCTTGATTGATAACACAACAGGAGCACTAAGCTTGTGGTTTTGACCACAAATCAATAAGGTTAATCAATGCCATCTAAATTCAGCTGACATGGTTGTTGCTGGGTTTCAACATGTTTCTTTTCCCTAAACATGGAAATGAATCACTTTTCTCTTTGGATTTTTCTGTTTACTTGTTTTAAATATGAAGAGCATAAAAATTATATATTCTGTGGTTTTTTTTTTTTAGCGGTAAAGCGGGTTTTTCATTTTAATAGGGGGCACTTTTTGTGAGTGGAGACAAACCAGCTTGTTTAAATGGGGGCTGGTTTAGGCAACAGTCAGAGCTGAAAGGTCGAGGACACACTGTCCACCAGCCAAAGTGCTGGTCAACGTTCCTCAAAGGCATCAACTTGTCAGAAGCAGTTTCTGTCTGTCTCTTAGTCACTTTCCACCTCACTGAGCGGCATTCATAATTATGATCCATCAGCCTTCCTTTCTCCTATGGTCTCATTTGGTCTTTTTGTCTGTTTTATCTTCGTTTTCTGGTGCTTTGGTGCTGATATGTTCTTATCGCTCTACATCTGCAGCTACTTTGGCTGCTGACAAAGCTAATAAAACAGAGGTTACTAGCTTAGCCTTGATAATCTACTTTCAAACATCTTCTTTGCCCCCTAGTTCATCACTTGCTTAAAGGTCTCATTCACTCATTTTTTCAATACATTTGCTTGTTTTTTAAACGCTCTCGCACTCCTGTTTCAGGGCGTGGACGTTTGTCGGAGGAGTTGCGAAAAACAAGATTATGAATCTTAATCATTAATGATATGCAAAAGCCTTGCCTTTGATTGGCTAACAGCAACACGACTCTTCCGCTGTCGGCATTCACAAAGCTCAGAATACTGTAAAACATATTTTCTTGGGTAAAATGCAATGTTGACGCGTTATCTTCACAAATAACACAAGACCGCCATCTTGTGGAGTTGTTATTGCTAATGGTTAGCATCTACCAGCCGAGATGTGCTGTACTCTCTGCTGGCTACAGCCTTACACGTTCGCAAAGCCAAATTGGGCGAGGTCATGTATACTCTTGTTCTTTGTGATGTAGAAAAGATTGTTTCTGAACTGGTTCCTTTCCCGTCTATTTCCTTTATGCAGCTAATGCAGGCGATAATGGTAGAAGAACATTTTCCTGTTCAGCATGCATGTGAAACTCAGATTGATCATATTTCAAAATGAACAAGTATTCTACATTTCTCAGTGAACACGAGCTTTAACTCGTATTTTTTGTGTTTTGCAGTGTTTGATGCTTTCTGACATTTCTTTGTTTGGCTGTTTAAGATCATTTTCTGTCTGGCTGAAGTTATAGACAGAAAAACGAGTGCAAAATTCAGTAAATATCTTGAACTTGAACCAGAAAAGTCAATAAGTGTGTTTTATATGCACACAAGGCCATTTTTATTGTCTGAGGTCAGTAAGAGTGGGAGTAAATCTAACCTTATGATGAAAAACACCTCAATGCCTTACACAAACACAGCTGGCCTTTGCGCGGGTAACTAGCAATAAAGCCAATTTGCATGCAATGACTCTCTCTTCTTCTTGAAAGGTAACATTATGCAAATGAAGTGGATCTTCAGTGATTATTTATATGGAACCAATTTACTCCAGGTGAAGGTCGGGAACAAAGGATACTTTGAGTTTTCTCACCTCTTGTAATTTTATCTCAGCTAACTCTGCCATCACACCTAATATTTAATCAGTAAGTTCAGAACGTGTGTGAAGAACACGACCATTTTACTGAAAATGTGTATCAGAAAGGGAATGCTACGTATGCACACAGATAATCAAATAGTAGACATTCAACTCATGCAAGCACCCCTGAAGTAAGACGCCTCTTTGCTTTCTGGTAAAGATTACGTTCTGGCATCCCATGGTGCAAACTGCAGCAACATCTGAAAGCTATGTTGCAGAAAACACATCGCTGATTCAGAAAATATCACAAAAAGATCATTTTCTGAAACAACTGAACAAAAAACTCATCAACAAAAAGTAAAAACACAATTAAAATCAGAAGGAGCTAGAGACCAATACATAACAAAATGAAAACTGCACTGTAATATGCAGAAAAAGTATTTGTTGTGTTTTCTGTAACATATTATTCATTTGTTGCCATTTTTTTTTACCTCGGGGTCACTTAGTTTTGCTCTTTTTCTAGTTGTTGCAACACTTATGTGTTCACTATCGCAGCTTAGTATAATTGTGGAAAAACCTGGAAATAAATACCTCACTATTGGTCTTGGAAAGGTCTTCAGACGTGTGTGAAGAACATGTTGACTCCTTACTAGACACCATTCGTCATTAACTGTTTTAAGCTTGCGTGAACCTTCTGTAGTAAAACTGTGATGGTTTATTATTACATGAGCAGCATCAAGTTCTGGTTGTGGGTGCAGAAATGCAACAAGATGGTTACTCAGACTCTTCCCCATCATGCCATCAGGTATCGAGAAGTGATCTTCTAGTATGAGTTATGCCAGAACGAGGCTTGGGGAGTGTTTGGATCATTGGCGTATGTGTACCAATTCACTAAATAGGTTTGTGTTGCTTGCTGCTTGGTATATATTACACATGGATGTTCTCATGTTTAAAACAGGCCTCCGTGAGTACATGATGCCACTTACTGAGATGTAAGTATTACCAGGCCCCCTACTCGATAAGAGAGTAGTGGGGTCTTCGTTCAGCGTGAAGAGGCCAGAAATGGCAGGTTTTTGTAAATGGAATAAGAACAGTAGCGTGTTTACCTAAATAAACTAAATGGCTAAGATTAAATTTGTGTTTACTCAAATAATGTTAATATAATACAATATTTTTCAACACTGAATAACATTTTTTTGTTGAAAAATTAAAATAGGTAAATGCAAATGCAAAGTTTGATGTGCATTTTGTTGTTGCATGGACAAAAACAGCCACAGGTAAGCCAGGTGAGTCACCACGTTACCCTGAACAACCCAATATATTTCTAGCTCGGCCCGTGGTTTCAAAGCCCCTGTGGTCTCTCTGTGGAACACTCACTCTGCTGATGGAGAAGGTGAGCCCGGGCGTTCCTGAACACACGCCCATGAAGCAGAAGCGCAGCTGCCAGTAGAACAAATGTTCACAGATGAATGTGATCAGCGACAGAACCATGGCGGCCCCGAGCATGTAGAAGACCCCCGCCATGTTGTCCACGTCCAGCTGGCTGCTCATCACCTCGTTCTTCTCATTGTGGCAGATGCCCGTCAGCCATAGGGCCTCCAGCTCCTCCATCTCACCTGGACACACACATACACACACACAGGTTACTTTATCAGAAAGGTGATAAGGTGTATCTATGCTTATCTAGCATATAAAAGACTACACCTTTTAGTTAATGTGTTGATGCCAAAAACAGTTTACATAAAACAAATGTCATGTTGAATTATTCTGACTGAACTGGGAGGCTAAATGTTGAAAACACATCGAAACGAATTTGTAAGATCTGCATCAACCCGCTACTTTTATATTTGATGTTTAACACTCAGCTTGTACGTTTCTGCAGTTAAGTGTGTGTGCGTGTGTGTGGGTGTGCAAGTGTGCGTGTGTGTACGTGTGCAAGTGTGTGTGTGTGTGTGTGGGTGTGCAAGTGTGTGCGTGTATGTGTGTGTGCGAATATGTGTGTGTGTGTGTGCATGCGTTTGTGTATATGTGTGCATGTGTGTGTGTGTGCGTGCATTTGTGTGTATGTGTGTGTGTGTGCGTGCGTATATGTGTGTGTGTGTGTGTGCATGCGATTGTGTGTACGAGTGTGTGTGTGTGAATGTGTATGTGTGTGTGTGTGCGTGTGCGTTTGTGTGTATGTGTGTGTGCGTGCGTGTGCGCATGTGTATGTGCATTTGTGTGTGTGTGTGTACGTGTGAATGCGTGTATGTATGTGCGAGCGTCCGTGTGTGTGTGTGTGTGCGTGCGTCCGTTTGTGTGTGTGTGTGTGTGTGTGTATGTGTGTGCATGTGTGTGTGCGTGTGTATGTGCGTGCGTCCGTGTGTGTCTGTGTGTGTGTGCGTGCGTGTATATGCGTGTGTGTGTGTGTAGCCGTTCTGCCTCAGATGCCCATAAACATCCTGCTATCAGGCAGGAGAACAATCAGACCAGGGTTCTGATGGATAACATCACAGACAGTCCTGATGGTCATTGCTGGAGGAGTGTTGAGCTGTCTCCAGTGGGATCCCAGCGATCCTCTCCAATCATCTCATAACCAGTCTTTGACATTTGAATCCCAGACAGAAATGCATCAAGACAAATTAAACATATTTGTCTTTAGAAAGTTACAAGTTTAGGATGAGAATATAACATTTCTGCAGTCAACATAAGAAACAAAGACACGAATGAACTTTGTAATAAGGAGCAGAATAGAAAATGTTCTCACTAACAGTGACCACCAACTCCATCTTCTCTGTTTCCACAGCTGGGCTTTTAATATCTTCTCTAAACTCCTAATCTAAATCATCCATGAGATGCTCCTCTGCCTCCTCTCTGTAAACAGACTCTTCATCATCCTGAACGTGCTCCATGACTGCAGTGATGTCTGCACACTGATGTGAATCATACTTGATGTGGCACAGCAAAAAGCCCAGCACACATCTATGTAGGGAACTGGAGCTCGGTCAGACTGGACAGATTGGGGTCTGACAGTCAGAAGGCTGTTCAGGCCCAGTGCTCCCAGTTTATTATCAACCAGCATTTTGTTGTATTGAAAACTGAATTTAAAGTCTAACTCTGAATCTATCATTTCTGGGTTTGATACCTCAGCAACCCAAGACTGGATAGGTGGATGAAGTTGGGTGGATTATGTAGCTCTAACCTTGCTGTTGCATATTCACAAATCAATATTCTTATGCATTTGGGTCTCGATGTTTCACCTTTGTCTGTGATGAACTCCAAATAGGACCAGAATACAAATCTGAGTTTTCAAATGAAAATATATAAAATTACACGTGAAGTATTTCAAAATAAATGAAGATAAACACAATGAGAGCAGTCGGATTAAATTGGTGCAAAATCCACCCAGAAAGTCCCCGTTTCTAAATCAGATCCAGCAGATACGTAAAATAAAATTTTGCTGATTTCTCTGTAGAACAGGCCTGAATACTGAACAGACATTTGGCTTTAACACCCCTCATTAACACGTAAGCCTTGCTGAATGAGCACCCACTGCTGTTACATCTGAACAGTGCGTCCTTGTTTTACATTTGGCAACACAATCCAAACAAAAGAGAACTAAGAATCACAACAGTGTTGGTCTTTTTGTCCCGTCTCTTATCTCTGACCCTTTCACCCTTCAGCGTTCTTCTTCTCTTCCTCCTGAATTAGCCTCCCGTCTGATTCTTCTTCACATGAGCTTGCATGCCGAAGCTCTTCCTCTGCACATGTAACGTCACTGTGAGTCAGCAGACGTGCACAAACATTGATGAGTCTGATCTAACCTGGAATCCTGAATCTGCGCTGACAGCCAAACAATCCACATGAAGAAATGAGGTAATATTGCAGATGTTTCACTGAAAATGAGCGCATGTGTCTGGTCTCTGGGACTCAAACATGTCAAAAACACATGGTATGTACACACACAGCCTACACATGAGAGTGTGTTAGGGTCTGAGTCAGCCTGACTCCTAAAGATCTGATCCATGGTGAATGTTTTCTCTGCACTGACCTATTTACCGATCACACAATGGAAAGTGATAGCTGCTTCAGAATAAGATGTGACAGGAGGTAAGCAGCTCAGAGGACGTGAACCGCTGTTGTTGGATTCTCCGAAGGACGAAGGTTCACTCCAGGAAGCTTTGTTTCTCTTAAATTGAGCCTTTTTTCCTGAGAAAAGAACAAGCGCTGCCAACGCTCCAGCTGGTCAAACATTTAACAAAGCTCCCAAAGTCTCTTTTACTCTGTTACTTCTGATGAAGCAGACAGATTTTCTCTCCACCACGCTGAAGATGGAGGCTTGCTGCAGGACAACAGCTGTGATTTATGGATAAGAGCGCTAATACTGACAACTTTTATTTTGTAAATGATAACTCAGCACATTATCATCAGACAAAGGTGGAATCTCTTTACCAAATCTAAGTAGATATGAAGCAAAAATACCATCAGAATAGATTTCACGTAAAGTATGAGCCAGAGTTGTGCTGAGCATGCATCTGAACGTGGACAGACCATATTTCTGCACATTTTTTCAGAATAAACACAGAAACATAGACCTGAAATTTCTCAAAACACTCATATTTATATTCATATTTCTGACTGCTTGAATCAGTGTACTACAGTGTACTGCTTGTTGTTATAGTTTTTTATTCTATTGTTTTTAAACTTTTGCTGTTTTTTACCTGTACTGCCCACTTTCTGCCGTGACAATGCAAATTTCTTAGCCTGGCAAGCCATCCTACGGTATATATGTGAATATATAAGGCAAGAATTAGTTCACTAGCCAAATTTCCCACTTGTGGGACTAATAAAGGATTATCTTATCTTATCTCTCTTATCTTAAACTGTGCTTTGGAGCTCATTTTGTGTTAGTGCAGAGTAAGTAAGCAAGAGTAAATCACACCAGCTCAGTGGCCTAGTGGTATGAGTGTCCGCCCTGGGACTGGGAGACCGGGGTTTGAATCCTGGTCGGGTCATACCAAAGACTTTGAAAAAATGGGACCCAATGCCTCCCTGCTTGACACTCAGCATTAAGGGTTTTTTGATTGGGGGGTTAAACCACCAAATTGTTCCCGAGAGCGGCCTCAGCTGCAGCTCACCGCTCCCTACGGGGATGGGTCAAATGCGGAGATGTAATTTCACCAGTGTGTGATGATGACTTGGGACTTTAACTTTAAGATGGGCCGGTTTTTGTAATCCACATAAGAAATTTAGTGATGTGACAAAATAGTTCCTAAAGAGCAAAAATCAGACTAAGATAACCTGACTAGACGCTAGATTTATTTATTTATTTAACCAGGCTGGTTGATTGAGAACCCATTCTCATTTACAATAATGACCTGGCCAAGATGCAGCAGCAAGAGCAGAACATAAGAAAACATGGTAACACGATAAAAACACCTACAATTACAGAAGTAGATGCTGCTTTCAACTTATTTCCTTCATTAAGGGACAACAGCTATCCAAACCAACCTGGCTCTATGTTAAAAGTTAACTGTCCCTCATGTTAAATGTAATTCACCAGATTATTTGCAAGCTCAGTTCCACCAGCCACACCCAGACCTGATTATTACAGACATGTAGAGTTGAGCAGTTTGACAACAGGATGTATGCTAACAGATTGCAAAATGTAACACCTCTTGTTTTAAAGTAGTTCAAGAGAAAAATAAACAAAAAGAACATCTGAAGCCCTGCAGGCCTCACTTGGTTAAAGATAAGGTCAAAGGTCAACAATAAGAAAAAGACAGGGAGTCTAAAATGGTCTCCATGTGGGATTTCCAAGGCCAAACCCTCTGCTTGACCAAAAACTCACAAATCTGTCTCAAAACTACCCAAAAACATCTTGATGAAAATATTCAGTGGACTGATGAGACAAAAGCAGAACTTTCTGGAACATGTGTGTGTCGTTGGAGTAAAAATAACACAAAACATCATCATGGTGGTGGTAGTGTGATGGTATGGGCTGCTCTTCTGCATCAGGACCACTTGTTCTAATTGATGGAACCATGAATTTTGCTCTCTAGCAGAAAATACTGATGGAGAATGTCTGACCTTTGACCTTATACAGGTCCTCCAATATGGCTGAAATAGAACAGTTCTGTAAATAATAGTGGCACAAAATTCCTTTACAGCGATGTGACTCATTACCAGTTATCAAACATCTGAATCCATTTGTTGCCTCCAAGTTTGGTAAAACCAGATTTCAGGCTCTTTTTCTCACATAGCTCCATGTTGGTATAAATAGGTTCTTCCCTTATTAAATAAAATAATCATTTTAAAAACAGTATTCTCCATTTAGCCAGGTTATCTTTGTCAGATACTGACGCCTCGCTGATTTGAAACATTTAAATGTGAAAAAACATCAATTTGCAAAGAGGAAAATCCTGTTTCACAGCACTGAATTGATTATGTGTGCATGGAGGGTTTGTGATGATAGTTCTGCTATTCACAGAACAGATTTGTAAAAAGGTTTTCCTCTGATTTGGAGAAGTTGAGTTCAGGATGTGTGGGTAATTGGCCATTCAATGTGGCCATTCAACAATCCTCGACTGACGCAGCTCTGCAAAAGCGTTTAGGCGACCATGCGGTGGGAAAAAAAGCAGGAATTGGCCGTGCCCTGTCTGCCCACGCTGGGTCTGTCGCTCACACGTTCAGCTGTCTGTCTGCCTCAGCTGACAGATCAAAGAAGTGGCAACAATGGGCCCAGTTCTGTCGCCAAAACACACACACACACACACACACGCACACACACACACACACACACACACACACACACACACACACGCACACACACACATGCACACGCACGCACATGCATGCAGGTAAACCAGCAGAGAGCAACAAAACAGCCCTTCCACCTGGATATTAAACAGGATCTATTGATCCAAGCTGCTGTATGGGATTCATTCATTCATTCATTCATTCATTCATTCATTCATTCATTTTCTTGGAAACCCAGCCATCTCACTCTTACGTTTAAGTTTGTGTAACTTGTTGTTTGAGATTAAAACTGTGTTCTCCCTTAAAATAAAATGAAATATGAAACTGTTTGTGACGTTAATTTAAAGAAGTCATCACCTATAATACCGTGGATATCTACGTCCTATTATAGTCTTTTAGGCCATTAAAATAAATTGTTTTGGAAAAATAAATTAAAAATGTGCTTTTCTGATCCTTTTTTGTAAAGGGTATATTTTCTCACGAGATCACACGCGATATTTCAGCTGTCTCGGACGCGCGCAGGACTGAGGTGCAGGTTGATTGGTGGAAGGAAGCAGGAAGCAGCTTCAGCATCTTGCTCCAAAATAACAAAAGTTATAACTGACCTGGTAGTGACCTACGGGATCCAACCGTGTATGTACGAGCCCGAGCCTCGCCTCGTGCGTAATGGCGCCCTCGCATGTTGTTGAGTTGAGACAAAGCAAGCTAACAGCCAGGCATCGGCTCTTATGCTGTTGTGAAGATGGAATACACAAACCGATCGGAGTTTTGTTTCCCACAACACGGATTATAACACGAGTCGTCAACGGTAAGACATAATTAATGCGTTTCACGTTATGAAATGAGCTTTGTTGTGCTGGTTTGTCCGCTGCTGGTTCATATTTGTTTATATTCGACCTTTGTGCCGATATATAGGCCAGAGCTCAAGTTCTCTTTTTGGAATGCGCGTGCTCAATCAATCAATCAATCAATCAATCAATCAATCAATCAATCAATCAATCAATCAATCAATCAATCAATCAATCAATCAATCAATCAATCAATCAATCAATCAATCAATCAATCTTTTATTTATAAAGCGCCTTCCACTCCCATCACGGGAGGCCAAGGATGCTGAAGAACATAAAAACATGATAAAAAAAATTAAAACAGTAAACAAGTATAAAACTATAAAAATGCATAATACATGCATATACATAATGCATAAAACACATAAAAACAAGCAGCCTTCAAGCAAGGTCTGGAAACGCTTGACGATAAAAATGTGTCTTCAGTCGACTCTTAAAAACCTGCTCGTGGGGTGCATGTGAGCTGGTTGAAGAAGGCAAGGTTAAACAAACGCTTCAATGTTAAATATTTTTCATTGGCTTCTCAGCCAATGAAAAATCATTAGGAAGCCATTATAGACATTTTTTCAAGTGGAAAAGTGACAATTTCAGGTGATGACTCCTTTAAAATGTGCTTACCATACCGTGAACGTGTGAATAAATAAATTATAGTTTGTTTTTTAATAAACCGACTTAACAAGTTTAGTTCAGTTTGAAATAGGAATATTTTTTAAATCCAAAGCTGAGTCATAGATTTAGCTCAGGCTCAAACCAGAAAGTGTTCTTCTGAAATAATTTAATGAAGATTAACTCTAATAAAACAGTAATTTAGTAATTTTGAATTTTGCCACATGAAGACTCCCAAAGCAAGAAAAGCGGAATATTTTTGACATGTTTTTAATATTGAACCCTTTTCCTACCATTTGGGGATATCCTTGTGATAATAAACTCAGCAGCTAACTGCGAGCACGGCGCTGCGATGAGCTTTTCTCAGAGCCGTTAGTCATCAGATGCTTTAATAAGAGACAGATCCAGGATTCAACCTGCTCCCTCATAAATATTCACATCGACTAGTGTAGCATTAGCACCACAACATATGAAGAGATGCTAAAGCATTCATTTATACAGAGACAAATGTGCAGGATGTGATCACACACAAGCCCATCAGCCAGATCAGGTGATGAAAATCTGAATAAAACATAACAGATTTCAGGGATTTCAGCACATCTTCAGGCATCAAACGGCTGCTGTTACGTGAGGATCAATAAGGGGAAACTAAACTGACCGAGACTTTAACATGGACATCTAAAGTCTAACCCTAACCCTTCCTGAGTGACTCAGCAGCACAGATTCAACCTTAGATCCACTCAGCCTCTCTGACCTTTACTCACAACCACAACTGTGTTTCTTCTGCTTCTAAATTTAAATTAGAAGTACAAATTAAAGCCACAGCAGCTTATTTGTGTGTGCACATGATGTTTTTACATTACTGTAAATCTCCTATAAGTCATTTGTTTGTTCCTTGAGGATTCAAGCTGCATTTTAAATCCGTACCGTCTCCAAACAGCATCAGAATAGCCAGATCCACCGCTCGCTTCCAGCCCGAGTCTTTCTGGATGGCGATGCCGTAGCCGGTGGAGGCGAACACTTTGCCACTGCCGATCGTCACCAGCTTGCAGCCCTCGTCTCTGCCAGCCATGTAGTTCAGAACGGCAGCGTCGTAGATGAAGGCGTCCAGTTTGCTGCAAAGCATGAGAAGTGTGTTTGTACGGTGGAGCCATTCACCTCTGACCAATTCTGTTTAATAAAATCCGGCAATCTATCATCGAGGGGAATTCAAAGTCTGGTTTAAAACACATTTCATTATTTTTGTTCTACTTCCTGTCAGGTATTCTAAAGTAATACAAGGGAAGCAAATATACCTGCTAAATTTGTCCTTTTAGTCAATGAGAAATGTTTCTGAAATCCTTCTGATGTGTTGCAGAGAGAAGTCTAAGTCTACTGAACTCCAGGAGTTAAAGGGTCAGTTCAGACAATGTTTCTGGGTTTCTGGACAATTAACCACTTTAAAAGACCTCAGTTTGGAGAAATAGAGATTTACACTGATTTCACAAAAGAGCCAAAAGCTGTTTTCAACTATTAGAATCTCAAAAATGTCACGACAGTATGTCATAAAACCACCATGCATGGTTACTTACAGAAAACTCTAATGTAACAGCAGTTCTGTAACACAGCAGTCAGATTACTTGTGTAATGTGAAATTGATGCTATGTTGAAAAAAAGTTATAAAAGAAACTTCTCTGAGAGCTCGTCTCTCTGGACAAAAGAAATCTTCATTTCTCCAGTCTGAAGTGGTTTAAAGAGCCGTTTACAACAACAGGCAACACAATAATTACTGTAGTTTTATAACCAGTGGCGTGTCCAGGCCCTTTATGTACTTGTTTTTGGGCATGGGTTGGTGGCACTTTTATTTATTTTTTATTTTTTTTGGGGGGGATATAACCCCAATCCTTTTGTGGACAAGTTCATTTAAAGGAAACTCAGTGGGGTGGCAACTGGGATGGCCAATCAGATTCCAATAGCTCGGTTTCACTGCAGGGTTCAGGACGGGCCGGGGCGGGTCATCGTGGGCTGGCGTGGACCGGTATGGGTCTGCAACTTCAGGAGAGCGTTTCAATCACAGTTTGGCCTCTCACTTGTCAGGCGTGGTTAAACGTACCGTCATGAATGATTTCATAAATAAGTTGTGCAACTATTCAGTATATTTGTGCAGCATTGAATGGTCCGCAGAGCTAAAGACAAAAGAATCAAAGGTTTACCAACAGGCTCCACATGTGACTCACAGATGCTGAGTCCAGGCCTGCCTTGCTGCCTCGGTTTGCCGGTCTGTGGCTATAGCAACCAGCATGTCGTACCACCTCCATGTCTTTCTCCCATTTCCACTCTGGTGGTTGCTGTCCTTAACTTTTCTATATTGCTACTTGCTGGATTTTTTTAACATTCATGGACAACTAATGAAAATACAAACAACAGAACCCTGGTGTTTAACCCCGCAGTGGAACTGACCTAATGTGCTACCTACATGTGCTACCCCAGGTCACTCACTGACACGCCCCTGTTTATAACCTTTTATGAACTATTAGACATTTATATTGGAGAGCTGCAGTTCAGTAACTAACTACTACAGAAGCATAAACAATATATACACATTATATAACTTTAGATCCATGTTTAATGTTTAAAAAATGTAAATGTTTGCAGAGCTGAAGTCTGGCAGGCCTCAGGTCTAGTGAGACGCGACAGCTTGTGGTGCTCAGAGTTTAAACCACTCGGGGTGAAATGACTTTCAGCCGTTCCCCTGAACGCTGCTGGAATCGACTCTCCTTGGATCTCAAGTTTCCCTCAAATAATTAATGTTTTAAACCCTTTGAGAAGTCTCCTTTGTTCTTTTTGTCTCAGTTAGTTTTCACTGATGATTTCAGCTGATCTCTATCTTTCATACTTTTTTTTCTTGTATTGAGTCTGTTTTTATCTGATCTTGCTTAAAATCTTTTATTTCTCAAACACTCTGAATCCCTCATATCTGTGATTTGCACTGCTTTGGTGTGAAACGCAGAACAAAATTGATGAGTCTTAATTGTGCTGTGATATGTTGAAAAATACTAAAAACAACCCAACAAAACCAAGGAAACTGGAAATGTTATGTCTGGAAACAGTTTCTAAGCAAAGAACAGTGATGAGGATGTTGATGAAAGTCGTTTTAAGCTTCCAATGCTTTTTTTTTGCATCATTACAGAAAGAACGTTGGTTCTTAACTGTTCTAACCAGGGTGGGATTTTAAATAGAGTCAGTCACGATTTAGTTTAAATCTCTATTAAAAGTCACTTCTATTCTAAGCTGCTCTGTTGTCATGGAGCTGGTTAAAAACCCACATGATCGGTTTCATGTAGGTAAAAACCGAGCAACCAGCAGCATCACATCAAATCACGCTGGAGAAAACAAGTTGTTTCCTGTTTGCCTCCAGTTGTAGCTCCTGCTTGGGTCCACTAATTATCTACTCCTGTGACAATGTGTGCCAGGATCTGTTGGCCCGGTTTTTCCTGGTGAAATATCCGTCCCGGGAAAAGTGTGTATTCTGTTTCTAATGACCCAGAGTCAGCTGTCAGATTGACGTGACATTCTCCAGCTCGTCAGCTATCATCAGAGGTGCCTCGGGGCTCTCCAGGCCCCCGTGGCCATTCGCTGTCTCTGAAACATCACAGCTTTGCATTCTGATTTCCTCGGCAGGACTTGATGAAAATGTTTGAAGACAGAAGGAGAAAAAGAGTGACAAAGAAAGTAAAAATGAAGTTATCAAGCAACGAGGTGCTGGGGTGCTATTCTGGATGCCAGTGTGAGGCAGCTGTGTACCCCCGCTGGCTGCTCCTTCACATTTCCTACAAATTCTCTCTCTCTCTCTCTCTCTCTCTCCATCATTTCATCATCTCTCTTTTGTTTTGCAACACTTTCCAGATCTTTAAAACTGCCTCTTTGATTTCTGCTGATGTTCTTTCAACATCCCCCCTCTGTCTCCCCGTCCTCCCCCGCTCTCTGTCCCCTCCTCACCCAGTCTTCAGACTGTACAAGGCCTCGTCGACATTCTTCTGGTGGAAGCTGGTCATGTAGGCGTGCATGTCCCTGTAGTTGTTGCGAATGTTGCGTTCTGTGCTTCCGTTGGGCACGGTACCAAACCGGAACGGTGGCGAGAACTCGTTGGGTTTCTGGAACTGTGGAGAGACAGAAAACAAAGTAAATGAGGAATGCTTCTCAGAATAAAAAAAAAATACAGATTTTAATGTTTTAAAGAAAAGAAAAAACGTTTTAGAGTAGCCTACATGTTTCATCATCATATTTATTTATTTAATTATTTATAAATCCTTCCTCCGCTTACACAGAGATTATTTATTTATTTATTTGACTTATGTTTAATGAGGATAAAACCGCTTGAGATGTATCATCTCGTTTTCGAGCGGGTCCTCAAAATATACAACAAATAGCAAATAAGATAGCAGAGTTGTTACATAATCAAACTCGCAATAATAAAAACATAAGACAAAAAAAATTAAATAAAAATAAATAAAAATAAAATATTCCTGCTAAACTGTGGCTCACCCATGAATATAACTAGGCTTTTGAATAATTATAAGAATGTAAGCAAACCCAATATACTTGAACAGCCGTGTCTATATACAAACAAGACTAATACAACCTCAAATTAAGTACAAATTAAACACTGGAAGCAAAGCAGTCACAGATCGGCAGTAAGAAATCATAAATAGTGCTGCGAAATTAAGAAATAGACCTCAAATCAGAGGGTAACCTATTCCAGTCATAAGGAGCTTTAACACAAAAGGCATATCTCCCCACTTCTATTTCTAAATCTAGGGATGACAAATGAAAGCTGATCATTAGATCGGGTATGATGCTCAGCATTAACAGGTACTAACAACATTTTCAAATAAGATGGAAAATCCAAGTGAATACTTTTAAAAGTAAACAGCATCCAATGAAAATGACGTCTTCCTTTCAAGGGGTACCATGCAAGACGTTCATACATGTGACAGTGATGGGTTCGGAAAGGACAACGTAAAACAAAACAACAAACACTATTATAAATGACATCCAGCGAATGAAGACAAGTAAGCGAGGAGTTCTGATAAATTATATCTGCATAGTCTAAAATAGGAAGTAGAAGCTGAGTCGCAATACGCTTGCGTATTGTAAGGTCAAAGCAATTAATAGAGCGGTATAATGTTCTTAAACAACATGTACTCTTATGAGTAATCTTATTTAGTTCCTTGCAACAAATCAACCAAATTCTTTTATAACTCTCAGCTCACTTTTAGATTTGAACTCAACTTGAGCCATTTTGAGTCTGATGAGCAGAAAAACCCAGCTGAATGAGTAAATATTGGTCTGGTCTTTACTTATATGCTAAGAACACTCTTTCTGTGAGAGAAATATATATTGAAAAAGATCATTTTTCTAAAACTAGTAACTAAATACGATGTCCCACGTAAACGCCCATCCATCGTCACAGAGCCTGGCTCACAGGGTAAATGTGCCCTAACCACATACATGCTGAAAAGGCAGCATGACACAGGAAAGCACATAATGTTAGAAATCTAAAATCCCACAAGAGCTCCAGACTTCCACTCACACACACCTGCTCCTTCACCTCACAATCCAAAACACTGCGCTGGATTCTCACCTTTTTGTCTGACAAGCCCGACACCTGGTCGACATACTCCTCCTGGATCATGAAGGCAGCCAGGTTGGCAGTGTAGGAGGCCAGAAAGATGACAGCAAAGAAGGCCCACACTGACACCATGATCTTACTGGTGGTGCCTTTAGGGTTCTGAACGGGGACGGAGTTGTTGAACACCAGGCCCCAGAGCAGCCAGATGGCCTTGCCGATGGTGAAGGAGGGACCGCCGGGCTCTGGGGGACAGGATGACAGGAGGAGAGGATGGGTTAGTATATTTGTATTTACTTGTGACCACTATTATGTAAGGACATATTATGGATGACAGTAAAAAGAAGAAAAAAATAGAAACACAGATTTATTCCTATCATTGAATTTGTCAGCGATCGCAACATGTGCTGCGCACTTCCCTCTACTCCTGCAGCCACCGCGGTGACAACCTGCTTTTACACACTAACTCTGTTCCACCTACCTCTGTGTCTGCATGACAAGGTGTCAGCAAGCAAATACTACCTACTGTAGCTCTGTGGAGGAGAGAGCCAAGGGGGGGGGGACAGATGGACGCACAACAGGCTACAATTATGCTACAGCTGGAGCAGCGGTGTAGGACAGACGTACATGACACGGCCATTAAACCACTCAACCCATATAGTGCTGCTGTCAGACATAAAGAAATCATTAGTAGTCTTTATTTATTTAGCCACCGGGGCTGGGGAGAAACGAGCTGCATGTAACAGCGTTGTGTCATTTATTTCTAAAATAAACGGAATCTATTACAGAGAAAAATGTGATAATAAATTAGATACGTATGAAAATGTTCATGATTAAATATTTTCCTGTCAGCTAACTGATTATTGTAGCTATGATCCTTGACAAAAAACAAGGCTGTGAGCAGAAATCTGAGTGACAGTTTTTGCAGCAACCCTAACCCTCAAACCCTAACCCTTAACCCTAAACCTAACCCAACCCTAACCCTCAAACCCTAACCCTTAACCCTAAACCCTAACCCTAACCCTGACCCTCAAACCCTAACCCTTAACCCTAAACCCTAACCCTAACCCTGACCCTCAAACCCTAACCCTTAACCCTAACCTAACCCTCAAACCCTAACTCTAACCCTCAAACCCTAACCCTAACCCTCAAACCCTAACCCTAACCCAACCCTAACCCTATCTCTTCCAATCACCCATAATTCGACCCTTCTGAAAACACCAGTCTTATCCCCGAGTCTCTACGACCTTCCAGTCCTGAGATACAAGAGATGTAACCCAAAAAGTTGGCCTATCTCCAGAACAGAAGGTTCTACAACAAAACGGGTGCCACCATCGGCAAGCTAGATCCATTGTTCGAGGGGATAGAGCTTGGTCCCATGTCTCTACGACCTTCCTATCAAAAGTTATTCACAAAAACAAAATTGTACCACAACCTTATAAAACCCATAAACCTAACTCTAACCTCAACCCTACCCTAACCCAACCCTTTCTGGGTAAAGTTTTTTGGGTCTGACACTTAGGGAAATTTTCACTTGGGGAAGGTTTTGTTGGACGATATCTCGGTAACGGAATTTGACCCTTCTGAACACGCCAGTCTTGTCCCCGATCCTCTGCGACCTTCCTATCAAAAGTTATTCACAAACCAAAGGATCATCACTTTTGATGATCGTGGTCAAACCCTCTAACCCTTACCCCCAAACCCAACCCTAACCGTATAAACCCCATATACCTAACCCTAACCCGATCCTCAAACCAAGTTCTGCTAAAACAGAAGAGCAGACTGAATCTGAAACGATGATTTTGATGAACAAATTGATTTTAACGATCTGCTGCGGCTGCACTGATTCTTTTCTGTCTCACAGTCAAACTTGAGCCATGCGTTGAATGTAATAGCTCTAGTTCTGTGTGGTGATTGGTTTTAAGCCTCTGCCTGTGATGCTGTTAGACCGGTGTTATGTATGAGACCAGGACAACAAACAGGGGATTCTGTGGCTTAGAATACTTAAGATCACCTATCTGCTTCTTGTCAATGATCCACTTCATTAGTAAAAGAGCTTAAGTGACTGTCAATGCTGATAAGCACTCAAAGACATCAAGTAGAAACTCCCAGCGCTCCAGTTGCTCTTATTCAGACAGCACTGTCAAAGTCATTTAGCGCCCCGATTTCTCCGTATGAATGATCCATTCAAGAGAAAAAAAACATCACGTCTTTATTTTAACACCTTAGATTGTCTGACATTGTACCTCATCGCCACCTTTTTGCAACATGAATTAACCTGCCCGTGTGTGTGTGTGTGTGTGTGTGTGTGTCTCATCTCACCTCGTCCATCTGCCAGACAACGGTTGTAACCCACCGGGCTGAAGTACTCAAACACGAAGACAGCCACGGCCGATACAATCAGCAGCATCACAAACATCATGACCCAGACGTCGGCGCTGAAAGGTTCTGAAACAGAGAGCATCATGTGAGTCCAGATGCAGAGGAAGAACAGACTTTACTGTTAAACAGACTTTTTGATAAAACATAATTAACAGCTCAAATTCAGTCCAAATAAAGACAACACACTTTCATTAGAAAGATTAAGCAGCTAGTTTTTCCACTGCAGCATTTATGGCACATTTTGAGCAATTTTTCTTGTCAATTTTTAGTTTTATCTTTGAAATGCCTCAAACTGAATAAAACTCTGTGGATTTAAGGTCAGTCCATTTTCTTCATTCTGCAAAAAATGATTTCTAAGAAAGCAAAAAAGCCAAATTTTTAGATATTTTATCTTATTTTTAGTCTTAAAAGAAAATATATTATTTTCTAGAAAAACTGCATTACTTAAAATAAGGTAAATATTATTAAATATGATCCAAAATTTCTTGTTTTGAGTAAAAAAAATCTGGCAAGTGGGGTAAGCAAACGTTGCTTGGCTAGAAATCTTAAAACTAGTGAAATAATCTAATTTTAAATTTGTTATTTGTTTTAAGATTTCTAGCCAAGCAACTTTTGCTTACCCCATTGGCAGATTTTTTTTTACTCAAAACAAGAACATCTAGATCATATTTAAGAATATTTACCTTATTTTATGTAATACTGTTTTTCTAGAGAAGAAAATATTTTCTTTTAAGACTAAAAATAAGATAAAATATCTAAAAATTAGGCTTCTTTACTTTCTTAGAAATCATTTTTTGCAGTTGGCATCTTTTAAAGTTCTTACCCCTACGTCACACTGGAAGCATCAGCGGCGCGGAACAGAGCTACTTCAAATAGAATCCATTATAATCTGTTGGGGTGATTCAAACCAGCTGCGATGCGGCAATTTTCAGACGCATCCCAGAAGCGGCACGCTGCGCTGCGCTGCTAAAGATAGGATCAGGTTCTATTTTTGCCACAAGCCGCTTCTGGGATGCATCAATTTCAGCAGTTAACATAGGGTTAGACAGGTAATCACATGCCGTTTCAGTGTAAAATGTCCGGTAATTTTCAAAATAAAAGTCTATTGCAGTGATGCTATTTTATATTTATATAGATTATGTCTATACGTGTGACATCACAGATTATTTACTCCCTGCATCATTTGAGAAGTGCAGCGGTGTGTTTTTCATGCGTTTAATCCTGGCAGTTGAGAGGAACATCATTATAGATTACATCAAACAGCGGTATCAAACGTGATTTCCTTCTTTTTGGTTTAATGGCGGATGGCATAAACAAACCGTGACCTTTCAAGTCTCGAGGATCTTGCGAGTCCAGCAAGGACTGTGGCTGAGAAGCCGCTCCACGCCTGAGACTCTCGGTGTGGACTTGCGCGCAGCGAAGCTCGCGAGTAAACCGTTCCGCTGCCGTTCCATGCCGCTGATGCCGCTGATGCTTCCAGTGTGAAGCAGGGGTAAGTGGTGTGTGTTGTTTTGCACTCACACATCATTAAACTCCCACCTCATCGCCCAAAGTTTCAGCTGAAGAGTGAGAAACTGAGATGTTCTTTGTTGCAACTTTTGGGCAGAAGTTTTGCAAATGAGTATTTGTTGCACAAATCTTTGGAACGTGTTGAAAATCCATGCAACATGTGAGCGAGGCCCTGTGACTCACATGAGGAACTGGACAACCCCCGTGAATGTTTCCAGACATTTTAGAAAGTCCCTCAAGAAAACTAATAGCATGGTGGATTATTGGTTGTACTGATGTGGAAGCAATGCTAATCACTGCTGCCAGAAATCAAGACGAATGAAAAGAAGTGAGACAGGAACCACAAATGTAGTGATTTCATTGATTTAACACTCTTCTTCCTAATATGGACGACAGAAAAAGATAAATGCTAAGTATTTGATTAATTCTACTGAGGATTTTATTCTTTTTGTTTCGTGTCATGATGGTTAAACATTATTCTTACATGTTTTCTGTCTGTGATTGTGTATTTGTAATGATGTGAGCCTCACCCAGGAAGGCAGAAGGGGAGACGGTTCCGTTGCTACGGGACACCATGACGCTGATCCCCGTCTCAATGAACGGCACGGAGAAGTCGATGACCTCCGACCTCTCCTCGTTGATGGTGAGCGAGCCAACTGCCATGTGGGCATTCTTTACCACCACCTGAAGGTCACACAGACAGAAAGACAACAGAGAAATGTGAAGCTCGGAGTCAGAACAAAGACCCGGTTCTGCTGCTTCCAGCTCGTGCAGCATCTCAGCTAACAGGAAACGTTTCTGCACAGGGTCAGCGTGCGACTCCTCACCAGCCTCGTTTCTAAACGTGTTCAGGTATATTTAACTCCATGCTCCTGCAGCCTCTGGCTATGAATAACAAAAGAGGACAAATTGTGTTAGTGATATTTATGCCAGAGTGAGTAAAGAACCACACACTGTTGTCACGTTTGCTCCTTGAGGCCTGCTCTCTTATTTCATTTTGTTTTCTGCATCTGTTGTCCTTTTTTCCCCCATTCAGATGAAATCGTTAGCTGCTCACTTAGGCATTCAAATATGCACCGCACATTTGCATGGCAGCGCTTTCGTTTAGCAAGAGTCTTACATCACCACCTATCAGCTTAAGAAGGACTTAAGATTTCACTAAGTAGTGACACAATCGATTAAGTTGATCTGCAGGTTTATTTAAGGAGGCTGGTTTGTGCTGAAATGTGTGCAGGAGAGAAGTGGGTCTTTGCCTCAGGCTGCTTTCTCCCCTCGCTCCAATTGCTCTTTCTTTCTCTTTCTTTCTCTCTTCTGTATTATTTCTCCAACTCTGATTAGGAACCCTCATTGAGTCCTCCTGAGGTTTGCTGGATCTGATCACAGCTTCCCCTCAGGCCAGGTTGTGGGAAAAAAGGACTAGGTGGCACGATGGCCAAAAGAGAAACCAACAGAGATGAATTTTCACATAGTATAATCAAAACTACAGTCAAAAAAAAAAAGAATTTCTGTGAAGACAGCCACTCTTGCAGGCTGTAAAAACGTTTGTATTAGAATTTTTACTTCAGGCATTTCAGTGCTTGTTGATTTTTGAAATCCTGAAAAGCAGATATGTCTGTGTCTGCAGATAAAAGACAGAAAAATATCCCAAACAATAAAGAACATTCAAATATGGAATGAATGCACGGATTAAATATACATGTAGCCATATCTTCTGTGCTCATTACCCACATTTGTGTCCTGTGACAGAAAAAACCCTGTCACATCTGTGCAGTTTCCCACTGACATCTGCCTCAGACTAAATTAAAAAGCCACACCTGGAACAACAGCTTATTTCACCCTGCAAATCAGCAGATGTTGAACTGATCTCAGCAAGCCGAAGCAGCTTCTTGTGCATTTGAGGCACTGCTTTGTTGTTACGGTGTCAAAGTGTGCCAAAGATCCACAGCAAAGTCATTTATGGTGGGGATAAATACCTAAACAGGCGTGCAGGTGCAAAGCTATTACAGATTTATTCTACTGGAGATCAGAGAAAAACACATTCTGTAACTTTAAGCTGCCTCTCTGTGTCACTCTGCTGGCTTGGTAACATTTGTATGGAGGTCTCTCCTGCATTTTGCTGCAGTGCTCCACCAGCTGTGAAATCCACAATCAGCTGGTGTGCCAGCAGGTCTGCATGAACTGTCACTGTAGGTATTTTCAACCTGCTTACAGATGAGGTAAAGCTGATTTTTTTCTCTCTCTCTAGTGTCGAGGTAAACTTTCTCTGCACATTGTTTCTAAAAATAGATAAATGTGATCTCTGATGTCAAGAGTCAGTAATTAAACCAAAGTTTGGGCTGAAAGTGCAACACGAGCAGTCCTCACCTCTCCCACCATGCCGTTCCACGTCCCGTTGACCTTCTTGCCGTGCTTGCCGTTGGTGACCAGGTAGAGGTCGTAAGTGAACTTCACCGACTTGGCGATCTTTTTCAGGATGTCGATACAGAAACCTTTACAGCAGCGCTTGATGTAGATTCCTGAATCTCCTGTATGATTGCTGTTTTTTGAAGAAGAAAGGAGAAGAAGACATGGAAAATGTTTCATTTCTATAAAATCATAAAGACTCAAAACCAAAAACACAGAGATGGGCTGTTTAATGATTTTTTACACTTAGAATAAATACAGAATAAAAATCTCTGGACTGTCATCTAAATGATGCAGGGATGAAATGATAAGACTGTGTCTGCATCACCAGTCAGTGAGCTGCCTTGGCTCGCAGCAGATCCAGGTGCAGCAACAGCTGTGTGACAACACAACGGCAGCTTTGGCTCACTTACCGACTCTGTTTTAGTCAGATCAAAGACGGATGTGTTTTCTTTCTTCTTGGACAGAAGTGTGTTCATTTGGTTTATTCTTCATGCTGGAGCATGAAATCAAGTAGCAGCAAATACAAAATAAAACCTGAATATAACTGTAACAGTTTTGCACCAGTTTTTGTTTTATATATTTGAATGATGTATTGTATTATTGTATTACTATAGAACTGGTTCTGATTATTTCACAGCAGCATGTTTTTGGGTATAACGCTCACCTTACAGCTTAAAAACTCAGTTAATGTCGACCTGAGTGGAGTTTTCATGTTTTCCCATCTATATACAAGGAGTTTCTCATGGTTTGCCATGCATGAACATTTCCTGCTACATTACTGGACATAGCTAAAGCTTTAGATGAGTGTTTGCATGCATGCGTTTTTTGTGTAATGGACTGGTGACCAGTTTACAGCATAACCGCCAAAGGACTGGTCCTGTGCCACGGTGAGATATGTTTATTTAATTGTTCACAAATTATTGTTTTTTTACGGCTGCACAGTGGCGCAGTGGTTAGCGCAGCTGCCTTGCAGCAAGAAGGTTCATGGAGTTTGCATGTTTTCCCTGTGCACGCGTGGGTTCTCTCCGGGTACTCCGGCTTCCTCCCACAGTCCAAAAACATGACTGTCAGGTTGATTGGTCTCTCTAAATTGTCCTTAGGTGTGTGTGTGTGGTTGTTTGTCCTGTGTGTCTCTGTGTTGCCCTGCGATGGACTGGCATCCTGTCCAGGGTGTACCCCGCCTGTTTGCCCGATGACTGCTGGAGATAGGCACCAGCCCCCCGCAACCCTGCTCGGATAAGCGGTTACAGAAAGTAGATGGATGGATGGTTTTTTTACCATATACATTCGTAAATTCAAACATTACATATTTATTCATTTATTTATTTTATTTTATTCACCCATATAAAACTCAAACTTCAGTCTTAACTATGGAAAAGTACAGTATTTATATGACATCATTACTTTCCATTATTTTAACAGGTTATCTGGCTAATGCCACTTCAAGATTATTACATTTGTTATTATTTATCTAAATAATTTATTTTTCAGTGTTTCACATGGAATAACTAAACACACGGGTTTAATTATTGACTCTTTGCAGCTGGCTCGTAAGATATTTTTATCTGAAAATAATCCTTCATATTGTGTGAGACATATTGCTGCCTATCTGTGAAATGCTTCGTGTGTGTGTGTGTGTGTGTGTGTGTGTGTGTGTGTGGCTGTTAGGGGAACCAGAGAGAGACAAGGACCGTTATGTTAAAGCTAGCTCCCTGTAAAACACCGAGTTAGAAGGTGTAGAACTGCCTTAGGATATTCCAGGTAGGTCAGGGATAAAAAGGAGCCCATTGAACAAAATTCATTATCACTCTCTGAGAGCGAGAGAGCGAGAGAGAGAGCGAGAGAGAGAGAGAGAGAGAGAGAGAGAGAGAGAGAGAGAGAGAGAGAGAGAGAGAGAGAGAGAGAGAGAGAGAGAATGTGAAGAGGAGGAGAATCGGGGACAGAAACTAAGTCAATGTTCCAGTTAGCAGAGGTGAAACAAGTCAAAGTAATCACAGAGCTGAAAGATGAAGAGAATAACTACAGCAAGCTGTAGCTGATGAAAGGAAAAGAGATGGATACTAGGAAAATGTCATCCCCTAAAGACCACACCTGTGTCTTATGACACTGATTTATCTCCTAATTTTTATGAACATGCTCTGTTAAATGACAGATGCGTCTGCAGACAGCAGGACCTCTCACCTAAGCTTCAGCTGTTTTCGACACGGCACAGTGTTCCTCATGCAGGTGCCGCTGAGGGGGTCCACATCCTCCACAATGACAAACGGCGCCTCCTCCAGAGTCACGATGGACAGGTGATCGTCCCGCTCCTCCACGTCCGAGTACAGCTCAAAGCGAGGCCACACGTGGTACCTCATGGTCAGGATGCCTCGCTCCCACTTCCCGACCTGGGAGGAGAGCCGTGGGACGTAAAGGCGACTTTTAAGTGGCAGGAAGACACTCCAGAACAGAAAGGCATGTCACACATGCTGGATTAGAGGAAGACATTTACCCTGTCCCATTGTCTATCCTTGTCTAGAAGTATGATGACCAGCTTGGGGAACATCTGGTGACCTTTCTCACTAAACGACAGGTTTCGGCCCTCAAATGTCACATTCATGAGGTACCTGAAACAGAGAATTAAAGCTTTAGTCATTTGTTTCTTTCTTCTCTGGAAACAGAAAAGTGCCAAAGTCCCCAAAGATATCACTGTTGTTATTCACTCGTGAATTAATGCCAAGAAGCTTTGCTACGACTAAAAATAATCAACCAAATACAACAATTCATATTTTTTTGTGCTACATTTATTTCACATTCAGGCTGATAAGATGTATAAGATATGGGTCAGGACTGCATCTTGTTCATTCAAAATGTGGGATGATCTGATGACACCTGTGGGACGTAACCCCAATCCACAGAGAATCATCCTCATAGTCCACGGCGCTGCAAGGATCGCTGACATCCCAGACTCTGCTTTAGACTCTAAATAGTGTCCAGCGATGTGATCTAGCTCACAGCGCTGGTGGGTCTGAAAACCAAACCACTGGTCTCAGACGTCCTGTAGCCACACACCTAACATGTCACACAAATTCCTTCTTAAGTTGATCATCTGACACTGAAATACAGAAAATATTTATAAAGCTCACATATGGAGGACGTCCACTGACCTGATGTCCAGAGTCAACCCAGATACAGTATTTCTCATTAACCGTTCTATTTGAGCATGTTACTTTTGTTTATTTTCTGTGTTCTACTCATAACAATCTCCTGATTCCTTTATCAACAAGCTGGCATGATTTATTTGATATGAATTCAACATTTGTAGCATTTTCCTTGGTCTGGTTTAGAGCAGGGGTTAAAGAGCAAATTGCATGTTATTTTTTTTACTAATTCATATAAAATGCTGTCCAAAAAATACTATTTTGAACGTTTATTGTAGGTATTTCATTTTAAAATACATAACGGCACAGACTTTCGAGTAAAAAGTGTCCTTTTTCAACAAAGCTTCTAAAATCGCTATTTTTTTCTAAATCGTAACCTCTGACGTAACCAAAGGGAGTTCTAAGCTAGCCGCTGCCTCAGCTCAGTGTGGAGAGTGGGTAGTAGTGAGGTCGTGTTATCGAGTCACTGTGTGTTCACTAGTTTTAGATTGTGTTAATTTTGATAAATCATTGTTTGTGGAGGCTGTAAAAACTCCAGCCTGTGCAGACATGGAGTCCACAGGTTTCCAAATTAGTAAAACAAGCCTCTTATCTCCGTGCCTGGGGGTGTTTTTTGCAGCTGAAAAGACGGGACTTCTGAGCCCACATGGGTTGATACCTGGTCAAGGAGGTCTGCGCTGGCCTCCAGAGACCCGTGGCGGGGTTTAAAAAATTAAATGCAGATTTCTAGAACTCAGAGATCACCGTCAGAAGTTAGAACTGCCGCCCTGACCACCAGAAGAGATGCACAGCTCCCTCTAGCTTGTCTCTGCTCTCTGAGACGTGCACCAGACTCATAACTGTATGGTTTTTGTCCATCATAAGTATAATTATAAACATTTAAAGTCTCCTCTGTGTCAGAGCTGCATTAGAATCCATACTTGTCTCTGGATTAAGCTAACAGGACTCCCTTTGCTTATGTCAAGTTGGTTCGGCAGAAATAAAACATTTTTCTCACAAAAATGACTCTAAAAGCCTAAATAATTTATGTATGTGTAAAAACATTTTTAAAATGAGTTTCTATTGTTTCTCTAAACATTGAGTCATGGGAGTCTCTAGCTTTCAATTTGCTCTTTAAGTGCATCACCCGTCTTATACTCTTATTGGCCTTATTAACTAACTTTTTATGTTCCTCTGAAAACGTTTCTGTCCATAAAAGAAGCAGAAATACATCAGACTGCTGAAACTCCCATAGCAGCACACGTTAATGACACATCAAAGCACAAAGTAAGAACAGGTCTTCCAAATCTGTTTCTTTGACATCGTTCACAATTAAACTTTCTTCTTTATTAACAGGATAAAAATAAATCTAATTGGCGCAAAAACAAACAAAAAAAATTAAGTAGAAAGGGCTCAGTTGTTGTTGATACTCACACAATTAAAGAAAATGTCTATGTTCATGTGAACAGGACCTTAAAAATATGTTTTGGGCATTTTGAAGTGTACTTCTGCATCAACTTCCTAAAATGTTGTGACCTGTAATAGAAGCAATGTACTGTATTACCAAAAAGTATCAAGACACCCCAATGTGGTCTGTTGTGTTAGAGCAGAAACCACGAGACCTTCTCTTACACTTCACAAATCTGGAAGAATGGTCCAAAATGTCCATAAACACACTCCTAAACCTTTATGGAAGCCCTCCCAAACCCAGTGGGTAGCTGGGACGTCATTGAAGCTCATGTGAATGTGAATGAAGACACTTTGGGTAAAAAAGTGTTGCTTTCTGAATGGCCTCCGTTCAGAGAAATCGTGGTCAACAGAGTTACTGGCTAACTTAAGCTCAGCTAAGACCAAAGGTTTTAGTAAACGGGTGCTGATGAGCTAAAAATGACTAAAGGCAAACTTATTTCAGCTTGAGCCCTGAATGCATTACTAATGCTACATGCTGTTAGCCTGGAAAGTCATCCTGCATAAAGTCTGGCAACTGAAACAAACCAGTGGAGCGGAATCTACGGTTGTCTTTCAAACTGTCTACGCACACAATTAGACAGCTCTAGGACCAATCATAGCAATGAAAACGTGACACTCATCTCTACAAAAATCAGTCAACAGGGCAGTCCGCCATACCCCGTCAAAGAAGAAGAAGCAAATACATACTTTTTTAAAATAAACGACTTAAGTACCTCTATCTGCCCCTGACTCAAAGAAAAGCTCAAGTCTAAATCATACAAAGTTGATGCCAAAGATGTTTCAAACAAGCGTTGTTTCTGAGCCGACACCGTCTTTGTAGTTTTTCTCCATCACAGCTCTGGTGTTAAGCTTGCCCAACAAACATAGAGCACTGTGATTGGCAAAACACAAAACAGTTTGAGCCAATGGTAGACCTGCTGAGGCTACAATAGAGCGTGGCTAGACTGACCTGCAGAGCTAAATCTTTTGCTACTGCTACGGTTTGTCTAGCTATCTAAGCTAACATGTTGTTGCTATTGGTCATATTTATAATCAGAGAATACCATGAAGATGCCTTTGTTGTTTAAAAAATAATGTTAGCATGAACCGCTATAAAATCTGAAGATTAGAGCTGTTTTAAAACGCAACAACACACTTTGGTCTTGATTGGTTTTAACTAGCTGTTAGCTCATCAGTCCTGTTGGGCATTAACTCTTTTTCTCCAAGTTGAGGCTGTTCATTAAAGCCATCAACAATGGCTAAACACTAATTATTTATATGTTTTACACAGACACACTACACAGGCTGTCTAAAATATCTCCAAAGAAACCGCTCTGTTCTCAGCAGCATGTTTCCACCACCTCACTTGGCTCCCCTGATCACTGCAGCGTGTCTCTTTAGTCACAAACCTCAAATAGTGGGAGCTTTAGAGGAGGAGGCTGGATAATGCTACTCTAAGCTTGGTCTGTAAGCCTGAACCACTCATACGGTAATTTCTGATCCAGGCAGCTCAAAATAAAAGTAACAAGGTGACGTAACGATGAAAGTCATTAATGTTCTAACGAACAGGAGACATGAAGGTCTGATGATTATCAATCCTTTCTTTTTCTATTGCAGCATATTTAATTAAACCTCCTTATGGTTTTGACTTTTAACAGTTGGAGGAATAACCTTGATAATTTATGCACTAAAGACAGGAGCAGAACCTCTACAAAGGTGACCCAGTTTGGAACATATGGCACCTAAGAAGGAGGACTAACAAGCAGAGGGAGCGCAGAGTGACGAGCAGCCGGCGCTGAAAGGTGGAGGAGCAGAGGAGGAGGAGAGGGAGTGTATTAGCCGCCTGGTGAATCCATATCAGTATATACAGTATATGTGTCAACAAGTGTAGAGCGGTGGCAGATAAGCTGGCATCATCGCTTTCTCTCTCAGCCGCCTCCTTCTCTGCCTCTTTCTCATTCTGATCTGTGGGCTGCCATCACCATGGAGACGCTCTGCCTCTGAAACAATCCACTGGAGAAATAAATATCTTGAATGCAAGCTGTAAGGAGCTGTGCGTGTGTGTGTGCGTGTGCGTGTGTGTGTGTGTGTGTGTGTGTGTGTGTGTGTGTGTGTGTGTGTGTGTGTGTGTGTGTGTGTGTGTGCAGACATGTAAAGAAGGTACAAATTTTGCCCATCATGGTGTCCAACCGAGTCAACAGTGTGAAAAGAAGACAATGAATCTATTCACGAGTGGAAAAGAAAGGCAGACAACAGATGAGCGTGAAGTCTACCCAAGATTTTATCACAAGTACATCCCACTAAAACATTCAGTGCCATCTCTTTGACTTTATTTATAGACTAACTCGCTCTCTTCAACACACACAAACCTAAGCAGGCTAAATGTTGTTGAGCGAGTCAATAATGCGACTCAAGCCTCCGTGAAATGCCTATTCCTACGACCAGGCTGGCTAGCTCGCTGCTAGGGCTGTAATGCGCCTGTAACATGGGATTAGCCTCCCAGGAATAATCTCGGTTTGAATAGGCAACAAAAAAAAAGATCAAGGCGGTGTGGGTGGAGGATCTGGAGGTCCAACCTGTTGCTATCTGGATGCCGTGACAACCCGAGGGACCGGCGGGTGCCCCGGGAGCACACGTGTTTCCATGACAGAGCGAATGTGTGGAATTATGAGTAAGACGACAACATAAGGACGCAGGGAGGTTTTTTTAACGTCGTATAATATAATTTAACGTGTTGCCATGGAGCCCACGACCACAGTAATTTTCATGCAATCAGCTGCGTTACCATGGGAACTGTAATCTCACCCAAGAGAGGCTGTTTCAGAGAGAGAGAGAGAGAGAGGGAAGTTTTATTCCATCTAAAACTGTTTACCCACTTCCCCTCATGCTGTCTTTCGCTCTCAGATCAATCTCACGTCTAACCTCTGAGCAGCACGTTGGATCGTACATCAGCATGACTCATCTAGCCGTGCATTAACCTGCGTCTTTCCAACGACTGATGCATGCTGTGAATGTACAGCGGAGCAGGCTGCTCTGTTTATCATTTAGTAGCTCGGTACTATAGATTGAGTTTTATGCACTGTTTAACACCCCCCCCCCCCCCCCCCCCCCCCCCCCATCTCAGGGCTCCCCTCTGACTCTGGTGGAAGAGAAGAAAATACAAACACAACTGGGAAGAGCCGCTAATAGAAGCTGAGGCAGCTTCCTCACAGAGATACGTAGCGCTTGTGTGCACCTCGGTCAACAACTGTTCCCCAAATCCCAGGCTGAGAGGAGATTTTATTTTGTAGTTAGAGACAGTAGCTCTTCAGTGGTAATAGCACAACCCTGTTTTCATTCTTTCAAATGGTTTTCATTTCAGGGCTGTTTCATGACTTCTTGAATCCTTTCTTTAATCTCAGATTGAAGCTGAGCAGGACTCTGTCGCGTCAATGCAAGTACATAGTAAGTGTCTGTGTCTTCTACACACACACACACACACACACACACGCGCGCGCACACACACACACACACACACACACACACACACACACAAACACACATTGTATCAGCTTTGGATAGATGACTCATAATTTGCAGAAGACCTGTCTGTTATAGGACAGCAGTTACTGGTGCAGGTTTCTGTAGCACAAAAGCTGGATAGAGACTCTATAAAAGACCAAACTACTGCAGAACACAGCAGAGTTCTCAACCAAAGACAGCTTTCTTATTTCACTCATGATTTGGAATCAAACATATAAAAGCAAATCCAGAACTGCATCGGTATGAAAATGTGGGCCGATATCCATTATTACTGCTGTTATTCTGAGATGTTTTCTATGGCTTTATGTTGACCAGACGACATTCTGCTGCTGGGAAACAAAGACCTTTGCAACTGGGCAGGATTGATTTGCTTGTTGCGTTAGCTGTAAATAATAGATTACCTTTTATTAACTTTTCCTTATTACTTGCAAACTCTCCCTGATTGGTGCCACAATCCCAAATCTGTAAACATTATTAGTAGTCTGCAGGTTCTATAACAGCATCATTACCTGGTTTTTTTTATTACATTTATCATGATTTTAAGGCAGCGCCACAAAATCTTATTTTACCATAAACCCTTTTTTTGATGGATTTTATACTTTATGCTGCAAGTTCTTAAGTTTATTTACCCATTTATTTATTATGTACATTTACTTAATGTTTATTCATTAATGAAATTGTGCACCCCTCTTTCTATCAGTTGCTTTTATCTTTTTAATCCAGAGCTTCCCATTGTTTTTAATGATACTGAATGTAGTTCTTGTCTGTTTTTATGTAGAGCATCTTGTGTTATGAGTGAAAGATGCTCTATAAATCTAATTTTGAGTGGATTTGATGTCACTACAGTTGATGGACCACATCCCAGTATAACACACAGATATCCAAACTCACAAAGTGAAAACAACTCCAGCTTGGATAGCTGCTAGAAAGACTTTTGTAACTACTTCCAGTTGGAATTGTTACCAAATGTTGAGAATCATTCTCTATTGCTTATTTATTGAGTCATTCATTGCTGGAGGGACAGCTCTGACAGTGTGAGTGCACGCACACACACACGCATGCACGCACACACACACACACACATGCATGCACACACAGAGGAGAGATGTAAGGCTCTTTGAGCTGCGGCCTTTAATAAGCCGGTCCAGAGGAGCTCCATGTGATCTGGGCCCATGAGGACTCTCGTGGAGCCGGACACATCAGAGAGCTACCTGCAGAGCCAGAAGAGAGGGAGCATGTAGCACAACAGAGAAAGTTCTTGTTTTAAATGTGCACATGAGTCATGGACAATGATGGTCCAGTGTCTGAAAGCCTCAGATGCCTGTCTGTGTTTTTAAAAGGATGCTTATATGTCATTAGAAAACTTTTTACAGCTTAATTTTGTTAAATTAAGGAAAAACAAATACATTGATTCCTGTTTTTGTATATTCATGGGCCAGTTGGTGGATTTTATTCAGCTGCATGATGATCTAACATGTTGGAAGCTGATAAGGTGCACAGAGTGAGGATATCGTCTTTGACTTTGTAATAGCTGCATACTTGGGTCACAGCTTCTTTACATCTGCTGCTTTATGGGATATTCTCAGATGTCATGACATATCAAAAGTGACCCAGGAAAGAAAAAAAGAAACTGTGGCAACAGAAAAAAGTGGACAGGAATGATTAATGCAAATGTGGTGGGAAGGCTTATCCGTGCTGTTAAATCCAAACAAACAGCTAGCGTAGCCCCAGCTGCACAGACAGACCGATCTTCTCTGGCCTTCAGCACCTTAAGGTGTTTCAGTTCATTTCATGTTGTTTGTTTTGTGTTCTATTTTCATGTGAATGCAGTTCCATGTCTACTAACTCATTTAACTTCACAGCTCTTTGGAGGTTAAATTGGATTTGATTATAGGGCCACTTTAGCCCTTTAGCAGAAGTGTGTCGCTAAGCCACGTGTGAACTTCCATAAGATCTGATCAAATCTTTGTTTCTCTAAACTGAGGCCATTCAATGAACTATTTTTAAAACCTGTTTTGCTTCAAAACATCTAAACTATCTCTATAGGTAATTATCAGTGTATTCATGCTAATTATACAGCTGTGCAGACAAAACAAACTGATTTACATGAGTTAAGAAGGTTTGATGTTTCCATGGTGCAGCCATCAAATCTAAACCTGGGTCCTGGAAGAACAACTGGCATCAAACATGAGTTGAAGTACAATAATAAGTGTGTATTTATGACCTCCACATGGTTGTAGGTAAAAAAAAACCCATAACAGGTACTTTTTAAGGTAAATAATTTAGGATTGTTTTAGGAAAAATACATTGAATGGGTTATTTGATGTGTATTTTTACTATAAATCCTAAAGGAAGTCTATTATTTCTGTTTAATGATCTTTATGATGCTGAGTCAAATAGGTTTATGAAAACTGTTCAAAGCTTCTCCTTTAAAAAAGCCTTACAGAAAAAAACAGCTTATTGGTTAATCTACGTTCTAAAATTAACCTCCTGTTTTCAGTAAAAGTTTATTTATTGAGTAAAGATTTTCCACAAACTGCATCAACTCTCACATTTTCGAAAGAAGCTGATGGGAAACTAAAAAGGTTACCTGCTGTGTCCCTGCAGACAGTGAATGGGCTATTCAGGTTAATTAAACAGGGAAGAAGCAGACAGTTGGAGGCTGAATGGGTTTTCTTCACCTCAGCGTATAATTAATATTTACAATCTCCTTCTGTTTTTGTATTCAAGCAGATTAATCTGCCCCGTTTACTGTGACGGGATACGAGAACAGGCTGTCCTGTCAGGTACACAGAAAATCTGTAGTCTGCTTGGTAATAAAAACAGCTGATTATCTCTCAGATGATGCAGACAGAAATAAAAATCAGACCAAACATCAACCATAGTGAGTTTATATTCCGCCAAATCATCATAAACATGTGTTTGGTTGAGGGAATCTGGCAAAAATCTGAGCTATTCATGGGTCACACCTGCAGCATTAGGGAGTTCCTTCCAGTCATAGAGGTAAGAAAAACAGCGTTTACAAAAAATGCAAACATAAAACTACTCTTTCTTTCTTCTATTAACTTGTGAAACATAAATGAAGGCTGGGGGTGGAGAACAGCAACGTTTACTCACCAACTTCCTGTTTTAGTGTCATGAAAAACCAGAGATCCACTGATTCTGGTTCCATAGCTCTGAACTGCCAATACCAATTTTTTGCCAATTTTAGTTTATGTCAAAGGACAATTACCTGATTGCATTTTTTAACAATTCAATAAAACTGAATAAAGTAAAAATAAAATATTAAATCAATGTGATTGCAATGCTAACATGAATTAGTGTTTGAGTTCACTGACCTGGAAACATTTCTGTTGCTAATTGGAAATGTTGTGCTGACAGACAAAAAACTAATCTAACTTTTAACATTCAGACTGTGTTGATTCAGCAGATCACACTATATACACGCTGATTCTACTCACTACATTTTTTTGGTGTAGAACTAATTTAAAACTATAATGGAAAATGTACAAAACAAGTTTGCTTAAACATCTTTTCATGCCTCTTAACAACGTTCTAACGTCGCATAGCTATAAATATATTGTAGACATTAAAAAAAGGAAAAAAAAATAATAAAGTGGTTTTCTCGCTTTTGTCTAAAAACCTCAGCCAATAACACTTCAACCATTTGAAGTCACGGACAACAAAAAACGTTTGGACCTAGAAAGCGGTGACTGGTGTTTAGCACTATCTAGTTTCCTCTGGCGATGCGGGTTCTGGTATCAGAGGGACGTTGCCCAGGGATGATCGCTGATGGGAGGAGTGAATGTTCTGTGACTGTGTTTGGGTTTAAAAGCTAGCTTGTTTTAAGATTTGCCATTGCAGCTTTAAACACCTTTTCAGGGAGAATACAGTCTAACAAGTCATTTTATAGAGCTAGGCGGGAAAAAAGTTTTGTAAATGCAGAAATAATGTGCGTGCGTGCGTGTTGATGGTCTGATTCTCTTCACTTTGTAATGAAAGCTTCTGAAGAGGAGTTGTTCATTTGAGCTCTAGATACCCAGAAGCTCTGTGGAATGGCTCGCTCCTTCTTTAATCAGCACAACATTTATAAAACGGATTATTTCATCGTTCCCATTAAGAAATGCAATAATGCTCCTCTCCCGCTGCAGGAAGCAGCGACTTTAAAGGTGACATTAGATAAAAAGCAGAAATACTGTTTGAGGGCTGAAAGAATAACTCAAATAAGTCGACTTCAGAAAAAACTTCTAATGCCAAATATTTGATTCAATATCTACCCGACTGCTCAGTGGTCACCTCGCGTCACAAGAACATGTGAACCATATACCAATAAAGATTAAGCCGTATAAACAGTATGTGCTTGTTTTCTAAAAAGGAATTAGCTAAAAGTAACTTTTCACCTACTTTCTGCATTGATCAAAACCAGCAAAGTGTAACATTTTGCATTAATGTCACATCAGAGTGATGGGAGCTTTGACACTAGTGACTCTTCACTGTTCTTAAAATATAAAACTAGCTATTTAAATGCATGAAGGCTAGTTTTGGGCCTAAATGTTATTTAACTGCATTCAAGTCAATACCTCATTGGGCTGCAACTGGTGGCAACTAGTTGGCAAATTACATTTGCAAGAAAATATGTTCATTTGTTAGGAGACCGTTGTGTTGCATTGTTGAAACAACAAAAATGCATTATTGGTTTAAATGTTTCGCAACTGATCTTGTTGTAGTTTGGCCAGGAAATTTCGTAATTTGATTCCAGCTTATGAGTCTCCACTCAGTCAGTTAGACTCGTCTAACATTTGTTGGGGCTAAATTGAAAAGGGTCAAACATCACAGAGACTCTGTGGCTTTAGAGTAAATTGAGAACCATTTTGAGACGTTTCAGAAACTCCCTCGCAAATGTCACAGGAAGTGATTTAACCAACCACAGCCCACTGAGAAACTGGATTTGGTAATTAGAATACCTGAATAACAAAATAAATGACTGAATACTCAGATACTTTAAATTGGGTGCAGCTTTAGTTTTACTGCAGCTTTCGTCTGAAGTCAGCTGCAGACTCAGGAGAAGTCTTTAAAGCTGGTTGAAGACATGAATCCAAAAGTGTCATCATATCACATGAAAGCAAACTCCCTGCAAAATATTAATCATCTCTTGCATCACATCTACCACAGAGGAACTCGTACACCAGCACAGGGATTTAAGAGTGAACCTAAATGTGTACAATTATCATCAGATAATGAAATCAAAAGCTAGCGTGCACCGCTTGGTGACTCATGTAAAACCACTCGGAGCACATTTTTTCACTTTCATTTTGTTCCTGTCCCTTCTGTCAGACAGGAAACAATGGGAAATCTCTGGAGCTCTGTGCTTACTTTCACTGCTCTCTGTGTGGCACAGTGAATGGATGCGGTTGTGCATGCATATTTGTGTTTGTGCTCCATAAGGTCAGCAGCCCCTAAACAAATTTGAGAGCCTCCCATCTCTGTCTATCAGTGCTGACAGGATGTCATGCTAATGCAGCATGCATGCAGCCCCCAGTGGCCTGTAGCCATACAGGACCGTGCACAGACATATAGCCTTATTATTGCTTTTGTCTCTGGGGGGCGTGGGGGGATGGAACAGGAAGAATTAAGTGTGCGGTGGAAGTGTGTGAGTGTGTGTGTTTGTTAGGCTCTTGTTAGGCCCTGGAGTCAGCAGCATCAAGATCCACATTCTCCACCTTTCCTCAGTGGGATGGAGGGAAATGGAAAACCTGGTCAGAGAACACACACACACACACGCGCACACACACACACACACACACACACACCCAGGTGTGTGGCTGACGGGTGATTGAGAGCTAACCCTGTGTCTGATAGTGTCCTGTGGGGACTCGGGTATTCATGGCTCAAGTCGTATTGTTATCTCTGTGCTGTTGGTGGCTGAATCCAAAATGACACGCCTAAGTGCTCCTGATATTCTATACAGAAACAAGAGCAAAAATCCCAGTAGTACGTCAACCTCAACCTGTATAATGATGCTGCAGTGGCAGAAGAGGTTGCGTAATGTTTCCCCCATCTGGCTGCATTCCTCAAACCCACTCTGACAGCGTCGGAGGCCAACGGAAACCAATTCATACGATGAAGAATAACTCAAAGCTAGCAAAATACTCTGTTTATAACAAATGATGACTTTAATTAAATCGCAAACAAAAGTTTATTTTTAACCAATCTTTGCTGCCTATAGTGTTTGTTTTTTATTTCCTAGTGCAGGAGATAACCCCACACTGGTTCTGTTCTTTCCACTAATCCAGTTGTCCCGGGGCATTCAATTAGCTGTGAAATCTCTGATCAATGGGAACAGTAAAAGCATGCCCTATGAAGTTAAATGAGGATTAATTATTGAATGCCGATCCTCTGTTTTGCTCTGGAATGTGCCAAAAAGCACAACGAGGAAGATGTTTTCATTTAAAGATGCCTGTGGGTTAGGATATAGTAGATGAGAGGAGATCTAGTTAAAAGCTAAAGTAATGTCTACATTTGGTTTAAAACTGTTTTTGCCCGCAGCTGATCACCATCACAGACCCAGGACACAAACCGATCAGCATCCGACGCTCCACGCCTCCTCAAGGCTGGGTAAAGTAATCCTGGGTCGAGTATCTGGATCAGCATTAAGGACTGATCCCCTGTAAGCTTGGCCTCTAAATCCCATCTCTGCTAGAGTTTTCATGTAAATCACGCCCCAGAAACAACTAATAAACAAAACCTTGATAGGAGAGCAGAAATAATCCAGGTTTAAACAGCAGACCTGGAAGTCAGAGTCACTCTCAGGTAAAACAGACATTGGTGCTTTGATGTCACTCAGTTATTTCATCAAGTTTGTTCTTGTTTTTTCTTTCATCTTGTTTATTTGGCTCTTTTCACTTTTTGCTTTGTTTGCTCTGTTCAAATCGAGCTTCTTTCTCTTTGGTGGGAAGTTTCTAGTTTAAGATGAATGGGAAAAGCTGCTCCCTAAAGCTGGATCTGCTGGATCTTTTCTGCAGAAATGTTTTAAATCATCTACAACAGCTAACTCAGTAGCTGTTTATTACACAGAAACACACTTCAGAATGGCAGGATGGCTTGATCCTTTAGAGATCGAGTTGCTCATATTTTTAATACATTTGCAGTGGTCTCTAGTAAGAAATGAATGCCTTGTAAGTCATTCTCTGGGTATAAAAGCTCTGGTGCGCCTGTTTGAGGATGTATGAGTCAGCTGGAGGAGAAAGAAGATTCAGACGGCAGGATCTGGAGACTTGTCTCCTCTGACTGGCTAACAGCAACACGACTCTACCACTGACTCCGTTTGCTCTGCAACGTTGATGTTTTATCTCCACAAATAACACAAGCCTGGAGGAGCTCTGCTGTGTGGTGGAGCTGCTAATGCTAATGTGGCAAGGTGGACAAACCGAGGGCCCGGGCAGGATTCGAGCCTCAGACTCCCGGGTGAGAGTCATGCGCGTTAACCAGTCAGCCAAAGGGATATTTGGCTGACTGGTTAACGTGCATGACTCTCACCCGGCAGTCCGAGGTTCAAATCCCACCCGGGCCCTCGTTTGTCCCACTTTGCCACACTAACAGTTAGCTTCTACTAACCAAGATGTTCTCTGCTGTTTCCTGGACGCTAAACCAACAACAGCCTTCCCCGTCATGAGTCAAGATGGGCGAGTCCATGAATGTTAAGTGACAGTGTGATGTAGATCTGTCAGGCTTTTCTAATCCAAGAGTTTCACCATCTATTTTCTATCAGAAGCTAATGCAGGAGATAGGTGTAGGAGACTATTTTCACTTTCAGCCTGCATGTGAAACTCAGAGTGACCGATTATAATGAAGCTGCTCTCTAAAGAGAAGCATCACAAGGCTCCTAGCAGAACCACTAAATGTGTTCAGAGTTGCTACTCTATGAAAGTTATTCGGTTGCTATCAGCAATATATTACAACTAATTTTAGACACAATATCTGTGGTTTTAAAAGTCAACACAAACAACCGCTGGATCAAACATCAATAGATTTCCCAGCTTTCCATTTAATGCTCACTCAGACACGTTGCTGATATCTGATACCTCTGAATAAAACCAGTCAGCATAATAATAATGCCTCCGGAAGCGCTAACTTAATTAGCCTGTGATTTGTGGCATAGACAGACGCGTTGATCCATCATTGGTTTAATCCTGAAAGCACTGCTGAGACTAGTTAAAGCTGCTGACCTCTGGTTGACCTATCAGAGCGAGTGAGTGATTTGTTTTTATGCACCAGCCCCTCCGCCCCGCCGTCTCCACCGTGCCGGCGTTGACTCACTTCAAGATCTCCTTGGAGTGGCCGACGCTGGAGCCCTTTTTGTCAGGCGTCCCGAGGCAGCTTGACTTAAGCTGGGTGTGTGGCCCTCGGTCCAACATCATAGTGGAGGTGGCTGTGGCAATGACAGCCACTGCATCACGCACCCTGGCCTCGGTGTTGTAGTCCCATTCGTCATATGACACAGAGATAAGCCCTGAGAGGAGGAGAGAGGGAGGGAAGAGGTGAGAGAAAGGGAGGAATGAAGAAGAAAGGAGGGGGGGCACAGAATAGTGTGAGAATAGAGAGGGAGGATGCAGAAAATAGCAGGCAGAGTGCTGTGAAAAAAATCCCAGAGGGGAGGCAGTTACACAGAAATGAAGACATTTGGCAAGAAAAGCAAAATTAACAGTTTCTCCAGGATTCAATACAGTTCTGCTGTGATCGCTCACAGCTGAGCCTAACGGCACATTAGAACGGCTCCACAGGTAAAAAAAAAAAAAATCTATGTGAAAAGATGAGAGCATGAGTCCAGACCACCTTACAGCTCAGTTTACTACACTAGGCTTTCCAAGCATGAGAACTTCTAGCTATCAAACGTCTACGTGAATCTCTTCCACCCAAACAGCTTTTCAGGTCGTGCTGCTGTGTCTCCATGTTTGTAACCTGCACTGTAAATGTGTCGGGAAAAGGGAACAAGGACGGTGAGTAAATCTAGATTAGCAGCTCTGACAGGTTCACTGGACAGTTCCTGTCATCTGATGTCCTGGAGGAATATTTTATCCAGGATTCCAGGAAATCCACAGACACCAGGGCTGAGATTACTTTATTTAAGACTGATAGTCACATCAAAGCATATCATGTCATTACTGTTTGTAGAAAATAATCTAATTTAAATAGTCAGAAAATGTAACTTCCCCCAAAAAAATCAGCAAACAGCTGTGGTGTCCAAACTTTTAGCCACACGGGCAAAAAAAGTATGCATATGCCTTAAAACAGCAAAAACACATTCATTGTGTAATATGTAAAATCTGCAGAACCAGTAAATCTCTGCAGACCAGAAACATTAAAGGTTGAATATGGAACAATTTAATAAAAAGCTACATTTAAAAAAATATATAAACCTCCACGGGGCGTTTAGAGGTGTGCAGAATGATGGTACAGTATTTCCTTTAAAAGCCATATTTTAATTAAAAAATAATCAAATATTTATTTTGACGGGCACGACACTGGATTTATGTTTACATCTACCAATTTAGGTCGTCACTGGACATGGTGCTGGCTGCTCACTTCACACATCGGCAGCAAACCTGGCATCCCAGCGGCTGGAAACCTTGTTCTGTTGTTGCAGCTACAACCTCCACACACTAGATGTCGCTTTGGTGTTCCATATTCCACCTTTAAATGAGTCTCATTGTTAGAATTAAAGCATCACATTGTTTTGGGTTTGTTGGGTTGATTGTTTTCTGTCCTAAAATAAAACATAATTGTTTCTAAGTAACAAAAAGGGGGGAAGCCAAGTTTTAGGAAGGGTGCGCACAGGTCTACTTTTAGTAAAAGGCAGCATCATGAAATGAAATGGAAAGTAAAATCTTTGGTTAATAAATGTATTTTACTTATTTTATTTGTCTGCATTAAGTTCCACATTTATCCCATTCCTAACATTATGAAAACATTCCACCTTAAACATAATTACTATTTTGATTTTATTTTTAACTAGCATTTTCTTAATCTGTCATAAGTTTTATAATTTCAGCTTCATTTCCTTAAACTTTTAAACGTCTGTTTTCCTGTCAGTCGTAGAATGTGAGTCCTAGTGGAACCCTTTCACTTCCTGTTTAAACTGAGCAGATAAGGTAAAGATAAATAATAACATTTAAATCAACATTCACATATGGCACATAACATTTATGATGCACAGAAATAACATTATTTTGATTATTTCCAACAGAAGCTCACTGCAGGTGGATTTATTTTAAATAAAGGTTAAAAATTTTGACTTTTTTTATTTTAAACAAAAATAAAAAAGCATTTTTTTGTCATGCTGCAGCTTAAACTAAAATAAAGACTAATATGAATGTGTTCATTTACATGGAGTGGAATAGATAAGTCACAGAGTAGACCAGACCATAATAACATAGTTGATTTAGAAGGAAATGAATCGTTTGCAGCACATTTTAGGATTTCCTGCTGCCTGCATCACTTCTGTTCTGAAACAGCATGAGGTATGAATACCTATGGGGAAGACTGAAGGAACGTGGTCGGCATCACCGGCCACCAGCGAGGGGACGATCCAGGTGAAGCCGTAACCCGTGAGCCCTACGGAGTGTGCCACTTCAAATATGGTGGTGGCTTCCTCCTTGGTGCAGTAGAGGAGGATGACGGGACTCTGCAGCTTCTTCATCTGGTTTTGGATCTTGGAGTCTCCATGATTATGATCATCCATCGACATGTCCAGCAGGAGGACTTCTTCTAGCTCCCAGCCCACAAAGCTGTTCTCAATGGTGCTGCGAATCTGGTTCGAAGATAGAAAAAAAACCAAAAAGACTTGAATACGTGTAGGCTGGAGCTGTGAAGGACAGATACTGGAACAAAAACTCTCACACGTCTCGTCCTCCTCCTTCAGCTCCCAGCTTTCAAAACAACTTTTCTGCACATCTTTTCGGAGACGGAAGCGGTGGCTTGCTTTTTCTTAATTTGTTGCAAAAAAGTGATGATAATTTTGTTAAATCATGTATAACATCAGTAAGAATCCTGTAATTAATGCTTTGTTCACAAAAGGAAGATTACTGTTCGGCTTCAGTTTCAAGATTTAAGTCAAAATTTAAAGAAATATAGGAAATAAAATGATTATAACAAAATAATGTTGGCTTGTTTTAGATTAAACCGGCTGATTATTACCCATAATGCCTTGTGTAACTGGTGCCAATCTCTGAAAATAAAGAAAATGGGGAAAAGAGTCATGCATAACTTTGGGCACCCCAAGAATGATGTTTTTGCATCATTTCTATTCCAACCTGTTAGTCCTATAAACAGGTGGTGCAGCTTTTCAAAAATTTATACTCTGATTACTCAACAATCACCAATCAGAGCCCGTTAAGAGGCCGCTCAACACTCTAAATATAAACAAAAGCTGATGTGTACAAAGAGTCTGTGCTTTCAGATGGGATAGATGTGAGGAACACCTTCAGACGAAACTGGTTTGAAATCCTTGCAGGACTGAAAAAAAACAACAACAGTGCAGTTGGTGTTCATATTTGTGCAAATGTGTTTATTTGCCAGCATATGATTTTAATAAAAGCCAGATTTGTGCAGGTGAGAAATGTGTTTTTGGCAAAAACAGATGGAGGATTTCCTGAGGAGAACATCTGTTTGGGTTTGTTTGTCTTGCCGTCAGAATATAAAAACATTTTTCTGGGAACAGAATAGATAAAGTCTCAGAAAACAAACAAACTGTTTGTAAAAAAGGTGAAACTGAAGTGACATTTGCTCGCGATGACCTCATAATTAAGAGTTTTGTTTTTGTTACACAGTGACCTTTCAGAGGTCTGTTCTGTAGCTTTAATCCTTCTGGAGGCCGTTTTACTTGATCAGACCTGTGGTGCCCAAACTTCTGCATCAGTCGTCTGATTTAAAATAAATCCGACTGCTGTGAAAAGCTGCTCTGAATAAAATGGCTTCTAAGTATCTTCTTTCACATTTAAATAAATACTTTTGTCCTTTAAACTGAACTGTTACTTTAACTCAGTTCAAAGCAGAGACGCTGTCTCTGCAGGGATGTTATTATAGGATCTGATTGGTTGGTGTTCAGACCTTTTCCTGCTTCTCAGATGTGTGTCTGAAGTTCAGAGTTACTCAGGATATCATGCTATCGCTTCTGAAGGGTGCTTATCTGCCCCGGAGATAAGCAGGCTGAAGCCTCGGTGAGTGGTGCCGTTCTAAAGGACATATTCAGCTAATCTGTCGTTTCCATTAAAGCAATCAGGGAAAAAAAATCTACACACTTGCAGCAAACTCTGCCGCGCTTTATGAATTTTAAGAGCAGGACATGTTTTCAAATGACCTAACTATACAACATCCACCCTCCTCTCAGGCAATTATAAAGAAAAACTAACCATAAATAAGGGTAGAGAGAACATTTCAACATATCTAGGAAATATTGATGATAAGATCATAATCGCAAGATAAAAACTTTAGTTGATGTTGCAAAAAAGTCATTTAAAATCTATGTTCAAAGGACTTTTTTATCCAGAGAGTATTCATGCTTTTCATTTTGGAAGAACTTAGTGTTAAATATTTAGACTTTTTCCCCAAATTAATTAATTCAAATGAAAAGGTTTTTGTAAATTTATGACTTTAATCATGGAAATTTTCTTTCTCATGAATTTAAGACTTCTCAGCATCACAGAAAACGTGCTTTTCAGTCAAATACACAAGACTTTAGCCTCTGATTTCTTGTGATCTTCTTTGAATCTTGCCCTGCAGGTCTGCTTATTTGTTTATCGTTCAACTACAGTGACCCTAATATGCAGTTGTAGGTCTTGAATAACTGGGTTGCAAAACTACAACCGTAAACTAAACCAATGTGCCTGAGATCTTCTGCCATTTAAATCTATGGCTGAATACGTTTGTGGCCTTTAGGTCAGATAATAAGGAAGCTGCTGCTCCTGCAGTCAGTTCATATAAAAACAATATTGTTATGGATGATTTTCTTCCTCATATTTGCCCAGATCAGTATATTTACTGAGATTTATAGCACACAGATTACATCTAACGCTTCCATTATTGTCATGTTTTCATTTTTCATTTATGTTTATTACCTTGTTGACAAAGTCCTCGTGACCAGGGTAGTATGTGGTGACGATGGAGAAGATGTACCAGTCATACTCCTCCATAATGTTCAGCATGACGGATGCCTGCTGCTCGATGGAAGGGCCAAACTGGAAAAACATGGTGTGGTCGTCCTGGAAACCAGAGGCACAGAACCAATCAGGAAACAAGGTCATGAGTCATACAGCATGAGACAGGACTAGAAGGTAGGGCACAGATGATTATGGAGCGTGTCCAGCTCCTGAAAGCCCCGGGAACAAATGCTGCCTTGTTTATTGCTTCTCTGTGCTGCTTCCTGTGTTTGGGTCAAAATACGGCTGCTTCTCTGTTTATTTGATACATTCAACTTAAATACTCAAATATTCAGCGTGACATTTATTCACCTACGCTGCAGAGACTATTGTGTTAGTGATGCTCTTAAGTCCTGTCACACACTGAAACATTTCTCTTCAAAGGCGTTGCTGAAAGGATTTTTCTTGTCACTCCAGGAGTCTGTCTGATGCTCTATTGTGGTCAAGGACAGGTCGGTCACTCGTGTAAAATAGCCGAAGCTACTCACGAGGCCATCCAAGTCCCAGCATATTATTTACAAATGCAAATAACCAACGGCGACAAAGGAGAGGAGCTGTGATGAGAGCAGCATCATGTCAGTGAGCTTCGGCTGGGACAGAATCAGACGTGCTGCTGAAAGGTGACGGAGGTGACCGGAGGTGTTGGTGCATTCTTCACATACTGGCCTCTGCTTTTAGGTATATTTAGCCACAATTGTCAGTTTGAGTTTGTTAACAGCAAAAACACCTCTAGTGAGTGAAACCCAAACCCCACAACCACAAAAGAGAATAACACCACTCTATTCTTGTAATTACTATGAACTTTAACCTTTAACTGAGGCCTGTAGAGTCTAAGAGGGAGCGCTTAGCCTTTTGCACATTTGGAGACATTTGATCATTGTCATCCACTCCCGAGGACACTGGCAGCTGTCTTTCTGTAGGAGATTGTGGGAATGTGCTTCAACCCCTCCCAAATCGATGGGCAGCAACAGCGTCTTCAGATCATTGCTTCGTCTTTCCTCTTTGGCATCATTGTTACGACTAATTTGACATTTTAATTTCAGTGTGCAGGTGCCGCTTGTAATTGGCGGAGACCAGCAACGTAGCATCCATTTGGGTGCCTGGGAGGAGCTGACGTTTTAAGAGAGACGCCACGATGAGCAGCTCACGTCCCATTCTCCGCCCAAACCAACCAGCCACCACTTAGCTTGTGCCTTGTGTGGCGTTAGTGTGATAGACTGAGGATTTGTAGGAGTGAACTGACTCTTCTATGATTTAGTTTTGTCCTCTTTTTGTAATTTAGGATTTTGTTTGTTATTTCATGCATTAGATTTACACTGACCTATATCCTCCTCCATCCTTAGTTGAAACATTAGAAATTAATTTTGTAAATATTGTAAATAAATAATTGTAAACAGTATTTCACGTGTGGTTGCTTGGGATCTGCTGAAAAAGGAGCATCCTTCACACAGTGGCTTGGCCCCTCTTAGACGGGTTGTAACAATCATGCTAACACACACACGTATGCTCCAGACAAACAAACTGACCAAACTCTTGTCTAATTAGAGGTGGTGTGTTTACTAGATTATTAGTTAATAAAGTGCATTTGATCAGCAGCATCTGGCTGCTGTAGTCCTTCTCACATTTTATAGAAAAAATTGCAACTTTTCCACATTTTGGCAAATTTTTGGTTAAAACAACAACAACAAAAAAGAATATCCATGCATATTGTCATTTAGTGGTATTCTTCCAAATATGTTACCAGTCCATAATATGCCAAATTTTAGGCATAAAGGATGGTGAATTTATTTATTATTTTCTTTTTTTTTTTAAGTAAGAGGAAACATTCTTTTCAAATAAATGCAATACCACTGTTACGGCTGCAGCATATATGGGCTGAGACCTTGCTGCTGTATCCTTCAGCACCAGGACAGCTCCACCCTGGAGGCTCCCTCTCGCTCTGTGCAGATCAGCACCAGGGACAGCGTCGGAGCAGAGGAGCCCCACAGATGCAATGATTTTGTTGATGAGCTGCTCCCTTTTAAAAGCAGCCAACTGCTTCTGATCATGAGAGGGGGAGATAAGAGTAGGGGTGTTTCTCAATGTCAAGGAACCTCGCCCTGATGCCTTGGTCCCGCCCCGGTTGCGTAGGAGATACATCATCAGGAACCGCCAAGGCATGTTCCAATTGGTTCCAATGTTCATGTGCTACCAAGGCGTCTGTCCTCCGTTTGTTAGCCGTTTAGCTAACTGACCAAGGATACATGGGAGGTTCCTTGTTGCCTTCCCTTGGTCAAACATTTCCCAGAATGCAACGCTGCATTTTCAAAAAGATGTGACCAGGAGCTGGCAGCAGCTAAATTTCCAGTTTAAATGTGAGTCAACAAATTGTAACTCTTGGGCTTATAGCTAAAATGTTGGTTTTTTTAGGATCCAAACCAGTTATCTAAGTTTGATTAGTTGCTTAGTAGTTGTAGCTTCGGTGGCTAGTAGGTACTAACTCAGTTACACATTTAATTTAACCAATATATACACATAAGCGAAACGTCTTCAAGAAACCAAAGAAGTCCAGTTGCCTTCATTTGAACCCCTTGGATTACCATGACCTGGATGACTGAGAACCTTCACCAGAATATATACACAATTTAAAAAATAAAAGGCTCGATATACATCTATAATGGAACTTAACGCTAATGTGATGGACGGGACGTAAACAGAGCACGTAAGCAAAAGATGGGCTGTAGGCAGCCACAGTCACCTGAGGTAAGTCTGTTCCACTTAACTGTTTTCTTTGACCAAGGAAGGACAGTTTCCTCATAAGCAAGGCACCTTGCCTACCAAGGCATTGCCTGGATAAGCAAGGTGCCTTGACATTGAGGAACACCCTAGATCTGTGCAGAGGTCACTCTCTTCTTCTCTTCTTCTCACCAGTTTTGGGTTTAGTTGTTCTCCATTAGAGAAAAGCCTTTTGTTAACCGTCCTTTTGTTTTACCTTCTAATAAACCATCCTTTGCTCGTCTTTATATTACATCCTCCTGCACACTCCCTCCTGAGCCATCTGAGGTTGTAACAACCACACATTTCCTGAAGAGCATGGATGACCATTGCTTGTTTATACTGTATGCATGGACCTCTATACTGTACCACACTCATTCATGTGCATGCACATACATGTACTGTAAGTCATGTGTGGAATCAATCAACCATGTGAGTCATGCAGGAGAAGCAGCGCAGTGTTCGGGTTAGATGTACTTATCTCCACTCTGATATGAGCCCATCTCGCCTTCATCCACTTCCTCCCCACAGGGAAAGAAGGGATGTGTTCAACACCTTCCACCATAATGATATGGCTATAGCATATCATTGTCAAGTGATGGTGGAGAGACTGGCAGTGTTGGAAATAATTGTCTAAGGAGTGTGTGTGTGTGTGTGTGTGTGTGTGTGTGTGTGTGTGTGTGTGTGTGCGCGCGTGTGTGTGTGTGTGTGTGTGTGTGTGCAGGCTGAACCCTGACATATTATCCACCCTGACAGAGCGTACACTCCACTCTCTTAGAGAAGATAATGAATGCATTTCCATATGACTGACAACCAGAGCACCGTTCACCCCTAACCTCACATCTGAGTTAAAACTCACAGCTGTTTGTAAATTTCACCTTTAACACAACAGGTTCAAGGACTTGTGAAGGTGTGCATTAAATGTAGTTTTATTTAAATTATTATTCTCTATTTTTAACCAAAGGAAACGATACCTAGCTTCAATGTGGTCAGGTTGGAAGTGTCCTTTATTCTCCTGATTGTCAGGGGAGACCATGAGAAGGTCAAAGCTATTGATCAGGTGCATAATTATTGGCCGCTGCTCAAAGGAGAAAGGTGGGAAAGAATAATTTTACCTGGTGTGTGTGTGTGAGTGTGTGTGTGTGTGTGTGTGTGTGTGTGTGTGTGTGTGTGTGTGTGTGTGTGTGTGTGCGTGTGTGTGTGTGTGTGTGTGTGTGTGTGTGTGTGTGTGTGTGTGTGTGTGTTTGTGTGTGTGTTTGTGTGTGTGCGCGTGCATGTGTGGGTGTGTATTCATTAGGAAATTATTAGGAAATTATTTCATGAACCACTAGAATCCGGTACAGTAGGTGGCGACATGCGCCCATTCGTGTTGGCATTCTTCCGGTTAGCTAATAGTAACACAAATAGTAACCATACTAGCTCCTAGCTACTAGCTAAGATAGACTACTAGCATACTAGCTACTAGCGCTAGTTCCGCTAGCGGGAGGTGAAGCAGATGGAATTGAAACAGGATATGCACAATGGCTGAAGGAATGGACAACAATAACGCTGCAGCACAGCTTATTTGGTACGTACTGTACTGTTTGATGGTGTTAACGTGTGTTACTTTGTAGCAATGAGATTATTAGACGACCCCTTACGCTGTCTTGTCACTTCTGAAAGGCGAGCATCCAACCGCTTCAGTTTGTCTGACCCGTTTACAAGCAGAATGAAGTCAGATTCCCACCACATTATCTGGGTGCTTCAGCACGATTACAACCAGTTTGACTACAGCGTTTACATGCATTTTTAAAAAACGACGTGAGTCTATTTAGGGCAATACTTCAGTTTTCTGATGCGCATGTAAACACATTGAGTGCTCACAGCCACCTTTGTCTAAAGGAGGACACTATGGACTTCTCTGCACATCTTTTGCCTACGTGCTCGGAGATTTCCGCGTTCCCAAGAAGGCTGTGTGAACAAAACTTGGCTGTGTGCGACTGGGCCAATGCTACCATGACCAGACTGGACTGGGCCAGATGTGAAAACACTAATAGTGAAACTCACAAGGTAATCATTTGATGTACTTCTATATCTGGTGAACCTTATGAGTGAATCTGGTTAACCAAATGACCAAATGACATTAGCAATCATGAAACTGGTCGTATTTCAAATGCATACATGAAATCCCATGCAAACTATGCAATAAAACATACACAGGAGAAACCGGACGCCAACTCAACACACGAACAATAGAACATAGAAAAGAGTGTGAGAAAGAAACAAGGCGAAGACACACAAGAGCAGCAAAACAAGAAGCAGAAAGTACAATAAAACAAAATCAGCCGTAACAGAACACTGCACAAGAGAAAATCATATTATAGACTGGGACAGAACAAGGGTCATAAACCACAGAAAAAAAGAGACATGGACACACAACCATGAACAGAGACGATGGGGTCTACTCATTGGATCACACATGGGACTGTGTCATCGGTGAGGAGAGCTCGGGCAGCAGAGGGCAACACCGTCCTCTGCTAAGCTCTGAGGAAGACTGCAGTGATGGTCAAAACTAGCCTAGTAAACTAGACCAATTCTTGCTTTGCAGAGTTTGGTCTAGGCACGCTTCATAGGAACCCTCACAGCCTGTGGCTGTCCAATCACAGCTCGCTATAGTTTTGGTTGGGCCAATCACAGCGCTCTATATCATGGGCCAATCACAGAGCGGGAGTAGCCGATGACATCAGCGCTGCGGCCGCGAACCCAAGCAACATGGCGGCAACACGTTCGTTTGAAACGGCTTTGTCATCAACATTGGATTATTTAGACTCCAACGTGCGTAAGTCTGTCTGATATACTTAGCGGCTTCTTATTTTTATCAAAGTAGTGCAATGTCCCAGTACACCTGATATTCACATGTTTTTATACAAAAACGACAGAAATCATTGATGTTAGACGCTATTAAAGCCTCCCGCTTTTCCGTCGCCGTGATTACGTCACGTTGTTCGTTACTCTGATTGGTCCTAGTGCTATCCAATTGCGTGCTGACATTTTGAAAGACAACCGTAGATCCCGCCTCACGACTGAGAGCCGTCAATGGTTCGTGGCCAGACTATATATACACATATATAGGACGGCTTGCCAGGCTAGGTCAAAACGTCAGCAAGAAAAAGGTAAAAACTCTTTTCTGTGTCTATGACTCAGTTGATTTTACAGATTTTGACCTAAAACCTGGTGTGGTTGTAGCTGAGAGTCCTCTCGAACACATACTCTACACGTTAGTATACAAAATTTGGTTTCAAACTTTGCCTCCCTTTGCAAATGTAGCCTGTTCTGTCTGACTGCTAGCTGAATATTGAATGAACCACAAGACTGGGGCAGCTGGCCCAGGAGGAAGAGTGGTTATCTGCAGCTGGAAGAGTTGGTGGGTTGATCCCAGCTTTCCCACCACAAGGAAACAAGATTCAGTGTCCTCGGGCAAGACACTGAACCTCGTCTAGCCCCCATATTCTCTATCAACTCTCAACATGAGACAATCTCAGTACTAAACAGGTGAATATTGTGTTAAAACACTTTTCTTGCATGTTTAACCCTAACTGGTTTGAGTTACTAGTCTGCTGTGGATTAAACTTTAGCTTCTGCTCTGATTTACTCACACAGGATCATTTTCTTCTCTAAACTCAAAACTTGATGTTTTTCTTGATATCTCTTTTTCTTAACTCGTCTCTCTAAAACTCAACAACATCCTATGAAATCATTTGTAAAAGCAAACCTGCCATTCACTTTTCTCATTGTCTCTAGCTAAAATTGTAGCTAATCATCATCTCACTCTACTTTCTTATTCAGATCATAATCTAATCACCCCAATTTAGCGTCCGCCTTTCATTCACATGACGTTGGTGGGAGCTTTTGTAAGCTTTTTCTCCTCTTTCCCTTGACACCCCCCAACCCCACTCTGTCTTTTCCTCTTTGTCTCCCATTTTTACATAACGGCCCGTGGCTCCATTAGTTCATATCACAGAGGTGTGAAGTGATTGCTGTAGAGCAGAATGTGTGTGGCATTAGTGGAGCTGCCTGCCTCCCCACTCGCTTGTTTTTCTGCTTGTTGTGTTTTTTATATCACATACTATTCCCTCAAGAGCCCAAAAAAGTAGCTTGTTTTCCTTTTCTGTGTTTGTGTCTCCCTCTTCATCACTTACACGTTAGATTTGCTCAAAATAAAAACGTGCAAAAAGTTTTTCTTTTTTTTTTTTTGTTGCTCGATAGGATTTCAGTTGTTCACCAGCTCAGGGTCTGAGATGCCTTTTTCTTTTTCTGAAGCACCAAATGTTGTCACTTGGTCACAGGTTTGGACTGCCAACAGGCCACTTTAGCACCCACAGAAGAATGCTGTTGCAATGAGATCAAAATGTGTTTTGACTTTTACTTGCCGAAGAGCCTTTATTAAAAACTTGTAAATAGAATCATTATTCAGCCTTAAAGGTGCCTTTGTAGGTGTCTGAGTAACAACAGGCATGTGCAGAACACCAGACAGACGCTGCTTTTTCAACGTCTCAGAATATTTGAATGATTCATCAATTTAGTCCCAACAATCTGCTGGATAAGTAACCGTGTTTTTATTGTGTAAATCATGGGAGTGAAAACTTTGAATTTGTCAGTCCAACATGAAATATGCAACAGTAGCTTTCTTTGGACATTCACCAGTGTCAGTCACTAAACTTTTTTTCCATACCTTTCTTGTTTTGTGAAGTTCTTGTTTTTTCAAAGCATTTGAGAATAGATGAGGGAAGAGCATGCACATTTTACTTCATCTGAAAAAAGAAAACCTGTAAAAAGTCACAAGTTCATTTTAAAACCAACAGTTCAGCAAGCTTAAAATCATTTTTTTCCATTGCAACACAGGAATGCTCCACACAACCAGAGCACTGGACAAAATGTTTTTTAAACAACACATGATTTTTCTACATTTTCTTTCAAGCAGCCAGACTCTGTCGTAATCTCTTAAAGTGGTCCTGATCGGTTTTCTTTGAACTTTTGCTGCTTTTCCTTCATTTTCTGTCCTCGTACCCGACCGTCACAGCATAGTGTGCAGCACGCACTTAAAAGATGAGGAAAGTGGAAAAGTGGAGGACAAAAGAAAATGCGTCATGTTGAAAAAACTACAGCAGATTGTGCTTTTGAGATAGAAAAAAAATCCAGTAAAGACCTTAAAAAACCTGAGAGATGTGTCATCCTTCAGTTGATTATTAGTTTACCAAGTTTTCTGCCACTTCCACCTTGTTGGTGTTAAAGAACTGTTTCATGAGTTTAACTGTTATATTTTTCACAAATTCAAGACAGAACAGTTAACGCTGTCCTAGAAAGAAGTGTTTTTACAATTGGAAACTGCTCTTTGAGCTTCTATGTTGGGGCTCACAATGGTGCAGGAGACCTGATTAATGGTCAAATACAATCCCATTATCAAGGTCTGCCATGAAAAGACTGGTTTGTCCCGCCCAACCGACTGGTTTACTCCCGTGGCCTTATGACTGCCTGAGGCAAGTAACTCTGTGCTCTGCGTGTTGCCTTCACACAAAGGAGGAACTGAGTGTGAGGCCAGCTGATGTCCACAGGTAAGGGGACTGTCGGGATAGGTGCAGAGGGTTTGTGCACGAACGATGAAGAGGACCCGAACAAGAGTGTAATATGGATTTATCTGCCATTCATTCAAAGTCTGGATACTCCAGTACATCCTGGAAGGGGAGTGGTCCTCCAACTTTTTTCTTTGTTGTTTTCCTCTCATCTAAAAAGTCAGCTCATGCTAATGTTAGCAGTTGTTTGGGCTAGCGCTGGATACAGCGACCAACGTTTAAATATTGCTGATTCTGAAGTGGGTTGGGACATGCAAATGTAAGGAGGTGTGTGTCTACACCTGTGGCATACATGCCAATATAAACTAATGATATTGTAGGAACTCTTGTTTAACTGAGGACTCTAAACCACTCGTCTCTTTCTTCAATCCAGACACGATGAAGCTGTAAGGAAGATCTCTGTCAGTGAGCCCCAAGGCAGCTGTGGCTAGCTCATCACCATCAGTGTGTGAATGGATGAATGATTCACTGTAGTGTAAAGCGCTTTGGAGTCCTCAGAAAGGCGCTATACAAGTACGGGTCATTTATCATTTCTTAAACCTACACCCAGTCTGACCAGTTTGTCTAAAATGAGCCTAATAAGGACTCAGGAACATGAGTGGGTATAGATAGATAGATAGATAGATAGATAGATAGATAGATAGATAGATAGATAGATAGATAGATAGATAGATAGATAGATAGATAGATAGATAGATAGATAGATAGATAGATAGATAGATAGATAGATAGATAGATAGATAGATAGATGGATGGATGGATGGATGGATGGATGGATGGATGGATGGATGGATGGATGGATGGCGTTTCATTCTTTTTTTTGGCTTCACTCGACAGACAAGAGGAGTACTGTTTGTGAAAACGTTTCATGAAAGTCCTGCATCACTGTCAGTGTTTCCATGATCACTGATGTCACTCACAACCAGCTCTCTCAGTGGGGAATTGATGTGTAAATGAAGCTTTTATTAAATGATTCAAAGACTAATCTCATTAATTAATGATAGCTCAAAGAGCAGGTTGCTGAGTATGATTACATCTGTCGGCAGCAGTATGAGTGGCAGAAATCCTTTAATGTGACTGAATGAATAATCCAGAACTGCAAAAGATATTCTTTCAGTTTTGAATATTACATTTAAAGCTGTTATAACACTAATTCTTATTGTACCACCTTTATTGGCACTTGCAGAAACACCTATTGGTCAAACGTGTTTTCTGTAAAAATTGTTAAATGCTGTGACGTTTATGGTATAATGTTTATATTGTGTAGTGGTCATAGTGTATCTGTGGCATCCACAGGTGGGTTTATCAGTAAGAGCTCCCCTTAAATCTGTTATTCAGAGAACATCACAACATCTGTGAAATGCAACCATTACTGATGCATCGTTACCAAAACATAGACTGAACTCATCAGTCTTCTCTTACAGCTCCTCTGACTTCCTGTCCAGGATCACTTTCTGACAAGGTGTGGAGATGAAAACAGACCCAAATGCAGTGAGAGCAGGTACAGGATGCAGGGTGGCAGGTTTAAAACGAACTGTTTAATTGCGTAATGGCAGGTAGGCTGACATGACGGGGAGACAAGACGAGGATCTGACACACACAAGCACAAACAGAGGGTGGTCCAATTCCAACACTCGCACTTCTACCCATGCGCCCTTCAATCGCGTGTTCCCGGCAAGGGGTGAAAGAACGTAGGGTGTCCCGATTCTCAAGTGCAGAAGGTGACCACGCACCTTTTGCACCCTTAATCCGCACAAGGGTATTGCCCACAATCCATTGCTGCGTGGGAAGTTTGAGAAGAAAGCGGAGCAATGGCTCAAAGGCCTTTTCTGAAAACATGTATTTTCAAAAGAAGTTCATTTTAAGACGATTAATGATATTTATTCATCCTCTGAATGTTTTAGACTAAGATTTAATGTGGACAGTAATGAATGTAACTTTTGTTTGTTTGAAAGTTGTTAATAAAGGTTTTTAAAAAAGTAGCACAAACAGCGACCGGCATCCCAGCATGCGTCACGGTCGATCCTTGTCCCAATTCAGCACACTTGTGTACTACGCACTCGAAGCCTTACTGCGCTCCTCCTCTAAGTGCACTTCACAGAAGGGCGTAGGGTGCAGTGCGAGTATTGGGATTGGGCCGGTCTAAATGCATGAGGATAATCAGGGAAACAGGTGGGTAGGGTAACGAGGGGCAGGTGAGTCAAATCAACACTTAACGAGGGGAGACAAGACACAAGAGGCTGCATAAGCAGATCCCAACACTTTCAACTCAAGATTCTTGTCTTCAATTTCAAAACTCTGCATGATGAACTTCCCCAATTTCTCTCTGAAATGCTCCAATTTTATATTCCAACCCAAATGCTTCGATCTCATGCTTTTTCCCAGCTCTCCGCTCCATTTGCCAAGTTATCGACTACGGACCTGAGAGCTTTATCCCTTTATAGGGCCAGCGTCTATATTTAGACACTTCCACTCACATCATAAATGATGTCGGTGTGTCTTTTCACAGACTCTTAGAATTATGAGATTTCACCCAACCAATCATCAGAGATCAAGCTAGTCACAGTTCGCACCATGGCGCCGTTCGACCAATCAGCGCGGGGCTACGACGCGCCAAATATTGGTGTGTCTGAAAAACCAGAAAACTGTCTTCCTGGAGCTCGTCTCCTCTTGTGTTTACGGCTGGATCTCTAAAACTAACAATGCTAGGTTTATGAAACTCTCACATCACAAGGTTGACTAGTGGTGCTAAATAAGGATATATGTGTTGTAAATGTTAAACTCAATGAAGTTGGTGAAATCAGAGCATGAAAATCAAAGCTGCCATATTTGATCATACGCCCTGAACAAGTAAAAAATTAAGTATATTTTTAGGTAAAATCAGTTGTTTTTTTAGACTTAATCTTCATGATCATGGTTACAGTAATAATAATAATTATATTATTGAATATTTTTGTAGTTTTAAACTAAGATTTCTATAAAAAACAAAGGGGGTCAGTTAATGTGCCAGCGAGTCTCACCATCAGTGATGATGATGAAGAGGAGGAAGATGACACTGAGGCAGATCCTCAAATACATAATATTCTAAAATATTCTAATAATCTATATTCGATCAGAAATAGTATCTATTGTTCAATAACTTTCAAAAATATTCTACAGTAATCTGTTTTTCTAAAAGTTTACTGTATTGTGTAATAATTGTGATATATTCAGTGTTATTCTACAGTGATATAATGTTCTAAAATTATCTAGATTATTCTAAAGTGTCTTATAATTATCTATATTATTCAAATATAATGTTTATTTAACTTGTTCATGTTTTTTATTTTGGGATTTATGTTACCAGAACAGAGCCAGCGTCCATATTTGAGCACTTCGTTTTCTGCGATTTTCTGCATGAAAATAAATATTTTTGAAAATTCTAACAGAAGAAAACTTTTGTCATATACCATAATAACACCCTGGGGTTGAAATTTAAAATGTTTAACTACTTCATTGAGTGCCCTATAAAGGGTTAAACTGTGCAGTCTGATGTCTCTGGGATTCTCTCCCACCGTCCATCTCAACTACGTCTTTTTTTTTTCTCCACATTTAAAATCCAAAACTAAACTCACTTCTTTACTTTAGCACATCCTTCATAAAAAACTCTCCTCTTATGTTTTTCTCTGTGTTAATTGCTTGTTTTAAGGTGAATCTCAGTCCTGTTTTTATCAACATGCCTGCAAAAAGCATAAGAGAGGGTGAAGGCATGTAGCATGACATTAGTAGCTTTAGTGTTGGATCAGGGCTAGATAACTGTTGCTACTGAGGTTAGTGTGTGAAGGATACGTGATATATAAATAAATCAATGAACAAATCATAATTAAAAACGTATTTTATGTTGGCCTCCCCATGAAGATGTTCTGAAGCACCACTGACTTGGAGATGTTTATATTTGAATCCTGAACTGAATTCAACAATTTACAAAAAGGTGAGCAGGATTCCTGAAGAAGGCAGAGAGCAGCAAAGACATTAAAGCCAGAAAAATAAAACTGAGTCTCTATTCTCCTGAGGTACCGCTAAAACACAGATCAGGACCAGTTAATTCATCACTGATGCATCAATAATCATATTTTCCTTCTTGCATCCTCTCACTGTTTCATCCTCATTTAGACACATCAAACTCTGTTTTCATGTTTCACTTTCACACAAAATCTGCAACAGTTGTGTGAATTAGCATCCTGTCTCCTGAAAGACCGGTGGGAGAGTGAATCACTTGAGGAGCATCATTCAACCTTTGTGCAGCTAAGCCATGAGAGCTCGCTACCTAAAACAAACCTGTGTGTGTCATTCATGCTCCCTGATGTACTAATACCACCGCTGCCTAAAGTGTGAGCATAACCTCCAGTTAAGAGGGTGACGCCGAGCTCTCGCTGAACTCACAGGGGACCCGGCGCATGACAGAAATAACCACACGCTAATGCATGCACTCATCTGTGTAAATAAACACAAAGTTTGCTATTTTTTTCTGTTTGTGCAGATGATCCCGACAGCGCTGGCGCCTTCCCTCTCAGCGTTACACAGTAAAATGAAACATGAGTGCCAGTGAAGTGTCAGGGCCTGCTGCATGATTTAAGCCCATTATGACAGTGAGATTTAGCTCAGACTGTCACAGACTCCTCTCGGCGCACACGGTCAGCCTGCTGCAGCTGCTGCATCAGAGTGCAGCGGTGGCGGCGGCAGCAGCAGCAGCGTGCGAGAGCAGAGCGGAGTGATCCTCGAGAGGGGCGGCTGAAAGGATTTGGCAACTCATCTCCATGTCATGCCAAAGAAAGCCTGTCTCCAATTAGATTTGCAGAGGAAGAGCGACATATCGGCCCAGTGCTCGACAAGCCCCGGTGGAAGAGGATTGGAGGGCGGGCTGGAGGAGCTGCGCCTGTTAAGGCTCAGAGAAGCTGGAGTCTTGCTTGAGAAAACAGGCCAACCTTCAGAAGTCACAAACAGACACAAAAACACACGCACACATCTTTCCCTCCAACACTCAGCCTTTTCCACTTCATTACACCCTTCTTTCACTACTTTTATCTTTCCTCTCTCGCTCTGTCTCTCCTTCCTCGCAGTCTTGAGCACCAACCGCTGCTGCTGCTGTCAATCCTGCGCAGTTTGAGCCCAACCTGCTTCATCATCGTGTTTCTAATCAAACACAACACAGTCTGTTAATTCATCTCATATTTAGCTCTTTAATTATCAGTGAGCCTGCCTCATTTCTGGCTCATTCTAGGCGTTTTATGTTAAATATCCCATAATGTCCTGATTGGATTGCTATATTTGTCAAAAAAAAAAGTCTTTTCAGAAGCTGAGAACCATGATTCACCCCCCCAGCAGCCAGCAGAGTGAGGATGATAGCACAGAAGTGTCTTCTGGATACTACAATGCATTTCACGACATAAAATATGCTGAGCAGCAGTGAAGACGCAATAACAAAGGAATATTTATAACGTTATAATCATTTAGGACTCAATAATTAAAAACTAGCCAGTGGAATAAAACTGCTGCTGGTGTGCACCGCCTTTATTCACTACCATTAGGCAATTAGGTGGGCGTGAACGCAATAGATTAATTTAACCTCTCAATAAACATGTTCAGTCAGTGTTTTGCATCCTGTAACATAAACACAGCCGATGTTCTTTGATTTCTCTTGAATAAGTGGAGCTTGAATAATCAGCATACATTAGTTTCAACAAAGCAGGATTTATTTAGGTCTACACTTCGTAATCGGAGCTCTCACAATAGATAATATAACTCTGATGTGGGTTGAATTATTGTGAGGATCCTGTGAGAGCAGAGCTTTGAGTGTAAGAATGTCCTCGCTAACCTTCGATTATCTTATCAGTGTAAAACTAAAGTTATCACTCCACTAATTATCATAGTCAGCCTTAAAATTCATGATTACACAGGATTTATATCCTCTCATTTTGATTCAATCAAATTTTTTTGTATAAATGTGTGAGAATTAAAAAGGCTCAGTAAAAGAAATAAAAGAAACATATCTGAGTGTTTAATTTCAGATCTTATGTTTGATTTTTTTTAATGAAGGGGATAAAAAAGGAGGTTGGATTTTTCCAGAGAGCTGATTTCCATGCATCAGTTTGTAACTACAGCTCAAGGACAGCAGCATTAAAGATGTGCAAAAAGACAAAAATAAGACTCATACATTATCATTTGTATTCTTTTAGCAGAATACACATTTTCTTTCACCAATCATCACCATGGCACAAGGTGGATAAAGGCACAGCGCTGGCAGCATGTGGAGGTGAGACGGACCCAACCTGGTGAACACATCCCGACATAACACCAGGAAACCACAAACACAGGATGAGAACAAACCAAGGAGTTCAGGCCTGAACAACGGGCTGTGTGGTGGAAGTGTGCGTGTGTGTGTGTGTGTGTGTGTATGTGTGCGCGCGCATGTGTGTAGACAGTAGGGATGTGAATCTCCACCACTGAGGCCGATTTGATACGTTTCTCGATACGCTACCAGCAATACGATACATTAACGATATGATTCATCCCTGCTGACGATTCTTTAATGATTTGAAAAAGATTTTCGATTCGATACATGTCATGATGCGATTTGAAACGATTCACATTAAAAAGATTTTCCAGTCCACATCTGGTTTTTAAATATCAAAATTATTTTCTCTCTCCTCTGTGAAGAATGTATTTGATCCTCTATTGTTTTTGATTAATCAATAAATTCAACATTAAAAGACAATGCACTTCATCAGTGATATTTTACATATTATACATATTTTTATTGCTACAATACTTGAAATAAGGGGGTTGAAACTATGTTTAGACAGAAAAATAAACCAACAGAACCAGAAAATTATGAGTTTATTAGGAATTATTATGAAACACAGTAAAAAATTGAAAACACTCCTAAATATTGTAATGATCCATATGTGGCAATATTAAAAGCTGTTGTAGCCTAATGTTACTGTTCCTTTAAGAGAAAAGCCCAATCTGAGATGTGAGTTCATCTCAGCTGTTTATTGAACTTCTCTGAACCAAAATGTCATTCTGTCTGTTGTTTATTTCTGCACAAATGTTACAATAATAAGGAATTATCTTAAATGACCTCACACAAAGCTTTAGCTGCGCAGATCAACAAGAATGCTCGGAAGAATACGCTGCTGCAGAAACCGGTCACACGGACTTTAGAAAGTTTTATTTTGACAAGACAGGAAGCGTGTACGTCGGTTAATCTTGTCCCACGATGTTTTTCTAACTGCGGCTGCGCACCACCTGGCCTCCGCTAAAAGAGAATGATGGTGCGTTCAATGCGCCTCAAAAAACGAGGACATAGGTAAACAATGAAGTAATCGATGTAACCATAGTTTTAACCGATGAGAGACTCGTACGGGAAGATACACTGCGATACAGCCGCCAGTTAAAACCGATGTGCACTGAAGCTACCGGTGCAGTCGTATCGCTAACGTCATGAACGAACCACCGGTTCAGATCGGTGAATCTCTCCATCCCTAGTGGACAGGAGGGGACATGTCACAGTGAGCTGAGGAGAAGAGGTCCGCTGCAGGATTCCAGTGTCCAAAATCACATTCATGTACAACAAAACCTGATGTTTTTATCAGAACATACAAAGTTTAGTTGGGAAGAAACTCTTCAGTAAGTTCTGTCGGTGCAACCTGTATGACGACAGGAGATTAGCTAACAGTTTTCACCAAATTTGCCATACTTTCATAGATTTTTATCAGGATAGAAATGACTTCTTTTAGGATATGAGGTTTTGGTCATATCACACAGTCCTTTATCGGGCTTCCACACTAGCATCAGCTCTACCCCGGCTAGATAGGGTAGGGAGTGTCTACATCAGCATAGCCTGGTTTTTTTTCATACACAACTGGTCATTTTATCAGCCCTCTTCCCAAGGCAGTCTGCTTCAGGCTGACCTGGTCCAACACATCCACTGCCGACTGATTGGCCGGCTCAAATTCATGCCTACCGTTAGGGGAGCCTCTGATTGGCGGATAGCATCAGCCAGCGGGGGCTTCTCGCATGCGCAATTCTGGATACTCTACTTTGAATGAAGCTGTCTCTTTTTTTCTTTGTCTCTCTCTGAGGAGCACACACACACACACACACACACACACACACACATAGACAGACAGTGCTGCCAGGCTTGAGCTGTGCCAGGACCGACACTACAGAGTCTCCAAAAGCAACACTGCTCATGGCCGCCTTTGTTTAATTTAAGGGAGACACCGCAGACTTCTCCGTGATCTGTTGCCCCACCCACGTGTTCAGAGATGCGCTCATGACATCACTGATATCGTCATGTGAATTTTGGAGACCGCCCATATGCTCAGTCACGTCCGCATTCCTAAGGATGTGTGGAAGGATGTGTGTAATCAACCCGGCCAGACCGGAGCGGGATGCATGGAGTGGAGCCAGCCCTAGTGTGGAAGGAGCTTTAGTTTACAATCTCTTGAGTGTGAGTAGTGCAGTCCAGTTCAGATTAATCAAATGATCATATTCACTCTCAGTGCAACCCAAATTTACAATAAGATCCCTTATCTCTCATTTCCAACACTCTTTATTCCTTCTCACCAGTTTTGGACATTCCAACCAACATTTTAGTCAACCCTTATTTGTAATACCCTGGCAAGCATCCTACACATGACCCATAGACAGAGCTCAGTTATGGGGCGAAATCTATGGTTGTCTTTCTAATTGTCTCTGCACGCAATTGGACAGTGCTAGGACTAACCAGAACAACAAACAATATGACGTATTCATCACTACAAAAATCAGTCAATGGAGCAGTCTGCCATACACAGAAGAAGAATAACAACAACAACTGTGGACCAACAAGACTGCAGCCAGGTACCAGGGGGTGTTTGAGTCCCCTACATCTGATGAATTACACATCACATATTTTATATTTTATAGCACAGACACACAGCAGGTGCCAGTTACATCAAAGGTTCACTGTTAAACCATTTAATGGATCCAACTGGACAAACAGCAGAATCAATCATAGTTTATTATGTAAAATATATACATACCAACTTTTACATGAAGAAAAACATCAACCTGAGGTCATGTTTTGCCAGAATAATTATTTTTATTAATTATTGTTATGATAACACTGTCTGTTGTGGATTTGGTAACAAATAAAGATTAATAATCACAACAAATAAATTAATGAGCACTTATTGTCCAGAAAAACCTTCTTATACAACAGCTTCATACACACTCACAGCTGTGTGTGGGACCTGCAGCTTCAAAGACATTTTCACAAAAGGCTGTTAAAGCAACAAAGAAACAAAAGATAAGCAACAAAACAATCAAAGGCCTAGTATTCCTTAAAGGAATGCTCTTCGCCCACCATCCTTCATGACAGAGTTTCAGACAAAATCATTTTATGTTGGGAAATGTTGGCGTTTTAGTCACTTTTTGTTAAATATTTACCTACACAGACTAAAACATTGTTGCCCTCTTTTTGCAAATAACAAAAAAATAAACAACAACAAAGTAATCCCAGTTCAGACATTCCCAGACAAACAAAAAGATACTTTTTTCTAATAATTTATTAGCAGCGTTTACTCTTAAGCTCCCAGGAAGCCCGACATGCTGACGTTGGCTCAACCTGCTGCAGCAGATGCTTCGGTCTACCTGTGAAGCCACCACTGGTGGGCGGCTGCAGCTCAGGTGGTGCTGGTGCATTTGTACTATTTGCAGGTTGGTTGGTTCAAGCCTCCGCTCCATATGTCCATTTGTGGCAGCAAATATACAGTAAAGTGTAATAATCATACATGCTGCTCAGTACCACACACTCACTCAGTTCCAATACCACCTATTCCTCTGTAGGGAACTGGTGTCTAACTGGTGCAGAGGACGAGGGGCGATGGACACCCTGGACAGGTCACAGGGCCGAACAACCAGTCACACACTCGGGGACAAGTTTAGTGTTGCCAGTTAACCTAACATGCATGTTTTTGTTCTGTGGGAGGCAATGGGAGAACCTGGAGAAAACTCACGCCTGCATGGGGAGAAAATGCTAACTCTGCACAGAAAGGCCTCAGTTGAGATTTAAATCTGCAAACATCTTGCTGTGAGGCAACAGTGCACCTAACAGCGCCACCGTGCAGCACCAGTATGATGCTAATAATTACAGCTTGGACAGACTGCCTATTAGCCACACATTAAAGTCATTAAACACCATCAAGTATTTGGATAAAACGTATTCAATCCTCACTAAATCATGGCTACCTCCTGTTTCTGTCTCTTTCCTGTTTGCCATTTAAGTGAGGTGAAGTTTAATTAATGCAAGCTTTTAAATTCTCCTCAAACATTTGGTGAAAATGTCAGACCGACTTTCTAAACATTCGCTGCTATAAAATCTGAGCATCATGTTTAAATTCAGAAGGTAACAGTTGTGGTGGACCTTTAAAGAACAGTGGAAACGTTGTTTATTCCCTCCATCATGGCAGGAGGGCAGATTTCTCTCTTCCTTCTTTATAAATCATATAATACAAATATTGTCTGACTGTGTCTTTTTATTATGAGCTCAATATGTCAGTTCCCTACAGAAAGCTGCTGCTGGTTGACGCACAGCCTGAAGATACTGCCTGTTTTCAGCGTTTTCCTTTTCACGTATAATCAGAACGCTGACTTTATTGTTCTGTCATGTGTTTCACACAGACTTAATATTATTGCTGAAGCTTTTTGTTCGACAGCAGTTTCCTTGAAATGTGTGAAACTGATTACTCACTCTGCACCTGCAGAGCAGCCACACACTGAACTCTTTCACCAGCTGACTTGTGTTTTAGTTTTAACGTTGATTATGTAACAATGTCAAAATGGTGGAGAAGAAACTGCGTCTAGGTTTTGCCAGTCCCTCACACTAGATGGTAGTGGAAGACATCTGACCCACATCTGAGGTGAAAAGGGCTGAGACACACCTGTTTAGATGTAATTAAACCTTGAAATTGTGATTACTTAGGGGCGTTTCCTTTTGATTGACAGGTAGCAGATCAGCCGTCAGCACCAGCAGCTCATGCTTGCTCAGACTGTAAAATAATTCAACTATTATTCTATTTATTCAAGTTGATTAAAACCATAAGATTACATCAACTTTTGGAATAACAACATATAACATTAATTACACTGCCTGGCCCAACAAAAAAAAAGTCGCCAAGTGGATTTAACTAAGCAAACAGGTAGGAGCCTCCTATTGGATAATTTCTGCATGGGTGATTATCTTTCAGCTGGAAACAAGTTATTTAACCCAACTGGTGCAATGAGTTGCTTCTCATTTCTTAAACAACCATGTGGAAAGACACATCTGGTGGTCATGGAAAAGATGTTAGTCTGTTTGAGAAGGGTCACATCATTGGCATCAGAAAACATCTAAGGAGATTGCAGAATGACTAAATGACTAAAATTGGGTTCAGAACTGTCCAACGCATTATTAAAAACTGGTCTGATGAGTCTCGTTCTTTCGGTCACTACCCAAAGCTCGTGACCATAGGTGAAGGTAGGAACGTAGATCGACCGGTAAAATCGAGAGCTTCGCCTTCTGGCTCAGCTCTCTCTTCACCACTACAGACCGGTACAACGCCCGCATCACTGCAGACGCAGCACCAATCCGCCTAGCGATATCACGCTCCATCTTTCCCTCACTTGTGAACAAGACCCCGAGATACTTGAACTCCTCCACTTGGGGCAGGAACTCGTCCCTGACCTGGAGAAGGCATTCTACCCTTTTCTGACTCAGGACCATGGTCTCGGATTTAGAGGAGCTGATTCTCATCCCAGCTGCTTCACACTCAGCTGCGAACTGCTCCAGCAAAAGCTATAGATCCCAGTCTGATGAAGCCAACAGGACCACATCATCTGCAAAAAGCAGAGACCTGATCCTTAGGCCACCAAAACGGATCCCCTCAACACGTTGCTGCACCTAAAAATCCTGTCCATAAAAGTTATGAACAGAATCGGTGGCATAGGGCAGCCTTGGCGGAGTCCAACTCTCACTGGAAACGAGCCCGACTTACTGCCAGCAATGTGGACCAAGCTCTGACACTGGTCGTACAGGGACCTAACAGCCCGTATCAAAGGGCCTGGTACCCCATACTCCCAGAGTACCCCCCACAGGGCCCACAGGGCCCCCCGAGGGACGCGGTTGAACGCCTTCTCCAAATCCACAAAACACATGTAGATTGGTTGGGCAAACTCTTACGCACCCTCCAGGACCCCCCCAAGGGTATAGAGCTGGTCCAGTGTTCCACGGCCAGGACGAAAACCACATTGCTCCTCCTGAATTCGAGGTTAGACTATCCGATGGACCCTCCTCTCCAGAACCCCTGAATAGACCTTACCAGGGAGGCTCAGGAGTGTGATCCCCTGTATTTGGAACACACTCTGCGGTCCCCCATTTTAAATAGGGAACCACCCCAGTCTGCCAATCCAGTGGAACTGCCTCTGATGTCCACGCAATATTGCAAAGCCGTGTCCACCAACACAGCCCCACAACATCCGGAGCCTTAAGGAAATCCGATCGGATCTCATCCACCCCCGGAGCCTTGCCACCAAGGAGTTTTTTGACCACCTCAGTGACCTCGGCTCAAAAGATTGGAGAGCCCAACCCAAAGTTCCCAAACTCTGCTTCCACACTGTAAGACATGCCGGTGGGATTGAGGAGGTCTTTGAAGTACTCGGCCCACCAATTCACAACATCCCAAGTCAAGGTTAGCAGCACACCCTCCCCACTGTAAACAGAGTTGGTAGTGCACTGCTTTCCCCTCCTGAGATGCCGGATGGTGGACCAGAAACTCCTTGAAGCCGTACGAAAGTCTTGTTCCATGGTCTCACCGAACTCCTCCCATGCCCGGGTTTTTGCATCCACAACCACCTGAGCTGCATTTCGCTTGGACTGCCGGTACCTATCAGCTGTATTCGGAGTCCCACAGGCCAAAAAGACCCGATAGGACTCTTTCTTCAGCTTGACAGCATCCCTAACCGCCGGTGTCCACTAGTGGGTTCGGGAATTGACGCCTTGACAGGCACCAACCACCCTGCAGCCACAGCTGCGGTCAGCCGCCGCGACAATGGAGTCACGAAAAATGGCCCACTCAGACTCAATGTCCCCCGCCTCCCCCGGGATGCGTTCGAAGTTCTGTCGGAGGTGGGAATTAAAGCTACTTCTGACAGGACACTCTGCCAGACATTTCCAGCAGACCCTAACAACACGTTTGGGTCTGCCAGGTCTGACTGGCATCTTCCCCCACCATCGAAGCCAACTCACCACCAGGTAGTTGTCAGTTGACTGGCCCACTCCTCTCTTCACCTGAGTGCCCAAGACATGTGGCCGCAGATCAGATGAAACGACAACAAAATCGATCATTGAGCTGCACCCTAAGGGATCCTGGTGCCAAGAGCATATGGACAAGCACAGAAGTCCAATAACAAAACACCACTAGGATTCAGATCAGGAGGGCCATTTCTACCAATACCCTCCAGGTCTCACTGTCGTTGCCCACATGGTGAGGTTTTCCGGGCACGTCCAACCGAGAGGAGACCTAAAGGAAGACCCAGGACACGCTTGAGGGACTATGTTTCTCGGCTGCCCAGGGAACACCTTGGGATCCCCCAGATAAGCTGGCCCAAGTGGCTGGGGAGAGGGAAGTCAGATCCTCTCTCCTTAGGCTGCTGCCCCAGCGACCCGACTCTGGATAAGCGGAAGAGAATCGATGGATGGATGGTCTGATGAGTCCAGATGGACCCTGTTCCAGAGTGATGGGTGCATCAGGGTAAGAAGAGAGCAGATGAAGTGATGCACCCATCATGCCTAGTGCCTACTGTACCAGCCTGTGAGGGCAGTGCTATGATCTGGGGTTGCTGCAGTTGGTCAGGTCTAGGTTCAGCAACAGGATGTGCTCCAAGAATGAGGTCAGCTGACTACCTGATTATACTGAATGACCAGGTTATTCCATCAATGGATTTGTTCTTCCCTGATGGCACGGCCATATTCCAAGATGACAATGCCAGGATTCATCGGGCTCAAATTGTGAAAGAGTGGTTCAGGGAGCATGAGACATCATTTTCACACATGGATTGGCCACCACAGAGTCCAGACCTGAACCCCATTGAGAATCTTTGGGATGTGCTGGAGAAGGCTTTGTGCAGCGGTCAGACTCTACCATCATCAATCAAGATCTTGGTGAAACATTAATGCAACACTGGATGGAAATAAATCTGGTGACATTGCAGAAGCTTATTGAAACAATGCCACAGCGAATGCGTGTCGTAATCAAAGGTAAAGGTGGTCCAATGAAATATTAGAGTGTGTGACCTTTTTTTTTTTGGGTGGTGACATTTTTTGTTTTTTGGGCTATTTGGCAGTGTATTTTGTTTGCAATTTATTTTGTTTTCATGTCTCATTTGAGGAAGAATATTGGTAATATTACATGTAATTAGCTGTCTTAAAGAAGCAGGTTTCTTTCTCCTTCCTTTTCATTCAGCTGTGGTTTGTAATTTTCTAGTTTTGTCATATTTTTGTGTTTGTGGTCATTTTTGTAAAATTGAATAACTCCAAAAAATTAATTTAAAAGGTCCTCATCTCCTGACATCCTTTCACCCTCTTCTACTCTAAGTCACAATTCAAAATCCATATTTTCAAAAGTGCTTTTGTCTTTATGACTCTCAGTTTACCTATTTTAATTGTTTTATTAATGATGTGCTTTTATATGATGTAAATTTGTTGCTTTTATTGCATTTTGTTTTATAAGACCATGCATGTCATGAAAAGTGACAATAAATTAAATTAATGATTAATATTATTATTTTGTCCGACCTTATGAATGGATGCTACTGAACAAGGCCTGTGTGTAATATTGTTATACTATCAATGATAATAGGTAACAAAAATCCTTTAATTAAGACTCCAAGTTTGAGCCTTTTTTCTGTGGTTTTATTTTTTCTGTAACCAATCTCCGTTAAATGCAGACCTCTGTTCAGAGACATGATCCCTTCTAGGCCTAATTTAGCTGATTTTAGCATCTTTTATATCCAATAGAATAATAAACCAAAGAGCCCCTGGCTGTAACTCTCAGACTGACATCTACATTTAACTAAAAGGAATTTAAAAATATATATTTCTTAATTTTGTGGATGATTTTTAACTCCTGAATGGAGATTTCCTGTAAAGTTTTAGCTTTAATTTGTTTCCTGGTCTGAAACGGTGCGGCTCCGTTAAAACACTTTATAGAACTGATCTGGGATCTTTTCCTGTTTCCTCTCAACAGCTAAATGCTGTTTGAATAGCAAATATCAGCTAGAGTTCAAGTTAAATCCTCAACATTTAGATGAATTCCTGCTGCAAGCAGTGAAACATGACCCTAACACCGTGGTGGAATCCTGGTCAAAGTGACAATTAACGAAAGCGAGCCACCTGCGCTAGTTTGTGAGAATAGTTTACAAATCTCCACAAAACATAGTTGGAGGTGAGGCCGACAGTCTGATATGTTCTAGGAGGCACAGCTGATCCTCGTCACCATCTATGTACACAAGATCAGTACTGGAAGATTATCCATGTGAAACTTAATGCAAATTGGATGAAATTAACAAAATTTTGGGTCATGGCAGGAAATAAAAGTAAAAAGCTTCATCGCCAGGACCACTCCTAGGGTTATGTGATGCTATTATTCCATTTAGCATCAACCAGGTCTCTGACTCCATCTGGAGTTTGTATGGTCAGAGAAGATGCAGTGGTTCAGGAGGTAGAGCGGGTTGTCCAGGAACTGGAGGGCTGCTGGTTCAACCTCTGTGTCTGTTAACTATTATAAACATGGTTCATGATTGCTAATAAAATATAAAACGTCCTGTCCTCACTGGGCGGGGCTATATTAATGGCCGATTATGGACATGTAGAAGTGTTGAGGAGAGGACCGTTACCAAACTTAATGCAATCTGGGTGCAGATCACATGATTCATGTGTTAATTCATGACTTTGGCTAGAAAACTTTGAAATAAAGCCCCGCCCACACGGTTCAGCGTAGACGTGTTTTTCATCAACATTCCTTCCCCGTGCCTTCAGAGGACACTGACCTGACTTGAAGCAGAAGCATTGCTTTCTCTTCGAGGAGTTTACCAAAAGAAAAAAGTAAAATACCAAAACAGCAGACATCCTGTTTGGTTTAGGCCACACCCCTAAGGGAAGCCAAATCGTCTCAAAGCTAGACGTGATTAAATGTTTCCTCTGAAGTAAAAAATCTAACATTAAATAACACGTTTGCATCGTGACTGGAGAGGATGGAGTTTCTCCACAGATCAAGTTTCTATATTCATTGGTCCTTGAGAATTAATACGAGTGTTCATGGATGATTTGAGTGACTCTCGTATCCCTTAAATAATATGTGACACAATAATAAACCCCTTGGCCAAGGATAAATGACTGTAGTTAGAATGATTCAAGTGGACTGACTGACTCTAAGTGGAGTGGAGAACCACCTTTAGGTTGTAGCTCCATTATAACCAGCATGATGCATTAAAGCATCTATTCATCAAGTCAAATCAGATTTATCTACTGAGACTAAAACCACAATAATCTCTTTACAACACAAACTGCTTTGTGATATTTCCCCCCAAAACACATAAACACTTATCTTCCATATGATAAGACACAGCTCTAACGCCTGCAGGTAATTTATGCACAGAGATGTTCGCATCTGTGATCGCACAATATGAGACGGCAGATAAGGTTGAGACACGCTAACCTGATAAGACGGGACGTTTTAGTGAACAAAGCAATAAAAATGAGTCTGTGGAGATATTTCTGCAGGCAGGAGCTCTTTTAGCATGCTACGCTAATGTATTAAATTATTTGTATAAAAACAACGTCCAGAAAATAAAATTCACTATAATCAGGTCAGAGAGAGAGAATACACTCATGTGTTCAATTGGAGGATTTGGTACAAGATGAAAATGACACTCGAGGTTTTAACGTTGTTATGATGTGTGACACACACACACACACACACACACACACATAAAGGTAGATTTATCTTTTGAGGTTAATTCTATTAAAATGTCTTTTCTTAAGCAAAATGCATGCCAACAGAAAACAACTCTAGAAATGATTCACTTGTTTGAACAGTAAAGTTGTTTATGTCAAACTGTTTTTATTAAGTTTATTAAAACATCAACTAGATTCGTCAAACTGGCCTGCCTCAGTAAACTGGAAATAGGAACCCCAACCCTCCACGTGCCTGTTCTCAGCTATCTGACAGGTAGCTGTCAGCTTCAGCCTGTTATTTGAGCGGACATGACACTTAAGTGACATGACATCATGAGCAAATCCCCAATGACATCATCTTCAAATCCCACCAAACAGGTAGAGAGAGAGAGCTCCGTCAGAAAAATAGTGATGCTGCGTTTCCATGCCTCGGATTAGAACCAGCAGCCTGTTGCTGAGGAATTCCACGGCTTCGATTAATCTAATTTTTTTGTTTAAAAAAGGAGACATTCATTTCTGAGGTTTTGTGAAATGATTTGGTTAAAAAGAACAATTACAGAACCCAGATGCTTTTTAAAGTTGTTTCTCTTCCTTTCTCTGCATTATTCACCTGTGTGCTAAACAGAATGTGCACAACAAGTTCTGATCAGACAAACTGTTAAAGGCGTGGTTCACTCGTTTAATCAACACATTTGCAGTGATCTCTAGTAGAAATGAATGCCTTGTAAATCGTACTCGGGGGGGGCTCAGATGCACCTGTTTCAGGAAGAACAAGTCAGGAGGAGAAAGTAGCTTCAGACGACAGGATTTGGAGTCTTATTTCCTGATGTTCGGACATCTTGCCTCTGATTGGCTAACAGCAACACAACTCTACTGACTGTTTGCTCTGCCATCTATTTTCTATCAGAAGCTAATGCAGGAGATAGGTATAGGAGACTATTGTCATGTTCAGCCCGCATGAAAAACTCAGATTATAACCAGAAATAATAATGATTTAAAAAAGAGTTTTTCAGTGACCCCTTTAAATAAACACATAAAACATCAGCAGCTTTCACATCATAACAACTCCTGTCAGCTTCATAAACTGATGGGTGTCACTCCTGTCAGCAAAGAACAGGAACCTGAGGCTGGAATTCACACAGGATCACCAGAACCGGACCAGAAGAGCCTGGGAAACCTTTCCTGGTCTGATGAGTCTGGATTTCAGCTGCAGCATTCAGATGGTTGAGTCAGAATTTAGTGTCACCAGCATGAAAGCATGAATCCATCCTGCCTTGTAAACATGCTTTAGGCTGCTGATGGTGGTGGTGGGGTGTTCGTGTCCCACTTTGGACCCCTTAGTACCACCTGAACCTGGTTTAATGCAGCCCACCTGGGTGTTGTGACCCATCACACTCCCAGCTTAAACAAAATCACCAAGTCTAAAAGCTCAATTAAAAACTGCCAACATGATAAATACATTCATAGAGTCACTGACGTGTGATTGATCCAAAACCCACAGACTCTTGTAAGCTCTGAAATAGTGAAAGGCAAAAACATGAAATCAACACTTTACAGAAAACATGAGAAAATCTATTTCTTCATGAATAACAAATGGTTGTGCTTCATGAAGACTATGGATCCAGAGGGCCTCGGAGCTATTAGCTGATATTGTCCCCTACTCTGGAGGAATGGTGGATTTTTCCAACCTCAGAACTTCACTGATGCTGCAGAAACACACAATTTGCTCATATTGTTGAATGATTTCTGAGAATTGTTTAAATAAATGTACAGTAATTTGGACACAATATCTTTTGCTGTGTTTTTGTGTTGGGTTGGGGGTGGGAGGGGGGGGGGGGGTTCTCTAGAAAAATACTTGCCTTGGGCACCAAATGGTCTAGGACCGCCCATGCATGGCTGGCATGTACATAATGGCTGCTTGCACATTTAAAGGTGAAAAATGGATCAGTCAGCTCCAGCCCTTCTTCTGTATTTTTATAAGTCCTCCAGGCACCTGACCCAGCTGCCTTCCCTTAAATGATGTGCAGAGAAAATGTAGTTTTGCTTTTATGCCTAATATGTCCTATTTAAAACACCCCTCTGTTCCATTACATTAAAAACGTCATTAAAAATCTTATTATTCCATTAAAAGCAGTCAATCCTCCAGTCGTGTGCATGCCTGGGAGCATGCTGGAACAGTGGAAGTGACACTTGGAGTGTGCTGCTGTTTTCTTCAGTCAGCTGTAGCTCAATACAGCTCAGCAAACAGAGGAACGCCAGCCAGCATCTGTCTGAATGTGAGCATTCAGCATCGGATTATCCAGGAACATATGAAAATATACACCTGTTTTCAACGTCTAACTGTTTCCACTTAACCAACGCTGATTTCAGGCACTGCGTAGCATTTCTTTTTTCCAAATTGATCCACATCTGATTGTGTCACAACCAGCTCTCCATGAGCTAAATCCATTAAAACATCAGAGCCGTCTGTTATCTTCATTAAAGGACATCATGGATTCGATTCTGCACCACTGGTGTAATCATCAGCTGAATGTCTAATTATAACAAATTAATCTTTGTCTCTCAAACACAGCCACCCTCAAACAAACACACGCAAAGCCCAGCAAAACACACTCACACACATTAAGACATCAGAAAGCACACGAAGCTAGTGCTCGCCTCAAGCTGTCTTCACCACCGCGCTGCTACTGCCATGTTTTTCCTCTCTTTTGCACCACAAGGAAGATACAAATTAATTGTCTGGTTCAATCTCCCACTGTTACATTTGGTGCTCCGGCAGCGCTCACATTATGTCAGTCAAGCCCAAAGCCTCGTCCTAACGCAGAGTGGCAGCGATGACGACAGAACAATGGAGGGAGTCAAGTCCTCGGAGCAGCTAATGAGTCCAAAACTGTTCAATTGGATCAGAATAATGAACCAGGGAGGAAAGAATAGACCTGTTAGCTGCACACAAATCACTTAGTAAAGAACTAGTGAGCTGAGTATGACGGTAAGACGGGGGAACAGAATTTAGCCTGACCTTTGGCCCGGTGAGCTAATGGAAAGCTCCTTCATGAGGAGTTGATTACGCTCGTTAGCACAGTGGAGCACACAGGTAATTAATCACTGACATACAGCTTGCACGGCTATTGGGCCGGTTTCCACCAATCAGAACGAGCAGGACACATAATTAGTGCTGACCTCTGCCTTGCCGACAGTGTTATCTGTGTTTCAGCTCCTGTATGTGTGTGTAGGAGATACATGAATATGTAAGAATAGAAATACTAGGAAGATGTCCAAGCTGTGATACTCAGAAACAAAACATAGTTTCACATGAAACGTGTTGATTTTACACCTAATTCAACTCCTGCACCCCGGCTGGCAGCTCTAAACAGGCTTTCTTTGAGAGATTTTCACTTTCCTCCTCATTCAAAAGCCACATTTATGGTTTAATTAACCTGAGAAATAAGTCCTTCCTTCAAGAGTTACACGTTTGTGTTGGACGCTGTTTCTTTAGTAAAAAGTCGGACATGTTTCGGTTTTAATAAGTTCAAAATCATTTAACAGTTTCAGTTTCTTCTACCTGGGATGTTGGGAGTTTGAACTCAGAGCTTAACCTGAGAGATGTCCAAGTCTTCAGCTTCGTCTAAACGTCCTGATGTCTCTGAGATAGTTGTTAATTTATAAAAGTAAAAAGTGAATAATAAGTAAAAAGAGGTTAGTGAACTACTCTCTTGCTGTTTGTGTGCAGCTATGTGAGTAAATGAGTGTGTTGAAAGGACGTGTGGGGGTTTAGGCACCAGTGCTGCTGTGGTTGAATACTTTCTTCTGCTTTGCAGATTCATGTTTGAGCACCAGATCCACAGATATCTTTATCAATGCTTTGAGATGAGCTCAATAACCCATCACTGCTGAGTTTAGACCCAAACATAAAGACACATGAATCAGACATGAATACAGCTGATGAAGACAAACCTCACACCACGGTTCACAGTCACAACATGTCAAAGCTCATCGCACATATGAACAAAAGAACCTGGCAGGAATAAAAAAAAGGGTAAAAAAGAAGGCATGATGAGCTTAAGTGAACAATAACACAGATGAGCTCTGACAGGTTCAACAAGCTAATGGCTAGTCACAGACCACGGTGGATTACTGCTGCCCTAAACCACCTCCACTCTTAAAAACATCAAAGCCATTTATCCAAATGCAGCTTTAAAAACCTTCACGTTGGTTTTAATTGTACATCAAACCGTGAATCTTAGAGAAATGTTATAATATTGCTGCTGGAAGGTCCCCAAGCTGCTCTGGAGGTGCTACAGTTGCTATTTGTGTAGCGAAGACCCACAGAACAAAGTAAATAACAAAGCCAGATAAAACTGACTGTGATGGAAAGTAAGTAAATACATGCAACTTTTGGGATTTAAATTGTTTTAAGATGACAGTAATCCAGTTGGATTAGCCGTTCCCTTGTCAATCTGGTCGAAGCTAATCTGTCTCTCCAGCCTGAGGTCATTCATAGACTTAGCTACAACGGGAAAACTTCATCGTAACCTTGGAAACCAACTCCAGCTGTTACTTGTTTCACAGCAGATATTTGGACTTGAACGAGAGGGGAAAGCACAGAAGGATTAACGAGGGCTGCGTTCCATTTCTGCAGCTGCACATGTTGTTCTCTACAAAAGTGTTGACAAGCAGAACTACTTCTGGAATGCAGCTCTTGTTAAAACATCGATACCGCCCCTCCTCCTTCAAGACAAAATGTCTGCTGTGAAAAAGGCTTATTGATCTGAATCATGTTTTCTGTGCAATAAACAATCCAGCAAACCTCACGAGAACCCAGCCGCCTCACAGAGTAAGCTTTTAATGTTTAGAGACACAAATCAGTTCAGAAAAATCACAATTTCCTGCATTAAAACAGAGACATGTTCTTTGTGTTAAATTCATATCTTTGTTTTTTTAGGGGAGGTATTGTCTTTTTTAGGTTTTCATCATAAAAAATAGTTTTATGCCCCCAAAAATAAAAATAAAAAATAAAATAAATAAATAAATACAGCTCAGAAGGAGAAGTTGACTGAGTTTAATCAGACACATAAATGTTGACTAAACTAAAAAGCAAACCCTTATACAAATAATTAAAAAATCTAGTTTTTTAGGACAGTTGCTGAAGTCTAGATGAACTTTCTGTTAAATACAAAACAACTGGATTATGACCACGTTCAGACAGGTGAGTCCTGACTGAAACCACCTGCTGGACGTTACTACAGCTGTGAGCATTTACTCCACCCTTTCACCGCGTCCAGTTTGCCCTCTCTCCTCCCTCTGCCCCTCCTTCCTGCATCCATCCATCTTCCCTACATCCGTGCTCTCTGCCTTTTCATTTCTCCTTTCCTCTCTAACAAGCACGCAGGGTGAGAGTGCAGGCTGGAGTCAAGCACAGCATGCAGCGAGAGACATGCGGTTCAGAACCTTGTCATGACGTGCTTTTCCTCAGCATGTCTTCACTCCATTTCCCTCTCCGTGTCTCCTCATCCCCATCACTTTCCTCAAGACATTAATCTCTTACTCTTTTTTTTATTTGTGCAATCATCTCAGTACATCCTCTCTGCTTTGTGTGTTTCTCTCAATCTGTTGCTCTTTTTCCTGCCCTCTTTTTTCTGGCTCCTTCATCCTTTTATCACATGTTAAATCAGATAGGCTGGATGACTGTGGCAGCATAGTTACACAGATACAGAGGCACCAGAGAGCAAAAATCAATCACTTCAGCCCCGTCCCTTTCATCAGTTATCTTTCTCTATCTTTGTCTCCGTAGCCCTCCCTTCCTCCTTCAATCTTCTCGCTCCTCCTCATCATCATCATCTCCTGGACGGCATTCATCATCATCATCATCATCCCATTTCAATATGTTGTTCTTCCCTTCGCCCTCTGACAAGATGCCCTTCATCCACCAGAGCCTTTTTCTGTGTACTGTGTACATCAGCCCATCTCTCTGGCTTTCCCTGCGTTTGTGCTGCGTGTCTTCGTCAACAGCACGAGACGTTCTGACTGGCAGCAGCTGGCGTGTCAAAGACAGAGAAAGAAGAAGGCCAAGAAGCAAAAAGTGAAGCAAAGATGTGCAGGGGGGGGGGGGGGGGGGGGGGGGGGGGGGGGGGGGGGGGGGGGGCGCGTCACAGATAGAGAAAGCCATTTCTAATTCAAAGAGACATGCAGTGTTTCCCTGGCAACTCGGTTTCCGTGGAAACGGCCTCGCTAAAGATGCCATTAGTGTGAAATAATACCTACTTAAACTCAGCAACACTGTATGCACACAGGCATGAGAACACATCTGGCCTCACGTGTTCAGGCTGACACACCCCAGGTCTGCAACTGTAGCTCAGTTACAGACGACTCGGAGGTTTGACCCCCAGGGAAAAGCAAGAACAGATCAACTGTCTTGTTAATAATATTAGCTGTTCTTGTAGCTTTAGTGTTGATTTTGTTGTGCTTCCTGCAAATGACTTCCTTTAGATTAGACCAAATTCTGCTTTAGTGTCTCTTTGATCATGGCAGTCTGCCTGGACCATCCAACCATCAACGCACCTGCATTTTTCATCCCATATGCGATATGACCATGGACCAGTTTCACACAATAGAAAAATGAATGGGGTTGGATGATTTTATTTAAAAGTAAAGCTTCTTTCACACAGAATGTGGAACAGATGTGGTCCAGTTTCTGTACAGCTTCTGAAATGACCAAAAATCGTTGAGTCCAATCAGAGCATTCACACCAGCCGTGGTGCGGTGCACATCTGGATGTGGAGCTCCTGTTTTACATGGAGTCTATTGTTTCTGAACGCTGCCAGACAGAACGTGAGACATGTTTCAGCAAGGTGCATCTGGTTTATTTGAAAATAAGAGCCGTCACATTATTTTTGCTGGGTTTTGTTTTATTATTAACGACTGAGCTATCAGTTCACAGCATATGATAGTTCAGGTTATTTTTCTGGTATATTTTTAAACGTAAAATGTCAAATTTGTACTCATTTGGTGCTCTTGTGGGAGCAGATCTCTGGAGATGTTCAGCACATGAACCGCAGTTGGTGTGAATGACGATCCATCAGGAAGTCGTACGGAAACCGGACCGCCTCCGTACCGTAATCAGTGTGAAACAGACTTTAGTGATACATTCATGTGAAGAGTTCATTTGCAGAAACCAAATTCTTGTTTTTATTAGGGGTGGGACTTTATTTAAAAAAATTAATATAATTAATTAGAGGCTTTGTAATTAAATAATCTTGATTAATCGCATTTTAATCGTTCAAGAAAATTTCCCCCCGAAAGCAATTTTTTTAAATTAAAAATAATGAGACAGAGAATCAAACAATAGTCATTGATACTATTATTGTAATTTCTAATATTTTAATTTCTAAAAATAATGCTTTAAAATTGTATTTAAATTCAAAACAGGAGAAAACAATATATATGTAGCAAAACTAGGACAGACATACAAGTACAATACTATTTTAAGTACATTTTGATAATGGTATTGTCTTTTTTTAAAATAATAATAATAATAATAATAATAATAATAATAATAATAATAATAATAATAATAATAATAATAATAATAACGGGTTGATAGAATGTGTGCAATTTGATTTGATTTAGCATCATTAGAGACAGAAATGAAGGCAAAAACACATGAAGAGGGATTTCTGATCACTCATTTGATTTAGTTTTAGTTGTGTTTGGAGCATGACAAATGATTACATGGTCTTGTAAACAAGGTTCTGAGCTTTCTTTAGAGGTGCAGTTTGACTATATTGATATTTAGGGCATGTATCTTGCTGCTAAACTTTAACATCCCCCAATTGGGGGACCCTCGGGCTTAAAGGGTTAATGCGTTATTTTTTTCTAATTAATTAATCATAATTAACGCGTTAAATTCCCATCCCTAGTTTTTATACATTTTCAAAAAAAATGCATCATTTTATTATTTACTTCATGTGAAATCAATCAATATAAAATTTGGTGACTTTGATCAGAAATGGATTTTATGTGTTCCTACAAATGAAGTCTTCATGTTTAACTGTGGCTGTCCTAACAGGACTCATGAACACTACATTTAAAAACAAACTCAACATAATGACAATAATGACAAACCTTCACCTGGACTGCTGAACACATTTCTGGTGGGTTTTAATTTACTTTCTGCCTTTCCCACAGTGCTATTCCTCTCTAATAACTGTTACATTAACACGGCCAACTGGCAACACTGGGTGTACCTGTAACATCTCATCTTCATCAAGCCTCCCC